>LPNX011095203.1:38483-176909 GCA_001517045.1 Pseudotsuga menziesii | reverse complement strand
ATAGATATATATATATATATATATATCCATGGCTGGTGCTAGTGAAGAAGGTGAGCTTCGAAATTATGCTAGGTGTTTTTCTAAAATTACAGATTACACTCATTTTAAAATTCAAATAACTCAAAAAATACATGTATTTTTTTCTCTATAGTGTATGTACATAGTGACAATATTCATCTACAAAATGTTATAGAGGAACACATGAAAAGTGTGCAACCAAGCATGAATATCGAAGAAATACCTAATAGCTCCAGTTTAGCTAGTCTCCTTTCCAATCAAAGCAAATTAGTTATAGTTATAAAAGAATAAAAATTCTGTCCATGCCATTATAAATTTGTTTTAAAACTGTATTATGCAAATTATGGCATGGATCTTCTTTTTTGTATATTCTCATAAAAATCATTTGTTGATTTTAGAAATGGAAGGTTTTAAGTTCAAAGGTAAGAACCACTAAAAAGGGAGTAGATGTGTTTGATAATGTCAATCAAGAATGTGATTTGAAGTACCGTTTAAATATGTATCGGTCATAACCAAATGTAAGTGATTTTTTGTAATTGTGTTATGATAAATTCCAAGTTGGGATTTGGTCTTCCAAAGGTGTATCTAATGGGAGGGATTTTCTTAGTAAATTCCTTGGAGATTAGGACAAAACAATTGGCTGACAAATTAAATTATTTTGGTCTTTTGATAAATGCTATACCTGTGATTTTGGAAAAAAACTTTAAAGGTCTACAAATTGTGTATGGTGAGTTTGGAAATGAATTTCCAATTAAATGTATAGCTATGATTTTCTTAGAAAGTTCTAAGATAGACATAATTCCTATTGAAAATTACATTTTCATTAAACCTCGTGATGCATCTTCTAAAGAAAATAAATATTTGGTAGGAAATCACTAGGAGGTTATTTCTAAATTGGATGCAATGCCTAATATTAGACCGTTTCTATCTTCTTTAAGAATTGAGAAAAACTTGTGATAGTCTTGTTATAGTTGTAACATATATTTTAAAAATTATTTGTGAGTTTGTGTCACTTTATTATGAATGTTTGATTTTCTTTTTACTTCACTATATCTTAATATTATTGATATGGACTTATGAGCTCCAAAAACGCTTGACTCATATTTCCTAGGTCATCATCTACATATTTCTTAATTTAATGGCTTGTATATTATTGTTATGATTACAAATATGGTTATCATATTTGTATGTGGTCAAGAAAGCAACTAAGAATAATTTATTGGTGTTGGGTGTACAAGGAGTGTTGTTTGGAGTGTGTTTGTTTTCCAAAAAAGGACCACACTACAAACAACCTCACTTTGCACACATGCATGCTATCATTATTACATGGATTTTTAGTGTTGATATTGTCAACGTTGTGACAGAGTATTTTGATATTGCTCTGTGGTTTACTTTTTTAGATTGCAAAGATGTAAAGCATTACATTAGTGAATTTGAATGGATAGATGATGGAAGTTCCTGATATGTTTTTAGGGTTGTGATCATTGTATTCATTCTTCATACTCTTCCACATCTTATCAATGTCTGAGTGGAATACATCGTGTTTACAGAAAATTGTTGAAAGATGTATTTCTTAATATGCAAATAGATATGAAACATCAAATATTTTGTTTGTAAATGATGGTCAATATCATTCAAATGATACTGGAGAAGAGAAAATTTGGACATTTCATGGTTCATATGAAAGAGACATAAATATATATACATGGTTATGTTCACTATTAAGTCACCTATGGTCTTTTTCAAACATGATCCATTGGTTAAAAAAATTCAAATTCAGATGACATTAGTGAAAAAAATTGTTTTGTAGGAGTAACAACAACCATTTAGTCAAGATGCAACAATTGACCAAATAGGTCCATTGAGTGTCTGTTGTTGTGGTTAAAGGACTATGAATGGTGTCGTTAGACACCACCTTTTAGTGGGATATTTCATGTACTTATATCTTATATTTCCTTTTATCCTCTTATAATGGATTCCTTTATATTGCTATCTACTTCGACCTTTAATGGTTCTTACGAAAGACACGTGAAAACAATTTTTGTATATTTTCATAATTCATTATTGGACATAAATATTAAAAAGAGAACTAGGCAAGTGATCATGTGTTTTTTCTAAAATTAGTTGTCCTTTTCAATAATTGGACTTGTTAATCTTTCTATACAGAAACATAAATAATGCATAAATATCAATATGTGGCCTTTTGGTCTTGCTTACTACAACTCAATGGCGTTAGTGATGTGTGGCCTATTGTAAAAAGGATTGACCTAGTTTGTTAAAGAATATACAGTTTTATTTTTATTGATAATATTTTATTGATGTTTGAAAATGTTTTTTTTGTTGGTCTTCATATCTTGTGATGTTTTGTTCTATTTGAAATGTGATTTAAAATTAAACGTGAAAATGAGGTTTATAAAGTAAAAAATAAAAAACTAAAAGTTTCAATATTGAATTTAACAAGTTCAAAATATGATTCATTCAGTACAAAATCCTAATAGAAAAGTGAAAAAACTGATTAAAATAGTGCAAAAATTGTTTCAAAAAGTCCAAAAGTAACCTTTGGAAAGTGAAAAAAAAGGTTCAAAAAGTGCATAATTAGGTTCAAAAATTGCAAAAATGAGTTCTAAAGTGCCAATAGTTGATTCTATACCTACTCGATTTTGGCATTTTGGGGGCTTTAAAAACCTTGATTTTTCAATTTAGAAACCATGGTTTTGGGTTGTAGAAAGGTCATTTTTGTCCTCTCTTCAAAGAAGATTGTGGAAATTGGAATAAATCCAAATTTAATGAAATGAGTGTTCATAGAAACATAGTGGAAACTCATTTAAGTCATTGATAATGCATCTATTTGACGAATCCATGACCCTTCCTTCACCATCCAATCCTCTCATTGATATATATCACTTTGTGGAAAATGGGTATATCGATGATAATGTGGAGTCTTTTCTATCTCATGATGATAATATGCTAGGGATATCGTAACTTGGTGTAATGATGTTTCATAATTCAATTGCATTTGGGCCAACACTAATAAATCTATTTGTTGCCACTTTTTCCTTAAGGGAAAATGACTAACTAGTGCTAGGCATGAGAAGAATGAAGTATTTGTTGGAATAAAATTCCATCTGCACCATAGGTTAAGACACTTTTATTAAGTTCCTAGTTGTTTAGTGAGTTGCTCCATGTGTTTGTTAGGCTACCTAGTTCATTACTTGACCATATGAGACACGTTTATCCATAGTAGTGCTCTCATTTTTCTTTTACTCTACTTTTCCCGAGTATAAAGTGTCCTTCCTTCTTTTATCCATCTTTTATGAGTTTATGCTGCGTTATTAAGCTTTTCTCTAGGATTAGGAAGTGGCAAGTAGCAATAAGATGCTTTTGGCAAGTTGTTGCTTTATGCCTTAACCATATCCATCATTTTCTCCTACAAAGCCACTTAGTTGTTGATTTTATGTCACTCATGGTCCACCAAGACTCAACGTTCCCATTCATTACCTTTAGTTATGAGTTGGATTGACACCTTGTCTAAATTAGGGGAATTTGGTTCAATGTAAGCCATTCTTTTTGTGAGCTACTCAAATTTCCTCTAACTTGCATTCGGGTTTCTCTCTTGGGAGAGTCTATTTATTGTACACTTTTCAAATTTTCCAATTGAGTTTTATCTCATATGTGTTCTATCTCAATATTTCTTCACAATTCTTCTCAATTCCATGTTTAACTGTAAGAATTTCTTAGTATCCCGAACGGTTGTGGCTCATTGGCGTCACTTGATATGAAGCTACTTGTTGTAAAGGAGGTCATGAGATCAAATCCCACTCGGTTACATGTGTCACATGTCTTGCGAGTGGGTGTGGGGCACCTAGGGGTATAGTGGTAGAAGTAATGGATCCCTGTACATCGTATCACGTGAGTACCAACCCCAGTTGTTGATTCCCCCAGTAACAAAAAAAACTATAAGAATTTCTTAGTGAAGTCCGATATGCAATCTTGATCAGCTTAGGCAAAATTTTACAGTGTTGAGGAACATGGCAAGGAAAATTTTAAGGATCGATAATTTTCTTAAAGTGTAGAAACCTTGGGAAATCTTACTAACTATCAAATTTTCGACCATAAAATGTTTGACAGTTTTTTTTTTAAATATTGAAATTTCTAAGGGTTTTATATCATTTTTGAACAATTTTTGTGAATTTTAGAGGAAAAAAATGTAATCCTATGTAATGTGGACAAATCAAATTAAAAAAAATGGAAAATGAATTTTTTTTTTGGAAAAAAACTTGAAAATTAATGCATAGGCTTAATTTTGCCTATAAAATTTTCTTTAAAACAAAGACAATATCATCCTTCATTCATGTACATTGTAATCCTAATTTAATTTACTTGGTTACATCCTCTTTTGATAGCACAATGAAAGTTTAGCATGCAAACAATCCGAACTATATTTTATGTATATTTTCTGGGCATACTAGCATTATACATAGTGTCTCTTGATATTCTTAGATCTACATTTGCGAGGTTTATGTTATTTGCCTACATGATATTAGGATTGCATCTTAGCCTTCTCCATTCCAACTTTTATTAGTCGCTAGAATTGAAAGAGGCTTAGTAGGCATTGGCATGTGGCGTGTTCTCGGGCTTGTTAAATTGGGGAAATTCTTCTCTATGTTTATACCTTTGCTAGAATTAATAGATTCTTTTGAATCATTTGTGCCTTTTTGTAATCATTATGCATAGGGTTCATGCCATTCAGTTGTTTACAAATTTATTTGGGAGTAAATCCATGGTCGCATTCTAGTTCATGTAAGGCCTCCGTTACACTCGGAAGACAATAAAGACATTTAAATAGAAAGAAAACATTGCAAAATCCGAGAAAAGATGAAGTGGAGAATAGTAATGTTGTTACTAATGATTAACAAGGAGGCAGCTTATAATATACTAATCATTAACAAGGAGGTAGCTTATAATATTTTAAAATAAAAGGAAAGATATTATGTATTTTTATTTTATTTTATATATATATATTTTTTAACTAGTAACTTGTACGTTGAAACAAAGTTATTTGGGTTTTTATGGGTCAACCAAAAATCTTATAACTCATTTACAAATTAAACCCTTCAACATAACTTTTGAACATGAAACCTCATAAAAACAAAACCCCACAAAACCAAATGGTTTACAACCCATGGCTGGAACTAAAATCTTGTTATGTGAAGTAACTAAAATGGAACCATCTTTTGTTGGAGCTTCCATTGGCGAGGTTCGACACCGCTTCGATTCAGCGTCCTTCAATGTCAACGTAAGACCTCTCAACAACCAAAACTGCCGAATGTGGCCAAAATATTACATGGAAAAATTGTGAATTGGGACATGTAGAAACGTTTATTTTTTTTATGCGAAGGTAAAGAACACCACATGAATTTTTAATCCAGTTATTAATTGGTTAAAAGATATTTTACTAATAAATTATTTAAAAATATATATATGTATATATATACTAAATCCATTAAAACAATACATTAGTAATCCAGACTAAACTAATTACCCATGATAACAATGGTATAATGTTAACATGAGAAACGGAATACAATAGTTCCCAATCAAAGGACCCGTTTAATATTTATATAAAATAAATTTGCCTAATGTCAACATTACTTTGCAAAATCTTAAAATATTCATCTACGTTTCAACTCTCCGGCAGGGTTGCAGCTATCCACCCGTACATGGTAACTATATTTATACTTATAATTGACTCTTCAATTTATGAGAATCTTTATTAGAGTAACCAATGGCATCAATGTGACTTCTACTACTTCAACAGCTTCTTCCTTCAGGATGTTTCTTGAAGGATCTTCACTCCCATATACCTGCATGCACGAGGCCAGTATGTATCACTGTTGGGGTTCCCATTTTATATCCCAAAACCTGTGGAACAAACTAAAATATGAAGGATATTATATACGTCATAGTTACCTGCCAAGCATCATAGTGGTGGCCTGTGGGTTGGTTCCAGGACCGTCTTTGAATGTTGAGCCATCCACAATCCTCAGACTTTTAAATTAATAAACTTTTCATTCTCCATCAATATTGATGAGTTAAATATTAAATTGATTAATTAAAACAAGCATTAGCAGCCATAAATGGATGATTTAATGAGCAAGTTGAATGGAATGAAATTGACCCAGCTGCTTCTATCAGTTGTCGAGTGGAAGAAAGTAACGGCGTGGCGTGGCGTGGCGTGGGCGTTGGGTTGATGAGATTATAATCTCCATTTGTTTGTGGAGGCATAATATATATCACACCAAAGAAAGAAAGAAAGACGAGGAGTTAGTGGGTCAGTCAATGTATGTTTATCATTAATTAATTCATCATTCTCCGAGTTCAGACACCTTTCCTCGTTTTGTCAAAGTGAATGTTCTAATCCACTACAACGCCATTAGTGATAGCGGGGGATTTTCTTTATATGCGGCTCCACTGGGGAAATCGCTTATCATTTAAAAGTTGGAAAAATCAGTTATGGAGTACTTCAACATTCAGAAAATAAAAAAGTAGTTTAAAAAAAGAGTTGGATGGAACATTTATAAAAAAAAAAAAAGAACGAACACGGAACATACGCATTGACCGGGCGGCTGAGCTGAGTCGCTAGTGGAGCACATGAGCTTTGAAGAAAACACAATTGAGCAATGGAGAAAAATACAAGTTGTTCGGAGACCGACTAACTAAGTTGAGTCGGTCAGCTTATGGTTATGGAACATGACTTTACTTCATTCACCGACGAAGACAAATAGAAGACGAAGATGACCTTTTCTGCAAAACAAACAACCAATCCATACTTCTCCTTCATTCTTAGAGGCAAATTCTTTTCCTGAAACCCCCGACTTTAGGAAACCCCGTAATTGTTGGGTCACCCCCGACTTTGGGAAACCCCGTAATTGTTGCAATAAGATCTGTGTTGACTGGAACTTTGGTATCTAGCCAAATATACCCACCATGGAAACATACTAACAATTATTTAATCTAGGTATTCACTTCTACGGTTCAACCAAAATGGGGCATATGTAATAATGATAGAATACTAGACCTATGTAGTCCATGAGCCCACTGCATAGGGACCAGTTCAATTGTCCCCACATTAAAAATTTGGACCCTCTCCATGTACTCGTCTTCTTTGAATTCCTCATATTTTTGAAGGTCGTGGTCGATAAATGATAACTTATTCAAATTCCTAGTGACTCGAACACCTTAAGGGACAACACGCTCGACCAAGGTATACTTAGGATTCTTCTTGATAGGAACATATGGTGCATCATCTTTCTGAGGTGGTCTATAGTCATGCAACATTGTAGCTGAACTCGACCCGGATGCCTCATAATCATGTGTTGCTTTTGTTCATATCTTTGGATTGACGACTCAACCCCCTATTTTCTTCTTCCTTGGAAGGATTACTAGTAGAGTAATTGACGCAATCTCTAGTTTCTCCTCCATGATAGGTATTCCAATCAGAGTCTCCACAACAAACCTGGGTGCAGTGTTGGTGCTATATATCGTGATTTCCATGACTTGACTTGGAAGAATTGCATCACTTAGACTTCGATAACTTTTGTATCTCAATATTTTTCAAGATGTTTTGTACAATGAACACAATGACTTTCAATAGTGGCCAACCTGACCATTTTTTAAATAATGAGCACATGCACCAATATTTTTTATCATGTGGGAATTTAACTAAATAGATCTTGGTAATTTTTTTCGAGGATCGAAACCAATCCATTCACACACGTAGACCTTTTCCAGATAATCATGACAACTTTTCCTGAACGTTGCCACTAATTTTTTCATAAATTCAAACATTAAAGTGCATTAATTGCAGACTTGACATATTAGCACATTTCATATCGAACCGAGACATACAAACTTCGAAAAAAAATCAACATAGGGAACTTCGACTCAAATTTGTTTTTGAAACCATTTATTTTTATGGACAACTTCAGTCAAGAAAACTCTCGCTAGCCCTATAAGGTTTTAACTAACTACCATTTACTAATCCATTGATAGGTTCTCCATTTAGCTTATGTAGTTGAACTGCACCCGCTTCAGTAATAAAATTTATCACATAAGAACTTAACCAATGACTTCAAAGCTTACTAGGATGTTTCAAAAACTTACTGTCATATAAGAGAACTAAATCCCCTTTCTTTAAATGCTTCTTCTTGATATGTCGATCATGCCAATTTTTTTGTTGATCTTTTTCTACTTGTTGGATTGGTTTAAGGGGTTTGTTTATTTTAAGGGCACTTAGGAAAATGAAATAAAATACAGAAGGTTTGTTTTAAGAGTTTGGTTAAATATTGGGATAAGGAAGGTATGCAGGTGAATAAAACAACATGAATTACATGAAGAACTAGAAATCAAACCTGAATTATGAACTAAAAATGCCAAGAGTTATAACCATAAGGTCGAGAGGGAATACATCAAAGGAATAACATCATTATTTGTCTTTAATGAATTCATAAATTATTTTACATAAACTATGTTATACACAAAACTTAAAATGGGAATACAATAAATTATAGGCAATAAATACAGCTAGCGTTCATATTACTAGTTCTGCAATTTAATCTATGCAGTGCATATCATTATGGAACACATATAATAACCAGTCAAAGCATTTAAGAATAAAAAGAGTTAATATTTCATTCGTATAATAAGTTTATAAGTGTTGTACAATGTCTTACAAAATAATGAGACCAACCATTTTCTACCAAAAATCGAAGCTCCAGCTTCCCAAAGGAAGAACCCCGTGTTCTTCTTTTTACAAGATTTCATAAAAAATTACATAATCCTCAAAAAAAAATATGGGTAGAAAAAAATTGTTTTCTATATTTAGAAATATCTCATCCCAAATCGAATTGCTGAGGTGGCCTTCCAACTATTTATTTGTCATTTTTGCAAAAAAAACAAACAAACTAGTGAATTGTAGAAAAATAACCTCTAATTCAAATCTATCAAACCATGATAGTTGTTACAGAAATCAAAGAGTTTTTTGTAAATCACCGCATTTATGAAGTGGGTTTTAAAATTCTTCAAGATATTCCCTTCTATTTGGTCATATTAATAATTATTCTCCTAAATTTGATGAAAAACAGTCACCTACAAGAAAATATGGAGGCCTCCTAAAAAATAGGCTTCGAACTTCCTCATGTATTTCCCATACTGTAACACTTGTGTAAAAACTGGAATCGTTTTTTTAGATCTGTCTGTTTCTAAGGTGGGTTTTAAACCATCTAGGCCAATTCCTTATGATTTGTCTAATTCCTTAATATTTAATGTTTTTATCTTAAACCTTTGATAGTATTTATTAATAACTATTCTTACCCAATAATATTTATAACCCTTTCCACTTAATTTTTATAATAAATTTGATCCTTAATACTTAAAAATAAAGTTCTGAATGTTGCCCTTATTCTTACCTGTTGACATGTGCGACATTCTTACCTCAGGTAAGAATGTTGTTGATCAACATGTAAGAATGTTGATAAACCCGTTACTACTAGTGTTGGGGCTGACTTGCAATTTGACATATTAAATATTTTTAAAATTGTGCTTGCATACTTAGACTATGATATGAAAATACCACTTTTAGATTGCTGGACTTCAATGCCCAGAAAGAACTTCATGAGCCCCAAATCAGTCATTTCAATTTCACTTTCCATGACTGTTCTAAATTCTTTTATGCCAAAATCACCAGTAAATATTAAATCATCCACATACAAGAAAACAATTAACATGTTATCTTGCTCATTCACTTTGGTGTACAACGTTGGCTCACTTTCACTTCTGTGAAATCCACTCTCAATGAGATAGGAATCAATGCAACTATACCAAGCTCTTGGAGCTTACTTTAAACCATAGAGTGCCTTCTTCAGTCTGTACACTTTGTGTTCTTGTCCTAGAACTTCATACCCTTGTGGTTGTTCCACATATATTTCTTCATCTATATAACCATTCAGAAAGGCTGACTTAACATCCATTTGATAAACATCCCATTTGCTTTGTGTGGCAATGGCCAAAACAATTTTGATTGTATCCATGCGTGCAACTGGTGCAAACGTTTCATTGAAATCTATGTTGGGTTGTTGTGTGAACCCTCTTGCTACCATTCTTTCCTTGTGCTTCTGCACATTCCCATCAACATCTTGCTTGGTCTTATAAATCCATTTGATGCTGAATACATCTTTATCTTTTGGTACATCAACCAGTTCCCATGTTTGGTTTTTCTCAATGCATTCTATTTCTTCATCCATGGCTTGTGCCGAGACTTATTCTTCAATAGATTCCTCAAATGTTAGGGGATCATCTATTTGAAAAAATAATGCAAAGAGAGAGAAGGAATTTGGTTTACCAGATTCATATATCTCACGCAAACTTCTTGTCTTCACTGAATCTGTTGATGTCAAACTGCTTGATGGAGTCTGTTGTCTTCTTGGTGTGCTTATCGGTGTAGCTTGAGCTATGATTTGTGTCGATGTTCCTTGTGCTGAACCATGTTGCGGTGTTGTGGGATTTGACGGTGCTGCCACTGTTTGATTTACTTGTGGTGTTTGAACCACTTCTTCCGTCATGTCTTCATGCTCGACATGCGACACAATCTTGACATTCTTCTCGACGGTTCCATCCCATTATTCATTCTCAACAAATTGAACATCACGACTAATGATTACTTTCCTTGCGACAAGGTCATACAACTTATATGCTTTTGTGTCTTCAGAATAGCCAACAAAAATACATTTTTGTCCCTTCTTGTCTAACTTCTTTCTCAACTCATCTGGCATATGAGCATATGTGACACAACCAAAAAAATTTAAATGAGAAACATTATGATTCATACCTGTCCATGCTTCTTGAGGAAATTTATTCTTCACGCTCTTTGCCGGACATCGATTCATAATGTATACGGCAGTTGTTACTACTTCACCCCAATATTCATTTGGAAAATGCTTTGCTGCCATCATGCTGCACGCCATCTCCATAATGGTTCTGCTCTTTCTCTCTGCGATACCATTCTGCTGAGGTGTATACCATGCAGTGAATTGCTTCTGTATGCCATGAGTTTTGTAGAAATTTAGAAATTGGTTTGAAACATATTCACCGCCTCTATCTGTTCTTAGGATTTTTATGCGGTGTCCACTCTGGTTCTCCACAAGTGCCTTGAACTACTGAAAAAAACTAAATGCATCAAATTTATGTTTCAAAAAATATACCCATGTTTTTCTTGAGTAGTCATCAATAAAAGTAAGAAAACACTTGCAGCCACCAATGGACGTTGTCTGCATTGGACCACAAATATCAGAGTGCACAATCTCAACTGGTGTGTGTGCTCTGTATGACTTTCCAACTGGAAAATTCTCTCTATGCTGCTTGCCAAAAATGCAACCTTCACAAACTCTGTATGGTTTGTTGATCAATGGAAATCCTTTTATCATATTCTTTGTGTGCAGTAACTTCAGTCCACCAAAATTCAGATGTCCAAATCTGAAATGCCATAACCAAGAATCATCCTGAACTTCTTTTTGAAATGCATCCTGAAAATAAGTGATTTCATTCTCTTTCTTGTTGTAATGAACAACTTCTTCTTTACTTTCTGCCTTGAATGCAACTTCTGTATTGTTTGGAACTATCCTCAATGGAAACACGCGATTGCTTGTCATTGGCACTCTTGCTATTAGCTCGTTGCTTGGACATACATCTTTAATCACATAGTGATTATGTTCTATGTAAAATCTGTAACCTTTCAGTATCAGTTGTCCAATACTCAGTAAATTATGCTTCAGACCTTCTACATGGTAAACATCAAGCATATACTTATGCTCCCCCTGTTTGGTTAAAATACTATCAGTACCTTTTCCCAAAACAATGACTTGGAAATTATTTCCAAGTGTAACATTAGTTTGAACTGAATTATCTAGACTGGAAAATAAATTTAAATTACTAGTCATATGATTGTTGCAGCCTGAATCTAAATACCATATGTCAGACGAACTTTCTTGGATGGTATTGCATTCAATTGGGGATGTGCATGCCATCAACATTGCGCTCGACGAAATGCTGGTGTTTGTCGACTGATTATGGCTTTGCTTTCCTTGGTCATATTGCTTCTTCTTGCATTCATATGCATAATGACCAAATTTTTTACAATAATGACATTGAATCTTTGATTTATCAAACCTGTGACCACTTGGCTGACTTGTGTTATGATTCTGTCCTCTACCAGCAACATCTGCAGGAGTACTGCTGCGTCCTCCATTTGAGAAGTTTCTTCCTCTGCCTCGGGAATTATTTCTCCCCCTACCTCTTCCATGGCTTATAGATGATTATGCTGCGAATGCACCTTCCAATGATGTTTGTGTTCTGTTGAGCCTGTGTTCATGATTGATGAGTGAAGCTTGCTGCTCATTAATGGTAAATGTTGGCATGTCTGTGTGTTCTTCCAAGGTTACAACCAAGTTTTCAAATCTTGGGGGAAGACTTCTGAGAATTTTATCAACCACCCTTTGGTCTGTTATGGTTTCTCCATGAGATTTCAATTGATTTATCAAACCAACAACTCTGCTATAAATTGAGTCTACTGACTCTGAATATTTCATGGACAGAGATTCAAAATCTCTTCTCAGAATTTGTAGCTTTGAAGTCCTTACCTTGTCCAAACCTTGATAAGTTGTCCCCAATGTGTCCCATGCCTGCTTTGCCATAATTGTTGCTGCTACTCTTGGGAGTATTCTTTCATGCGTGGCTTGATGTATGTAGAACATAGCTTTTCCATCTTTCTTCCTCTATTCCCTCAGGATATCTTTCTCAGCTTGTGAGAGATTATTATATTCTGCTTGATCTGTTGGTTTTGCATAACCATTCTGAACAATATCCCAAACATCTTGACCTCTACACAAATCCTTCATTGTTAGAGACCAATATTCATAATTATTTCCTGTAAAAATCGGAGTTTGTAAACTCGACATATTCGAACCGGAAGTAGAAGCCATTTGATTTTTAACTTTCCTTAGAAAATTGCCTTTTCCCTTTAAGGACAATATTTCTTTACTAAACTAGCTCTGATACCAGATCTGGGAAAAACGGTGGCTGTGGAAATTAACTTGAGTTACCGTGCAACACAACCTTTTGTTTTCCCCTTTTTGCTTTTTCAAAAAACTTGCGACTCAATTTTCTTGTGAAGGAATTTACTGCGCGAAGAAATTACTGCGCGACAGAATTATTGCATGAGAGTTACTGCGATGGAGGAAACTACGCGAACTTTTCACCTTGACACACTTTTACTTAGGCTTCAACTGGCTTTTACTGTGACATGAATTTGGTTGCAACCAACTCATGTGCAAACAAGTTTTCGCTTCCGCACAATAACTTTATATTTCCTAGTCTAAGGACTTAGGAATATGAAAAACACTTTTAACTGCGATAACCTAGGATTAACTACGACACAACTATATTGTGATTCTCGCAATATCATATAAGAAAATAATAAACAAGATTCGTGTCGAACCTTTGCTCGTAAATCTAGGAACTTTTACACAGTGAAATATTTATGGATTCTTGATGTCTTTCACTCACAAAAAATGTAAACAACATTCACTCAGGTAAATATGGAAAAGATGTGCGGCTATTTAAAATATTCATTCAACTATAAACTTAGGGATTTATATTTCATGTGACGGCATAACAAAACTTACATCCGTAAATACAAACTTGGTCAAAACACAGAAGCTTGAGCTTCAAACTCTTCGGTGAGTTTTCCTTCTTCTTCTTCACCGCACTTCTCTTCTCTATTCTATTTTGCTTGTTTGTCTTCTCTCCTTTTTTATTTACAATTTCATCCTTCATATAGAAGATTTCTGTCGACTAATCGACTTAACATTTAAGGACTGTAATTACTCTCTACCTAGAAACTGAGCTTCAACTACTAAATTCTACTGTCAAATTTATGAGAGATCTAAACTCTTTATCTTGTCAGACTCTCTTACACTTTCTGACCTGCTACAGACTCTGACAGAGTCAGCTGATTTGATTATGGATCAGCGAGTAATTAGTATTTCCAACAATGCTTTGTGTCCTTAAAATGGGATGTTATAGGGTCAAGTTTATGCATTACTGTCAACTGAATGCCATCCATTAATAAGACGCATTTTGGCTGACAAGGATTGGGGGAAATAAGTCTATCTTGGTGAGTCAATAATTGTTCATATTTTTAGTTAATGCCTCAGCCATTGAAGTTCAGTTAGCTTCTGACCCACACAAAGTATGGCTTGTTTTATTTCTTTAATGACTATTCCCTTCGGAAGTTAAGGCGCAGGTAATAATAAGTTTTATTTTTATTTTTATGTCTACTATGTACCACTCTGCAATGTTATGTGTTTTCTGATAGAGACATAGTATTTTATGATGGGTTCAATCCTGCAAATATCAAGTGCTTTGAATTAGAACCGATATTTTGATGCCATATTTGTCAACCTATACTGGAAAGACTAGGTTCGATAATGTTAAATAATAAAATTCAATCATTAGGCATGTGGTAAGAAATTCTCACATGGCACCTAATTCCAGTCTTGTATTTATATATGGTCGTCTTCCTTGGGGTTCTTACATTTATTTCTCCTTGCATCTATTTCAAGTCTTTCTCTGAACCTTCAGAGTCATTCTTTGTGCAGGTTAAGTCTATTTTTGTTGATGGATTGCCACCTGCTTGGGATGAAGAGTGAGTTCAGGATACATTTAAGAAGTATGGTGAAATTGAAAAAATACAATTGGCATGAAATATGCCTACAACTAAATGAAATGATTTTGGATTCATTTCTTACACAACTCGTGAAGCGGCACTGGCTTGCATTGAAGGAGTAAATAAGAATGAGCTAAACGAAGAAGATAACAAGGTATGTTTTGATGAGCTTTTCTAAAATGATGACAACTTTTGTATTTTTTCAATTAAAATTCTTGGCATTCTTATTTTTTCCTAATTGTATTGATTCTTACCCAGGTTACTCTGAAAGCTACTCTTTGAAAACCCCAGAAAAAGGGGAGATGGATTAAGGATGGTGTTCGTGCAGGATATGGTGGTTTTTGAGGGGGTAGGGTCCCATGGGTTCATGGTATTGGTGATATTGAGCCTAGGAGGATAGGAGCATGTGATAGTCGATTTGGGGTTCATGAAGGAAGGTGCTATTTTGATGAAAGACGTCAACCTTTTGGAATGGCATATGATAGGCGACCGCTTGGTAGTAAAAATTACATTTCGAATAGACTAACATCTTATTTGACAGCCTATGTTTTATGGTTATTAACTTTGGGTGTTAATATTTCTAGGTCCTGCTTGTGTACGAACTTTGAAGTGATTCTAGGAGGAATTATAGAGAAGATGCTGCCTATCCTGATAGGAAAGGTCGACCTTCAGACAGATCTGTTGGAACAATTGCTAGGCGATCCTCATACAGGGATGATTATCGATATCATGGGGCTGGCTTTACTGAAATCTTGCCTCCACGCAGGTCTGCATATCTTGAGGAAAGCTATAGTCATTGCATGAATGGAATGTCAACCTATAATAATGGACATGTTCATGATTATGCAGGAGTATTCTGGTCCAAGTGTCCATATTCAGATGTGGTAAAGCTTTGTTGCTAATTTACACTTTTTTTCTCTTGTTACTAATTCTGAATATTTGGTATTGATTGGTTTGTCCTTTTCTTGTCAGGATGAGGATCTTCCATACATAGGTCGGAATTCCAGGAGTCATTTGGATTATGATGTAGGGGTCGTAGATTCACGTTATAGAGCAGTGTCCAGGTGTCCACTGCTAAGACTTTTTAATCTGAACTTGATATTTTTAATCACTTTTTCCAATTCAAGGTTAACAGTGAACATTGTTTTGGTTTGCCCTGTTGTGTAGGCTAGACCAAGATCAACAATCAGGGTATGGTGCAAGTGGCAGATCTAGAGGAATTTATTCAAATGACTACCTGCCTAGTAGCAATGATGTAAGTATTTTCAATGAGTCATGAAATCAAGATTGAGAATGCAATCTGTTCTATTTTCTCAAACATTGATCTTTGGCATCAAGTTGAAGGTGGACCATATCCACCTGTTATAAGTCGACATGTGACTGGAGGTTATGGACGTGGCAGTGGCTCAGCATCATACTATTAAAAAGTAATCTTTTTACTGGTTTACCTTGTATTCATTGTTTTAAGGAAATTACAATAATAATCGAAAGAATACCATATTAGCTTTCTAGTATTTTTTAGGAATTCAACAGGTCTTGCTTTTATATCAATTGTTATTTCTCATGTCAAGTATTTTTTATTCGTTTGATTTAGTGGTGCTTAGTCTTTAATTTCCTTCTTACATATCTTGATGTTACATAGATTTTGGTATAGACTGTCATGAAATAAAGCATAAAAGATTTAATTCAAGCACCAGGATACAGTTGTTTAGGCTGGTTCTCTATGAAAACATATTCCTTCTAGAAGTACATGTTACATTCATTAAGTTGCTAGTGGCTTGTCACTCTGCATAAGCTGGTAATTAGGGAAATAGAATATCCAGTGTTGATGGTTGTATGATGTTCAAAGAGAATTTGGGTGTGTGTCAAACTAACTTATGTTATCTCCTGTTGGAGGTTGGCATATTAGGAGAGCAGGTTACAACTTGTAGTAGATACATACTATTAACCAATTCTGGATTTTTTCCAAGTCAAAGTAATAGGTTTTTAGGATTAATGGCAGATTTGGGACATTGTCTTCAGAGGAATGAAAACTCAACTAATTATTATAGGATGTCTTGGTAACTTATTTGTTTCAATGATTAGGTGTTTCCCACAGTAGGGCTTCAAGAGACAAATCACATTCCATATCATTGATGTTCAGTTATTTTCTACAACATTGATATAGTATAATTTAGTATTTGATGGATCTTATTGAAGCCAAATGTTTTGATTTCAATTTTCTATGAAGATAGAAAGGTGGAAAAGTATACTGATATGTGGGATACCAATAATTTGAAAAATGGCCAAAATGTGGTTGATTCTTATTTATTTAATCAGCTCGGCAGTATTTGTGGATTTTGGCTTTACTGCTATTGTCTTTTGGACACTGTTAAGAAACAACTTTGTGCTAGATAAAAAATCAACATGAAGTACGTACATATGTACAATGCAAATGGTTTTCATCTACATTCAAGGATTTGTACTAAGATTTAAGAAGTGGGAAATTTTCTGAAGTGTTGTTAAACATGAGATACCTAAGAAATGTTGGAGACATTTACCACCATACACACTCATTTTGGTCAATCTGGCCTAGTTAAACCACTATCCTAAGTTTTATTGACTTAATTGACATTAGAGGAGCACTAGATGACATCAGCTAGATCACACCCACGCCTACCTTCAGTCAAGGAGGCTAACTTATCCTTCTCCTACATTCGGGGAGGCTAACTGGAGCACTCCGAGGGTGATCTAAGTGTCATTAATGCCCCATATTCCCAACTGATGGTTACAATCAGTTAAACAGAGTAGTGAAGGAACCTTCCTTCATTAAATTGATTATTTATTGATTATTTAATGAATTGGAGTCAACAGGGGTGCCTCCAACCACTTATGATGGTAAGTTACACTTCAGTTAACCTCATCGGGGTTCATTGGAGTCATTGATGCGCTACCACTTGTTGGTTAACTTGCAATGACATGTGTTTGAGCTACTTTTAGTTAGAATCAGTCATTTATTGCACTCTGACTTCTGTTAGGGCTTAGTTGAGTCAATTAGGGTTTTGATCAGTGGTTAACTTGAGTGTTGACTATGGCTTACATTCAGTTAAGCTAGACTCACTCATTCAATTCGAATGACCTCCTTGGGAATTCGAATTGCTTTGTCATTCATGCTTGCAGCATGATCTTGTATTGTATTACTCATTCTTTGTGTGTATATACAGAGTGGCTACTCATTTTGTAGCATAATTACACCATTTTCATGTCTTATTGTTTTTAATCTTTGATGAGACTTGAGTTTAGTCCCTAGATTACTGTGACAAATTAATATGGTATCAGAGCACACAACGAGACGAAGCTTAGATCTATCAAAAACAAGGTTTTTGACATATCTTGTATGAAAATTGAGCAATAGCTCAAAAATCCAGCACTACACCAGAAGCCAAGGCTTACCACTTAATACCCCAAGTAAGGAACTTGTTGATCAAGATTGCTTGATTCACGATGCTGGGTGTGATGAAAGCCTAAAATGTGCAGGTTGTCCGACCTTACATTTCCCTTTTTGTTGTGATTTTCAGGTTTTTAACAGGTGAAAGCATTCACTCCAACAGATTCAGATGGCTTCTTCCGTAGATATTTCGACTCCATTCAATTTCCACTCATGGAAAGGAGATATGGAGATCTAGCTACATGCCAGAGGACTCTATAGGGTCACTATGGAAACTGAAGAAGAGCCTGCTTCTGTGACAGACAAATCTAGATTCTTAAACAAGAAGGATGAAGTATTCAGATTCTTGTGCCTCTCTGTTTCTCGGGATCTTCTTTTCCATCTTTCGGGATTGAAGACTACAAAGGAAATTTGGGACAAATTGGAAACCCTGTATGGAAACCAGGATGATTTGAGAGTTTACCATCTCAAAAATGAATTGATGTCTCTCAATCCTTCCAATTTTGAGACCTTGAACGACTTTTTCACAAAGTTCAAGCACATCGTCTTACTGTTGAAGCAATGCAAAGTGGAGAAAGAGGATGATCAGCTAATCCTCTCCATACTCTCCAAACTTGGAGCTGATTATTCATTTGTTGTCTCTACATTCCATGCAGGGAAGCTCACAACCCCTGGATGGAAGATGCCTACACTCAATGCCTTCATTGAGTCCCTAACAAGTGAACGTGATAAGCTTGTCTAGATGGGGATCATCAAATCCTCCCGTGATCAAGCCCTCCATGTCTCGGGGCCCAAAGATATGAAGGGTAAAGGAAAGCAGCTGAAGAACTCAAAAACTAAATTCGAAGCTCCTAAGCCTAACTTTGAAAACCAACAGCATGATGAGTCTTCCGGCTCAAAGAAGAACAAAGGAAAAGGGCATCATGGGAAAGAAAAAGTCAAGTGTTCATACTGTGGGAAGAGCTTCCACCCTGAACATGCCTGCATGAAGAAGTAGTTTAGTGAAGCTACCTCTCTCCTTTATATAAATCACATCAATCTTTCAGAAAGCTTTCGGAGGAGAGATCAGCAAGATCGGGAACCATAGCATGAAAGAGGGCATGCCCTCATGGCAAGCACTTCAAAGTCCAAAGCACTCTTGATTGATTTTGGAGCTTCAAACCACATGATGGCTGAAAGAGACTCCTTCTCATCCTTGGAGACCAACAAATCCATCCCCATCCACATGGGAGATGACTCCACCATCATTTTAGAAGGACAAGGTACAGTTGATCTTGAGAATGGATATTTTTCAAATGTTTTGTATGTATGATCTCTGGCATCAAATATCCTTAGTGTCTATCAGATGACACATATAGGAGTGCCGAAGAGAGTATCTTTCAGCCTGAATGATGTTGAGATAACGGAACTTGCATCTAGGAAACTTGTTGCTAAAGGTCTTGCAAACCATCATGCAAAAGCCTATGAGTTTTCCCACTTTGTGGTGGATGCAAAGCCCACTGCACTGCTAACTCATGGAAATGAAGTTAATAGGATGTGGCATGAGAGGTTTGGCCATATAAATTTCAAATATTTGCAACAATTACAAAAAAAATCCATGGTTGAAGGCCTCCAGGTCATCAAGGAAACCACTGGAATTTGCAAGGGTTGTGTGGTTGGAAAGCACCCTGAGCACAAGTTCGATCGGGGGTAGGAAAACCAAGCTACATGCATATTGGGGCTGATACATTTTGATATCAGCAGTACAATCCCTGTCACATCGATGAATGGATCAAGGTATCTTCTGACTTTTATTAATCATTTTTCAAGGTACACATGGGTTGTCTTTCTCAAAAAGAACTTTGAAGTATGTGAAACATTCACTAAACTGAAGGCCTTGATCGAGAATGCCTTTGGGCTTAAGATCAAGATATTGAGATCTGATAATGGTGGGGAGTATGTCAATAATGAGTTGCTACACATATCCTCTCAAAGTGGCATTCAGGTCCAACATTCAATTCCCTACACTCCCCAGCAGAACGGTGTAGCGAAAAGGAAGAATCGGTCTCTCAAGGAGATGACCACCTGCATGTTGGAATCAAAGAAGTTGGCTGCAAATTTGTGGGATAAAGCCATGCATGCCGTAGAATACATTCAAAATAGAGTGCCACACTCATCCATGAAAGGGAATAACCCTTTCGAAGCATACTTCAGACACAAGCCGGATGTGTCAAACCTGAGGGTGTTTGGGTCCACTGCATGGGCCTGAATTCCACTTGATAAAAGAAGGGCTTTGCAACTACAAAGCATATAATGTATGTTTATTGGGTATCCTGATGAATCAAAAGGTTTCAAGCTACTAGATATCAAAACAAAACAGATCATCATCGAAAGGAGTGTCAAGTTCGATGAGCCTTTTCAAGAGGTGGAACTAGTGAAGGAGAAAACTGTTGGATTCCCTTCCTATTCTACTGAATATTTGGATGATGAAATTGGAGGTGATGACCATGATTTGGATCCTCTGATTTCTGATATCAGTGTACAAAAAACATCAGATGCTAAATCATGACCTAAATTACAAAATGATCTTCCCACATGGGCCCGA
Source organism: Pseudotsuga menziesii (assembly GCA_001517045.1). NCBI lineage: Eukaryota > Viridiplantae > Streptophyta > Pinopsida > Pinales > Pinaceae > Pseudotsuga > Pseudotsuga menziesii. The sequence continues at coordinate 156,101 of LPNX011095203.1, read as the reverse complement.
CAGACACTCTCCTCCGCTGGAGATAACATTGGAAATCTGGATGATCCAAGGAGAACCCAGTCTGATTTCCAAAGAGTAGGTATTGCGCTATCTTGTCCTAATAATTTGTTGTCTGAAACTTGTTATTTGATGATTATTTCAGACCCAAAATCCTACTACCATGCTCGGAAGGATCCTAAATGGCAAGTTGCCATGGATGAAGAGATGAATTCTCTTCAGAAAAACACTACTTGGGAGCTAGTTTCTCTTCCTCCGGGAAGGAAATTGGTTCAATGCAAGTGGGTGTTTCGGACCAAGGTTGCTGCTGATGGAAGCACCTGAAAATATAAGTAAAGGCTGGTGGTAAAAGGTTTCTCTCAGGTCCAAGGTGTGGACTACCATGAGACTTTTGTACCGTTTGCAAAAATGGACTCCATCCGCCTAGTTTTGGCAATTTCAAGATCTAAGCACTGGGAAGTGCATCATATGGATGTTAAGTAAGCCTTTCTGCATGGAGATATTCATGAGGAGATATACATGAAGCAGCCTTAGGGCTACATCTCTGATCCATCTTTGGTTTGCAAGCTAAAGAAGTCACTATACGAGTTAAAATAGGCCCCAAGAGAGTGGTATTCCAAGATGGATGCCTTCCTTCTCTCACAAAACTTCCAAAGGTGTAGATCAGATCTAAATGTGTATATACAGAATTATGATGGTCATTTGATTATTATTGTTATATATGTTGATGACTTACTGATCACAGGTAGCACAATTGCCTCTATTTCAACCATCAAAACTGCTCTCCACAATGCCTTTGAAATGAGCGATTTGGGGCTCTTAAAACAATTTTTGGGGCTCGAAATTGAGCAAAATTCTGATGGGATAATGGTCACTAAGTCCAAATACATATCAAACCTGTTAGTCAATTTTAACATGGCTGAATGTAGGCCTGCACCATTCCCTTTCCTTTCAAGGATCAGCCTTGAAGAAGGAAAAAGCACACCTCCCATGGACTGCACTATCTATCAATAGCTGATTGGTAGCTTGTTGTTCTTGACACATGCTTGGCTTGATATCTATTATGCCATGAATGCTATATCAATATACATGCATCAGCCTCATGATATTCATTGGAAGGCAGCCAAGAGGATCCTCCAGTATATTCGGGGAACCACGACCTACGACATTCACTATGCTGCAGACTCCGAGTTAGAGCTGGTTGGATACATAGATTTCAATTGGGCGGGTGATTCTATTGATCGGAAGTCTACGTCTAGATATGTATTCATGTTTGGTGGTGGCTCCATTTGCTGGTCTAGCAAAAAGTAGGCTGCCATAGCATTATCTTCAGCAGAGGCCGAGTATCGAGGAGTGGTGAATGCTTGCATCCAAGTAGTTTGGTTGCAAGGAATTATTTCAGAGTTTTATATTGGTAGTACTTTGTCCACTGTCCTCTTTTGTGACAATCAAAGTGCTGTTAAGATATCCACAGATCTAGTTACCAGGCATAGGACCAAGCATGTAGCGATCCAAATGCATTATATCAGGGAGCTAGTGCATGACAGGACCATCATTCTGCAATACTTCTCAACTGATGAGTAGATTGCAGACATCTTCACCAAGATATTTTCAGAAAATAAGTTCACTTACCTCTGTTCACTATTGGGGGTGAGTCCATCAGGGTGATCAGACTACTTTCAGTGTTCAGCTTGAGGGGGGGTTTTGCCACTGGGTTTTCCCTCTTTTCCTCACTTATTTTGTTTTTGAGCATTGTTTCAGTTTCAGTATTGTAGAGGGTGACCTATGGCCTTAGTTGTCAGGGCCCTAGCATTTTTATGCATTTTATGTTTTCTACTCCTCCTGAGTATAGCTTAAGGGGGGCTGTTGGAGACATTTACCACCATACACACTCATTTTGGTCAATTTGGCCTAGTTAAATCACTATCCTAAGTTTTATTGACTTAATTGACATCATAGGAGCACTAGATGACATCAACTAGATCACACCCATGCCTACCTTCAGCCAAGGAGGCTAACTTAGCCTTATCCTACATTCAGGGAGGCTAACTGGAGCACTCCGGGGGTGATCTGAGTGTCATTAATGCTCCATATTTCTAACTGATGGTTACAATCAGTTAAACAGAGAAGTAAAGGCGCCTTCCTTCATTAAATTGATTATTTAATGAACTAGAGTCAACAGGGGCACCTCCAACCACTTCTGATGGTCAGTTACACTTCAGTTAACCTCATCAAGGTTCTTTAGAGTCATTGATGCGCTACCACTTGTTGGTTATATTGCAGTGACATGTGTCTGAGCTACTTTCAGTTAGACTCAGTCATTTATTGCACTTNATTAGGGTTTTGATCAGTGGTTAACTTGAGTGTTGACTATGGCTTACATTCAGTTAAGCTAGACTCACTCATTCAATTCGAATGACCTCCTTGGGAATTTAAATTGCTTTGTCATTCATGCTTGCAGCATGATCTTGTATTGTGTTACTCATTCTTTGTGTGTGTATACAAAGCATCTACTCATTTTGTAGCACAATTCAACCATTTTCATGTCTTATTATTATTAATCTTTGATGAGACTTGAGTTTAGTCCCTAGATTACTGTGACAGATTAATAAGAAATTTTTTATTATTGAGATTCACTTAAAGAGTATTCCAACAACGATGAATTTTGAGACAGAGGAGTGCATATACATTTCAATCATTTCATCATTGAGTGAATTTAATGAAAAGTAAATGCTTGTGAGGTACATGCACACCTCCTTATTCCAATATCAACATCTGTCTGGTGCCTTAGAAGAAAATATGAGTGTAACAAAGGATGCATCTCAATAGTAATGGGACGTAAATGGGGTGTATGTCCTTTTTCGAGCTGGCCAATTGTCTCAAGATTTAGGTTGATTCAGAATTCACCTGGGTATAAACATGAGGGTTAGTGACACAGGTTTCAAGTCGTTACTTTTGGCCATGATCATTTTTTTTTCTTAATCAAATGAAGCAGCAGGAATGTATAAGATTTCAAGGTTCCAGGTTTCTTTTAGTTAATGTTTTTAATCAAGTCTCTCTTGGTATACTGGTAAGATTTAGTTGTGTCGGTTAGATTTAAAGATGCCAAATGATGGTTTCTTCTAGTTTTGAAATAGGGTGCAAGAAAGTACACATGCCATTGTGTGACCTATAAGAGGAAGTGTGAAACAAATTTCATTCTACTTGCAGTCAAGGGTATAGGAGAATAAGCATGCTAGTTATTACATGGTTTGGTTGCTGCAGTGTGTTTTTGTAGCTGAACCATATTACATTGATAACAACCTGGTCATGAATGTATTTTGATTGAGCAACAAATGTAATGATTGTTTTGTATTTCTATCTTATTGATGTTCTCAGGAATATAGTGACTATGTTCTCTTGTCTGCTAAATTTATGCAAAGATATTATCTACAGACTATTCACGATGTCCCATTTCTGTTCAAGCTTGTTATTATTGAATTGTTATGAAACCAGATTACCTGGAAATGAGGTTACCCTGTATTTAATGTTCTATATGGAGAAATGTTGGGATTCAATTGCTTTGCTATCACATATTTTTAGGTTATCAGAGTATATGCAATTTTAAATTCATTATTGTTGGTGGATGTTTTGTCAAACAACATTAACTAAAGGCTTTTCATAGATCATAGTATGGGTCATGTGAAACTTTTTGGCGAGTCAATTTATTTTCTAAACAAAAATATTATAAACTTTTGCTTCTTTTGCTTCAGTATATATTAATGCTTGAATAAAGCAAGCTGAACCAATTTATTTCATTTTTTTATCTTTATTATGTGCATTGTCAGAATCTGGTAATTTGTTTTGATATTTTACAATTGGATCGTTTTAGTTTGAAGTAGCTTAAAAAACGTTGGGCCTCTCTTGCGTCTATATCTTCAAATTTTAAGTTGATTGTAATGTTCTCTTATGTCTCCATCTCTTTTACATTAAAGTTGACTGTAATGTTTTCATATGTTCCCATCCATTCATTCCAAATTTAAACTTTAAATCATATTAAAATTTGATATTGTGAGTTTTGAACTTTAAAACAAAATATTTAGTTGTTGATAACTAGTATCGTTTAATTTTTTAATCAAAGGGAAAATGTTTGAAACAGGTTTTATATTCGTAGCCTTAGTAATGGTGACTTTAGAGTACCATTAAGAACAAAAGAGTTGCCAATGATAATAATTTGCATTTTTTCCTTGATATTTATTAGAACTGTCGGATTGGTTATCAAAACTTTTTTTGTTCTCCGGGACTACACCTTCACAAGTAAAATGTTGATGTATTTCTCTTCAAGCTAAAGCATTTTGAGGAAATTCCTTGGCTCATGGGTCCAAATTATTTTCCATTCCATTTAAATTTCCTTGAAGATATGAGAAAATTAATTTGATAAGAATCATTATATTTCCCATTAGGGTTTAACCAGTGTGTTTCGCCAGTTTTTGATAATTAATTTGTACAATTATTTGTCATCGAGGGTTTAACCATTTTGTTTCCCAGTTTTGGATTGTTATCTTGAATTTATCAAAGGTGGGAAACGATTATTTAGCTTCCAAATCCCAATAGGTATAGGAATTCTTAAATATTGGGCCACAAAGACATGGCCTCTTAGAGGAAATGCCCTTAATTTGGATAATGGATTGACAAATGTATTAGAGGGTATTTTTATAATCGCGATTGATGACCATCTCTGTATCTTGAACTAAGTAGTAGTTATAACCATAATTGCCCATTGATTGCACACATATCTATGAGATCCGTCTTTTGGGAGTTGGTTAGTGGATAAACGTTTCTTTTCTGAAGGATCTTATTTTACCTCTAATAAGGATTTTGTTGCATACAATGCTCCATTCTATAAGGTGTTCGAACATTATTTTTGCTGGAGGTTTAACTATGGAGAATATGCCCTGTCATTCTTTATTATTGGTATTTGTTCAGTTTTATAACGTCTTTGATTCCCTAATTATTGGTATTACAAATGCTCCATCTTTGGAGGTGCATAACTTAAGGAGAGTCTACATTGGATGACATGGCACCTCATTCAATAGTCCAAAATAGGGAGTCGATTTCATCCCACGATGTAATCAAGGATTTGATGTGGCACGTGTTCAAAGGATACAATTATAGGCATCCTTCTCGAGACATGGTATAAAATCCCACTTTACTATGCATAACTATCCTAAGATATAGTACAAAAGTCAATCTCATGCAAACTTCCACCCTTACCAAATGTTTCAAGGTTTCAAGTCTTTAGATCGAAGATTGATAACTTGTTTAGGTTTTGAGATTGAAGATTGATTGTCTAGGTTAGATGCAAACTAATAATGGTAAGGAGATTGCACTATGTTTGAAATTAATTATATCAATAGTTTTCTTGTTTTATTGGTTGAATGGTCATTTAATTTTCTTCTTATTCAGGATTATTATTTTATGACGTATGCAGAAAAGCAATGGCAATAAACAGCTCAGATGTCTCGCTACAAAAAGTAAGGGAATTTTGTATGAGTAGCTTTAGTTGTCTGTTATTTATATTATCTTTGCAGTGCACCTCTGTTCATGTTGAAATCAACCCTTTAAGTGCATCTCTACATTTAGAGTAAAGCAGAATGTAGGATGACATATTCATAATTCATTCATTTTTTATTTTCTCTAAGTTAATTTTCGATGCTTTATTCACATTGTCATAGATATCCTGCTAATGTTAAACTTGTGTCTCTGTGGCTTTAATAAAACCTTATTTGTAGTGTCCCGAAGAAATGGAAACATTTTCTCAATTTTACATTTCTTGATAATAATAACAAGAGAATTCATACAGAGGCTTATCTCCTTTTAGGAGACTTCGATGACAAACAATTTCTTCCTTTCAACAGTAGAAACAATTCCTATTCATTCAGTAAGTAGCCAATCAAATTGGCAATGAGCATTTGCACAAGCCCAGATTCTTCTATTAAAAGTTAAAACTGGTGTTTACTCGCTTTCCTAATTACAATATGGTATTGCTCATTCTCCATTATTAATTTTCTTTTTCTTTGTCATACTTTTTGGTTTTCATGACCATCTTGCTACGTTATTTTAGTTTTCTATTTTATTTTTCTTTCCTTGTATTTTGGCTTTAATCTATTCTTTAGTGTGCATATGAGCTACATAATTCTTGGTCCAATTATTGAGATTCTTTGTACTTTTCTAAGCATCCAGTAAGAGCCTTTTGCACCTATTTAATGCAATGAATAAAATGATTTATTCATAATGTTTATATTCTGGGCTTTTTAATGCATTGGTGTATTCCAGATGGGGATTCTATAGTAATTTTCTTTGTGAAATTGTTTATCCTAACTTAACAAGCATAAGCTTTCTTATGGACACCCTGCTATGGAATTCCTTAAACAGTTACAAAGTAAGCAAAGGTTACGAGGTAGAAGACAGATGGAGCTGAAGATAAGATGGAAGAAGCAAATGGCCAGGAGGAAGAAAGCAAAGAAGCATGGGGTAATGATAAAATACTATATCGTAATGTTGATGATATTGAATATGAGGTAGGATAAGTGATAACCGATCAATATTTACAATACAAAAGGAAGTGCTTAATTATGGGGACTGTATGGATACTTTTTATTTTTGCATGCCTTGCTAATGCATATACCCATTTTTTTTATCATTTTAAGATCCAATTTAGTGATCAAAAGCTACTGGCAGAGGAGGCGGCCGATCTAGTTAGGCTATTACAAGTGGAGACTGCCACCCAAGTTATTGATGTTAAGTACATGGATGCAAGTGATCCAGTCATATTTTGTAGTGCTACTGCAGATGTAGTGAAGAGTAAGGTGGAGGAATAACATGCGACAAATTATGCCCTATAGAAAATCAATGAAATTATTCCCTACAGAAAATCATTGAAGAACAAAGGAATGAACCCAATGAGTTCAAGCGTTGGTCATTATATGTTGTACCAAAGTCTTCCAGACCATCTGATAATATGGGAAAGAAGATTGATGAGAAAAATCAGGGAAAATATGAACTTGCTAAATCTGTATTGAGGAGTATAAAGGAGGTCATTGTTGATAATCTAGAAGAAAGACAAAACTTGTTTAATGTTGCATGGGACACAACCGTCCAAGTTGATAGGATTCATAACAATTTTGTGCATATCAAGAACAACATTAAAAAAGGACAAGAAGCTAATCATTTATTTGAGGTAACAGGTTCAATATATCAAGCCTTATCTTGTAGACACTGTCCCTAAAAATGAGAGGGGTGTCAAATACCTTTCAAATTTTCAACTCGTTGAAGCTACAAAGGCTTGGGAACACAATTTTAGGACACTGAATGAACTACTTGAAGTGTGGGAGAAGCAGGACAACGTGAAATCCCAGTTATAAAAGGATCTAAATCATCAGGTTCGAGCATTTGAGTGCCCTCTTATGTTCGTTGATGGGACTCTAACGAATGAAAAACAATTTCAGGGAGTGGTTGAAAAGTTGAAAGATGAATTTGCTAAGCAATTCAACAGCATGTCAGTTATCTCTGTTGATGATATAAAGAAATGGCTTATTGTGGCATCGGTTAATAATGCTAAATTAAAAGAAGCTTTGGAAAACCAAAGGAAAGTGTTGGTTAGAATTGATGAGGACCTCATGGAAATAATGTCCAAGTGTAAACTTAAAGTGGAACCCTTCAAGACAAGGATCAAAAAGGTCATGGACTCCCTCATTGTGTGACATCAACAGGAAACTCTGCCCCCACTAGACAGTTGATTCAGTTGCGCCTATGACCATTTTTGGAAACGTTTTGAAGATTGTGTCACCTTCACAAACATGTCCCATAACAGGAATCTTGAAGGCAACAGACCTCCTTGCACTCAAGGCCTAGCTCTAGGAAAAATAGGAGTGCACAATCGCGAGATAAGGGTTCTGAACCTTGGCGCTATTCATCCTTCATCTTGCATGAATGTTATTCCTCCATATTCTTCGGCTATCCTTTTTCTTTGACTATTATTGCAAGGCCTTTGGGCCTTTAATGTTCTTCAGGGTATGAGCAGTGTCTCTTGCCTCCATTTGAATTAGTTTCCCCTTGTCATTTTCTATGTATCTGGTGCCCTCATGGAGCTGAATGCTGGAGCTTCTCAGCATTACTGTCTTCAATGGATTTTATCCACATTGTTTCAATTTTGTTTTTTTAAGTTTGGTTTGAAATTTGTAAAAGAATTTCAAATAATGATGAAAATTGTATAATCTTATATGTGATGAAAATTGCATAATCTGAATGTTATTAGGTATTTGAGAGTGTTGATTTTTTATATATTTTTAATGGATTCAAAAACAGAATTTGAACACTTCAAAATTTAAATTGTACCAAAATAAATTACAGCATTCCCACCAAAACCCACTACAAAATCCAAAAAATAGAATACAAAATTTAGAATAAATAGACAACTCCATTTATATTTTGTGATTATATTAATCAATAATGAAAATTTTCATGTTAAAATCTACGAATCCTTATAAAAAAGCATAAAGAAACCAGTAAGCCATTGGAAATTAAAACCACTAAAATGTATTTACAATTTATAAACCCACTTCTAAACGTCACTAAAATTCATTTCCCCAATTAATCCAACGCAAATTTTGGTTTAAAAGTGGAAGCCCAAAAAGGGGAAAAGGCTTTACAAAATAATTTAAATTTATGAAACCACAAAGGTCTTTGAAAAACCCATTGGCAGAGGAAAAATATTTATCCAGCTAAAAAAGACGAGAATGAATCTAGAATTAAGACACATGAATATTGATGCTCATAAAATCACATTCGAGCAAAACAAAGCCTAAGAAAGGGAAATGCAAATGCAAATGAAGTTATAGTTACTAGCTTTCTTTAAATTATCAAATCATATATTAATATATATAACAGTTAAATTTAAAAAATTATGTTTTAAAAATAAAAATTACAAAATAAATGAGAATTAGTTTTTTTAATCCATCTTAAAAGTTTGTGTTTGTTTACCATGAGTGTAAAGTTTGAAAAACAAATTTTTTTATTTGCAATGTAAAATTGATTTATAATTTTTTATTAAAATAAATTATGGTTTAGTGATTAAGATAAGATGTTATTTAAATTTTAAAATAAAATAATTTACAAATAACTTTTTATTAAATTATAGTATGATTTAGTGAGTAAGATAAGATGTTATTTAAATTTTAAAATAAAATAATTTAGAAAATAAGAAGAAAGAAACTTTGTATTGATAGAAATTATTTCAAGATACAAAACACTATGTATTTTATTATTTTATAAACTGAATGACTAGTAAAATACCCAAAAAAAGGGAAAAAAAGGTTATTATTTTTAATCATATAATTGAAATAGAACAAAAATTTACATATTGATTTGGAGAAAACTTAATATTATTAAGTTTTACTACAAATGTTCTAATTCTATTTGTTATAAAAGTTTTAATTCCATTTGTTATTATGTTTCTTTTTATTAGTTAATTTTGTGTATTGATATGTGAGGAGTTCAAGTGCACACTAATGCAATGGAAGCTTACTTAATACAAGAATTGAAATATTTTTTGAAAAAAGAAAGTAGTATTTTATGAGGTTTGAATTTTAATTGCTTTGTGAAAGCTATAACTCCAATTTCACAATAATATAATGCAAGTAATTTGATGTGGTAGAAAACAAATTATTATTTTCCAAAAAATGGTGCTCTTCAATCTTGAGATGTGTTATATATATATTGTCCTAACAAAAAATCTACATGATGTATGCATTTTGGTGTCTTGAGAATGAAGATCCCATACTATTAATCCACCCAAAAAAAACTTAAAATTGTTGATGCCCATATCTCTTAATAACAATTTGCATTCTTTTAAGTAATGATCGTTTGTACTTTTAGAGTCACACCAATTATGATATCAATAGGATATATTAATTAGAAGAAGAAAAAATTGAGAAATGAGTTCCATGTTTCAATGTAACATATTATTTGATATATCATAAACACTTTGGGAACAAAATTTGCAAAATTATCTTTTGTAGGGTTGTCCATAGATTCCTAGGGAATCCAACGTTGATTAAGAATGTCAATTATTGCTAAATTGATACATTTAGGCTTTCAAGCCCCTCGCCAAGCCTCCATGGTTTTTATGTTTCCATTGGCATTTTCTGAAATGGTATAATCAATGATTTGGGAACCAAGTTGTTGGAGTTTGGAGTCATATGTGAAAAACACTTTTCTAATTGTTTCTCAAAATATATTGTTGTTGGAGGATTAGGTTTAAATTGTTTCCTCAACTTGTAATCTTCTTATCATGAGAGACTTGGCCCATTTCTTATGGAACAAATTGGGGAGAGTTAACATGTAATTGCAATAAAAACACTAAGTTCATAAGTGATTATAAATGAAGGTGCAATGAACCTTAGTAATCTTAACTACCCATAGGGGTGTATCTCAACCAACGATTCGCTTGATATGAAGGACCTGTTGTAAATGGAGGTCACAAGTTCAAATCACCATGTCTTACCCATGCCCCATGTGTGCGCGTCGTGTGCGTGGAGAAGACAATATGAATGAACCAAGAACGAGATTTTCCCGTGAGAGTTGTACTGCCAATGAAATTTATTTTTCATGGAGGCTGGAGGTTGTTGAATGAGTTGAGGTTAGACTTTTGTGAAGGTTGCATGTAACTACATGGTAGGTAGATTCTTGTTTGATAGGGTGGATTGTGGATGCTTGTTCCTATAACATGAATTTTGACAATGAGGTTTATACAATTAAATTTTAACGAAGTTTAGATAGTCAAGCAATACAGTCATACAATAATGTTCATTCAAAGTTAAAATATATATTATTCACTTTCAAACCACAATGATGTTATTCTTAAGTTTTCAAAATTGATATTAGTTTTGTCTTCAATTGGGCCCATATTAATGTGGAAGTTATGAATCTCAGATAAAGCACTTTCAAAATTGACATTAGTTTTATGTCTTCGATTGGGCCCGTATTAATGTGGAAGTTATGAATATGAGATAAAGCATTGACTGCAAGGAGTTAGTTAAAATTTATTACTTAAAATTTTGAATTTTATGAATACATTTATGAAGATATTAATACCCTCAAACTTTTCCTTTTTTCATTTAAGTAAAATTATCTTAGATGAATGAATTTGACCTAATGTGGATAAAATCCATTCTTATGCATATTGACAGATGAATTTCAATGACAGGAACTACATTCGGTATCTGTTTCAAAGAAACTTGTGAAACTCAATCATGATCATACTCTATTTCAAAAAAATCTTCATTATAATATTTAAGAGATTGTCGCTATGGGCAGATAATACTACATTTCATGGGGAAAATTGAATAGAAAGGTTTATTGTCTATGAAGCGAATTCAGAGTAGACATGTGAGATCTGATTTCTAATTGATAGGATACTAAATGGAACTATGTGCAAGTGCAAATCTCAGAAAGCTCCTCGAAACTCAAAAGGTTTGAAGTGCATGCTAGGTCTAGTTAATTCTTACAATAAAAGAGAATCCAATCCAAATAAATTGGTTTCTCCACCTCTAAGTTTAATTAATGATCAAATAGAAAGATGGCCAAAACTTGTTTCAATGTAGTTATGTTCATGGTTGACCAGCACTGTAGAAACCCATGAATGTTGACTCTTTGAGTAAAGACGGTTTGCCTTTTGTATTAATTGGTAGAGATGACGAATGTAGAAATTTTAGTTTCACCTTTGTGGAGCTTGCTCATATTTGGATGGGTAGTTTAGGTATAAAGGAATTTTATGATGAATTAATGATGCAGGGCATGGAATGGAACGAAAAACACCACCACAAGGATATATCTGTCATAGATGTAAAGTTCCTGGTATGTTCATCATGTCTAGTAACTTTGTAAGAAAACTATTCATTAAGAGCATGGCTACTGGGATAGATATGGTTTCTCACCATCTTATTTGTTTTCTCTAGGATTCGACAAATGGGGATCCCAATTTTGACCTCAAAAGGGTGAAGCCTCCAACTGGGATTCCCAAATCAATGCTTACTGCTACTCCCGATGGCTCTTATGTATTTCCAAATGGGGCAGTTGCAGTTTTGAGGCCTAACGAGTAAGTTATTTGAACCAAACCTTCATCACTGACAACACTATAAAGTGGAAGGTCTATGAAATTGGCTATGCATTGCTTCTCAATTATTAGTTGTCGATTAAAATAATTTGTCATGTAGAGCTACTTTTGACAAGGAAGTTGAGGGGTTCCCATCTAACCGTTATGTTGGTGAACTACCACCAGAATTGCATTGTCCATTATGCAAGAAAGTAATGAAATATGTTGTGTTGACTAGTAAATGTTGTTTCAATAGCTACTATGACAAATGTAAGATATATCAGATAAAAATTACATATATCTTACTTTCGTGTGAGTTGTCTAGATTTTGTGATTCATAGTCTATCTTTTTGTCTAGCTCATGTTACCAAGTGTTTAAACCTATGAAAATTTTTTAATCTATTTTAGGCATTAGGGACCATATCATACCAAAGTCCAGATGTGTATGTGGAGCAACAAACATTCTTGTCGATGATCCATTTCCAAATAAGACTCTTCAAGATACCATAAATTGAATTTTGGATCTACCAACACCGGCGGTGTAGAAAATGTTGGCAGCTTGCTACAAGTTCAAAGGTATATTAGTCAGACAAAAAGTATGCATGAGTACAAGTTGATTATAGCTACCTATTTATGGCTATATGATGGTCCAAGTATTTTCTGTTGCAGAAATGGAGTCAGCCAGGTGTTTTAGGTCTAAAGTCCTATCTCCTTCTCTTTCAAGATGTAAAGGAGGAAACCACAACTCCTTCTAGGTCGGACATGCCAAATGTGAAGGAAAACATCACTGAAAAGAAGCCACCTTCTAACTAGCCACAACAATCATCAAAGAAAAACCACTCTACAAAAACATATGAGCCGTTTGAGGAAACACATGAGTCTATGAGCACAAAAGACCCTTTATCGCAAGAGAGTGCCCCATTTGCTGAGGAAGAAGTTCGGCATAAGTTTCATGTTGTTGAACCAGGTAGTTTTACTTAGCATGTTTATTGGGGTGGTTCTTTTGGATTTATGGCTTTGTGGATTTTTTTATCCTTGATAAGTAGGTATATATATGTAGCACTATTGCTCATGCACTTCAAACTATGCTTGTTTTCAGCAAGAAATAAGAAAAAGAAGCGAGCTCGACAACTCTCTACTAGTAAGTCATCTTTATATTGCTTTTCACTTCGGAAATTGATGTATTGGAAAATTTTATGGGATGTTTTTGTTTTGTATTCTCTATTTTCACTATAATTTCCTTTCCTAATTAGAAGCCAATGGATGCATTTGTAAATGATGCATGTTGGGTGCTTTATCATTGTTACATCCAATGAGATGTAATCAAGAGCATCACTGGATTTTGGTGTTGAAGGGTGTACGATGCCATATGCTGCACCTACTGCATATAATCCTTGGCCTAGTGCACAGTGGGGACTAGAGGCTTATATGGCATGTAATGGTGGTGTCCCATACATGGGTTATGGGCCTAATCCCTTTGACATGCCATTTAGTGGACATATTATGCCAATGAATATGTATGGAGCACATGGATATATGCCAGGCTTTGTCCCTCCTGTTCAAGGGCGAGGTGTTATTTTTTATTGATTTATATTACTATATGTTAAATGAGTTTTTTAGATATAGGATTGTACTTACAACTTACAATATTTGGCCGAGTCTTTTGACTAACTGATTTTTGCTTGCTAAGTCAAGCATGATGATTACACTTGGTCAAATTGGCCATAACTTGTTAAGTTTGAAGACATGGTGAAACAAATCTTAAGAGATGCCAAAAAAGCAATTTTCTTAATTGAACTGCGGGTGTATTTAACACTACCCATGCAGCCCCAAGGTAGGATCTTTATATGATTGTGTTTTATGTTTTTTTAAGCTTTTCAGTAAAATCCTACTTTTACACTTTCCACTACAAATTATATGGTACATGATTGATGTGTATCAATAATATTATTCCATTTGTTGCAGGGAATACGACAGGGAAGCCATGAAATTCAGAGGTGTAGATGCTGATATAAATTTTAACATTGATTATTATGAGGAGGATGTGAAACATGTAAAGAAAGAATTTCACCATTTCTCAATGAAAAATTTATGACAGGGTTAATTAGTTTTTCATTAAATACAGTTAACAGATACATTTATTGTTACCCTCAGATGACTATGCTCACAAAAGAGGAATTTTTCCATGTCCTTCAACATCAAAGTAATGGATTTCCTAGATGAAGTTCAAAGTTTAGAGGTGTCACCTTGCACAAATGTGGCACATGGGAAGCTAGAATGGGCCATTTTTTAGGAAAAAAGTAATTGACGTCTTCTTTATCAATCTAGATGTGCAAACATCAATGGTTCAATCAACCCTACCCCAATTCACACCTCCAATACACCCCCACCTCCAACCACCCCCTTACCAGATGGTCACTTTTATTTTCTTAACCGACTTGCTCACCTCCACCCACTGCATGTTTGCTCAATATGCAAGGAATCATATCCAAACATGAAAACAAAGTTTTCATATGGCATCTATACATGCTCTCATTGTACTAAAGAGTGACATGGCCATCATTTCTCCATAAATAACAACATGGATCCTGGAAACCAACCATGTGAAACTTTCACACCTGACTCAAATAGAAGAAATGTTAATTGCCTGTGCCAATTCGATACTTCAAGCTACACATGAACGTGGTGGACAATACAAATACTCTGGCCATACTATTAGTTTCCCACAATACATCTCCACTATAGCCACCTCTCTTCCACGTCTCTTTCCAGACTTGGAGATCCTTCTCGAGTCTTGTTCTGTTGTGTACGATTTCCTTCGTAATTGGAAATTTCATTTAGTGAAGGCAGAGACACAATCAACAATTTTTTTTTGATGTCAATGTTATGTATGCAATCTCCCTGGATGGTCAATTTACTAATCTTGTTCTCGATGTTATACACTTTTGTTTATCAACCTTTTTTTTCTGTGTAAAATCTGAGCAGTTTTCTTATTTCCTTTATGAGTTATATGAGATACTTTTTTTTTTTACTAGGGGAATCAACAACTAGGTTATGGATGGTACTCAAGTTACATGGGGTCTAGGGATCCATTCCTGCTACCACTATAACCCTAGGTGCCCCACACCCGCCGCAAGACATGGGACATAGGTAAACCTAGGCGGGATTGATCTCGTGACCTCCAATTTACAACAAGTGACTTCGTAACAATGGAACCGCCAATGATCCACACCCGTGTGGGCTAGTTATATGAGATACTTACAGAGCAACATTTCTATAATTTTCAAAAGTATATTTCAAGAGATTATGTGGAATTTGGCCTATTTCATGCTATTTCATACAACTACTCATAATTGTTACAACCCATCATAATTTTTATTAACTTTGATAAATATCATACCACGCTTTGTTAATTAAGGTGAAGCAAATTTTTTTGAGTCAATATCTATGTTATAATGTTGAAGGTATGCACATTATAGAAAAAAAATTGGCAATCATCATTTCACATAGTTGTTATAATGTCGAAGGTATTTATCGTTCTGAGATGATTCTTGAAATGATTTTCTTCTCATTATAAATTGATCATTGATGTCTATAATCATTTCAATAAGTCATGTACTGATCAAGACATGTTGAAATGTTTCAAATAATCTCAAAATGTTTGAAATCATGTTGCTATTACATCCTAGGTGAATGTCTAGCTCTATTGCATCCATTTTGAAATGCTTTTCATCTCATTATAAATTGATCATTCATGTCTATAATTATCTCAAGAAGTCGGGTACCGATTTAAGAGGCTATAAAATCTATTAGTTATTTTATAGGATATTTGAGCTATTAGAATACTTCTAGAATCCCCCTTTCACATCGGATATCTGCTAAGAGGAAAATGTCTTTGTTGAGAGGAAAGTGCCTGTGATGGAGAGGACCATTTGAATGGATTAATAGTTACTACAATTGATCCATGATTGCATTTTCCCCAATGTGTTTGCAACACCATGTTTGAATACATGTGTTCTTATCAAACATGTTTTTCCTTCTTTATAGTTATAACAACACATTGGCATATTTTCTTCATTAGATAAATTTCTCCCATTCCATCACATGTTCATTGTATAATGTGATGTTAATTGGAAAGCCCTATTTTCTATTGTGTAAAATTGTTATGTTCACTAAACTTGTTATCTATTTTGAGTTGGACTATTCTCTAAGTTTTGATAAATTAAAGTGTTCCATTTTTTTTGGTATTAATTGCAATATTGAACTACCTCATTTTAATGTTACATTTTCTATCTTCTTTTACCCTCTAACAACCATCTTATCAGGGTATTATTGCACCTCATTGGGGAAATTGCTAGTTTAGTAGATTTTAATTTCAATTGCAAGTTTAGTAGATTTTAATTTCAGTAGCTATAATTGAGTAATTTAATGAATTATAATTTAGAGGTTTATTTTTACACCTTAGGAGTTCTTTCTCCAAGGTCCTATTTGTAGGCACGGTTCCCAATTCATCGTCCCTCTATCAACTAAAATCTCACCATACATCTCTGTAATCGTCCTTTTATCTCAGAGCAGGTTTATAAAACACTATTCATTCTCCAATTGAAACATGACACATTTAGCCCAATTAAAAAATTTCCATGCTTATCTAGTACGGACAGCCTATG
This sequence comes from Pseudotsuga menziesii, assembly GCA_001517045.1. NCBI lineage: Eukaryota > Viridiplantae > Streptophyta > Pinopsida > Pinales > Pinaceae > Pseudotsuga > Pseudotsuga menziesii. The sequence continues at coordinate 139,304 of LPNX011095203.1, read as the reverse complement.
TGCCCGTATGTCCATCTATGGCTGGGTTGTATCCCCTAAATATGCACTTTCTCCAGCGAACTGAAATTCAGACTGGTGTTGATGTATTTGTAACTTCGAAATGTATTCACTTGTATATCTTATGTATTGTACCCCAATTTTTATTCCAGGAAGTATCTATAATGTAATTGAGTCATGTCATGCTCCGATGTTCCGATCGGGAGATTCAATAATGTAAGAAATTCATGTAAAGTCATTGAGGTTAACCCTTCATTGTAAGTCGGGCCAATAGTCCCCATAATTGAGTCAAGGTTAACCCTCCTTGTTGATTAGAGGGAAAAGTCCCCACAGTTGTGGGGCACTAGGGTTATTAGACTCTCCTAGAGAAGTCGGGCCTGGTAAGTAATTGTTAAGTGAGGCTGACTTGTTGGAGTGGACATAAAGTGAACAAAAGAATATAAATAGAAGTGAGGCTCTCCTCATTTCTACACATCACACTCACACTCACTCATTGGGGCGCATGAGTGAGAGAAGAGAAGCTCTCTCAAGTGAGAGAGAGAGAGAGAACAACTGTTGGAGATCATCTTTTCTGTCTTTGGGTTTTACTACTGCCATTGGTGCTCATTCTATCTCTAAGGAAGTTGTGGGTTTTTCTCCTTTATGGTTTCCCTGAGGAAAATTCTTTGTGGCTCTTGTCTCTTGTGTTTATTGTTGTGCATGTTATTCTCCCAAATAAGATCCTAAGATCATATTGCTTAAATGATAAAAATCTAACATGATATCAGAGCTAACCTGAGAAGAAGACATTGTGCAGCTGCAGAAGCTAGGGATTCTTGCTTTTTGGGTCTCTCTCCACAATCCATCAGCAAAAGAAGGCTAGGATGACTCTCCATTGAAGGATGTATCTTTCTGTTGAAGCAGAATTTGATTCCGAGCATTTTCAATTTTTGCTGGGGCAAAGTAGGGATTTTTACAGAAGAGGAATTTTTGAGTGAGCCCGGCATAGGATTACTATCCTCATCAAAATCAAATTTTAGAGACCTATTGTTAGTGCTGGTATTGAGCCCATAGGTTAAGCGAAAAATGGTTCTCTCTCGAGAAACAACAGAATTGCTTTAGACTGTGCCTTTGGCCCTGCGTAGTCAGAGAGGGATGTCTTGCTTACTTTCCAGCTTTACTCACATAAAATATGCGATCAAGAATGGTCACGAGGACATAATCTTGAATAGGAAAGGTGCGTTAATTCAAGATGCAGGTGGGAATATTAGAGGAAGGAACCATTGGGAAATGGAGTCACAGGTCTGGGTAGGGAAGATATTGCAGGAGATAAAGAATGGTGTAAATTTACAAACAGAGGTAAGATAGCCGTCGATCTTGCAATCAGGAGATATTTAGCAGGTGATTAGTAGATGAGAGGGAACAGTCCATCACACAAAGCATCTACAAATTGAATTCTTCGCAACTTTAGAAGAAAACTTAAATTAATATCTGAAACAACAGATGAAGCATAGCATGTATGAATTCCAAATTGTTATACACTCATTTCAGACATGAAAGAAATTAACAAACTGGAATGAAAATAGGATGAACATTTCACGTAAAGAAATTACATATTGAAAGAAACAATGACACAGGAATCTCTGCCTTGAAAGACAATCCTTCCTCTGCAAATTTATTCATAACATAGAAACTAAAGACTAATTACAATGGAGAGCCTTAGCCCTTGAAAGTTTCCCAACCAACCCTTATCTCCCTCTATCGGGAGTGTATTTATACTATTTCAGTGTTGAGATTACTCTCCAAAACAAACCTAAAAACTGTTTCGAGTCACCATCAGATGCTAACAGTTCAGAGAGTGGGACTATCGCAATGATTTACAAATATTAATAAACATTATGGGGTTTTCGTGCATGTTAATTCATACTGACAACGCAGAGTTTTCTTTGCTCAGGTGATTTTGCATGAAAATGATCTTCATGTCGCTTGCCGATGGTCTATTGCCGACTCGGACCGCTTCAGACGTGTCTTTTTTCCTCCTTTGACCATCCCGCCTCCTTGAGGCCATGGTGCTCAATGGTGGACAAGAAAACCCCCACTTCGGTGCTCAGCCATTTTCTCAGCCCCTCCTTCGTCTGGTAACACTGTTGGGAACCGAAAAAAGGGTGGCCATGCATTTGATGATGATAAACCTCTTAAGAGGTTTATTGTTCTTGTAATGCTCTCTCCCTCCTACGAGGAGGGTTTTCTCATAGGCCACGTAGCTGGGTGTGTGTTTGACCTCCTCCTCACCCATGGCAAAGTCATTAAGTAGATATTAGAGGGGAGATGATGAAGGCTTCGGACCTCTATTATCCCAGACCAAGCATTTGCTCCAACAGCTCAACCACCATTGTGTGTTGGGACTTCGGAGGCCGTGACTGCAACTGGAGGTGTCGAAGAGGCATCCCTGGGATGTAAAAACCCACGCACAACGCATCTAAAGGTAGGGCTGTGTGGAAATAGTTGAACCTCCCTAGATGTTTAACATTTGTGCCCTAGTGGTTGGCGCTTTCCTGGTGTAGATATCCAGGATGATGAAGAAACAAAATTTTATGTTCGCCAACCATCAATACCCCGTGTCGAACTAGCTTCTCAAACCACACAGCCATGGATTTCTGCAAAAGGGAGCAATACTTCTCGTAATTCATCCTTTCTGGTCTACCTCTCACCGTCTTCCCATTTCCTCCCTTCAGCAACTTCGGAAGGTGGCACTATATAGGGCAAGCCCAAACGACCTGGAGATGGCTATACTCTTGAATGCCGGTCATTATGACAATAGCATGCATGAAACTGAGGTGGGGATCTTCTCTTCTGATGTTTAATTATCTTATCTGATATGGATAAGACTCTAATCACCTCCCCATGTGGTTGTCCAGCTGGTTTAAAGCATTTGGATCAGACATTTATTTCCTTTTCATTCACTGTGACGGTAGCGCTGAGCGGATTCAATTCGCGGCATCTCTTCACTTCGTCTAGATGCCTGATTCGTCACTTCAAAAACCTAAACTTCCTGCTTCCCTACTGTTTTTTCTACGTGAGCCACGTGCCGGATAGGGATGATTTTAAGAACCCCCCCTAGATTTATATGTATAAAAATTGGGCAAATCTCTCCGATATATAGGAAAATTTGAAGGCAATTTTATCAATAATATAATATGTATATATAAAAAATTTGGTGAATCTTTCATTTTATTATAGAACGTTGTAAAAACTTGGCGACTATTTAACTTCATTATAAAAAATTGTAAAAATTGGTGAATCTTTCACTAATTTATGGAATATTGTCAAAATAAAAGAATAACAACATTAGTCAAATAACATGAATCACATCATCAACAATAGAACATGTAGACTCACAAGTCATAACAGGAAGGTGTCAGTGAAACACAACTGCACTGACTAGATTCAGGGCAAGTGGGGACTCCACTTGTTATCTCGTCCCTTAATGGTCCAATAGACATGTGGGGACCTGAATCTTGACAAACTGATAAAATAATAGAATCATACATTATGCTCAATCTTGGCCTCCACTAGCCAATTATGGTCATGGAGGTTAATAAAATTATGCATTGTAATTATGCCAATTGATTATTGCATTAGATGAATGTTGGTCTTGTGCCAATAGGTATCCTACGATCAATGCATAGGAACCTAGTGCATAGACCATTTTTATCTTCACTTAGATATGTAGAGCTCATTTATTTTTTTGAATAACAATCAGTATTTACAAAGAAAATATACAATCAGCGTAAAAGAATTGAAAAACTGAAGAAAATTAATTCATGCAACTAAAAGTTAATAAAAGAATCTTTTCTCAAATCCTAAAACCAACCTTGATTCAAGCTACAACAAAGGGTTAAATCAAGCATCGAATGAGAACTAGAATCATTCAAAGGAATTAATACAATATTTAACCAAAATACACACAAACTTCAAAAATTGACAAAATGCTTCAAACAAAAGCAACAAACAAACCATAAAACTTTGTCAAGATATTTGTGCTAAACACCAACATGGTTTCATGTACTTGAATGAGCCCATTCTTTCTTAGCGAAAGTGTTGTGAAATTAGTTATTTATCATTTAATGTTAGGAAACTATCTATGCGAAGAGATAGCTCCTTGGCCTAGCTTTCTCAAATTCTAGTGTCATTTCCTATCAGATACATGAAAGAGACAATGTAAGAGATAAATATCAAACCATCAATCTTAAAATAAGCTGCATGAAGGTAATGTAGCTCAAATCATCAATGTTACAACAAAAAAGTATAATGTAGAATCTATTTTTACCTAAAACATAACCTCAAATTCATATATGGAGTTGGGGTTAGGTTTGAGTTCTGCTTTTAGCTTTTTATAGGAGCTACTTTTGGGATCCCACTTTGTATTGTTATCATGGTACTGCATAGTCCTGTTGACCTACTTTTGGGATCATTTGTTGGACATTAATAAAATAATCTTATCTTATCATAATTCTTTTTGTTACCTTCAACATATGCTTCATGTGTTACTTTCATTATACGCTTAATGTACAATTGTGTGCCAGTCAGCTGTTAGATTACCACAAGGTTAGTTAAGCACACAAATTCTACACCACCAGTTTTAGATTGGGTACCATCATCAAAATGGGGGCAAGTGCCCAAACGTTTCCTAGGGATTTATTTTCAAGGAAAAAAAACACCAATGTTCCACCAAGTTTCTGGGATGTGCAAATTTGGGAGCAAGGGAACACATCCAAGGGGACATGTGGAATCACCCCACAAAATCTATGGAACATAGGAGGCCAACCCAAATACTAAAAAGATTTAAAATATGAGAATTGAAACATTAACCATTAAAACTATTACATAACATCAATTTAAGCTTATCCAATTGGAAAAAGCACACCCAACTGCTAATATCTAGCACACAATAGCAAGAGAACAAGTCTAGAAGTACCCTGTTCTGAACATTTTCTTCCAGCAGTGCTAGACCCTGTTCTGAGTATTTTCTCCCAGTTGCAAAATCACAACCAACATCCACGTAATAGTAAATGTTTGAGGTATTTATTGTCCAGCAGCAGAAAATAATTAAGTATTTACTATTCACTGTACCCACAATATCCAACAAGGGACTATGGAAAATACTTGAGGTATTACATTTTAACTTTTAACTATGGCCACAACAATAAATATCCAGCAGCAAGGTTTCTACGATTCCAACAGTCCACAGCATCCAGCAGCAAGAATTAGGTTTCACAGCATCTGGGAGTCACAGGGCGAAGGTCTCAACTCTCCCTCACATGGTCTCCCTCACACTTCCATGCCCACATAGCCTCACTGCTCACACAAGTTAAAAGATAGTGCACAGAAGTCACTCAACCACAGTCTCTTTCACGACACCACAGCAGCACAAGACCCCTGACATAGCAAAAACTTAAAAATCTCATGGTGACAGCACAGGTGAATGATGGGTAGTAGTAGAGAACTCACAGGAGGGTAAAAGAATTAAACATTACGTTAAAATGTATAATTTATACATTGTCAAAATGCGTCAATATGGATGTAGGAGCAAGGATTTTTAGGTAGGAATATTTATGTTTTTGGAAGCATTCCCCTCAAAAGGGAAGGTGGGGTACATCCCCCTTGGTGTATCCCCATGCCGTGAGCGTGGGAAGCATGTCCCCTACCCTTGGGGACACATCCCTATGTAACACTGAGAAGCACTAATCTAAAAACACCTTATGCTATAGAATTTATTAGGATAGTCAGTGAAATGTTTGCAGTATATATCCAAGACATGACAATATATATCTACCTTGTAATATATCGATTCAAAACTTCACTTGCATGACAAAAACTTTAAAAAATGGGATTTGTTCAGCACCTGGTCCTAGAACACAAACAATAGCACCTGAACCTTCCTGAATTGATTTTATTGTTGCTCCCTACCTTCCAATTAAACTTCCAACCTGTGTTCTAGCCACAAGCAACTGAGTTGAAGTCATTCCACTACCACCCTACTGAGCTCGACCCAATTCCCCTATGCCATTTGGACCTCCTTCTATAATTATCTTATGAACCTTGAGTATCCCATCCATAGCTGGAGAAATTGATGCTTCTGGTTCTTCTTTTGCCGAAACCATAACCTGTGACAAGAGATGATAATGAAGTTATTTAAGGCAAAATTAGAATAAAATATTTTGAATCATAGAATTAGAAAAACAAAAAACCCAAGAATGTACAAAATTTTGAAGCCAACAATCTATGTAAAGATACAATCCCTCATTGTTGAAATACAAAAACAACACATTTGTGCAAGAATGTACAATAATCAGATTGTTATCATATGCTAGCCACAATAGGAGAAATGCTTGGAAACTTCTTTTTTGAAAAAACACAGACTACTGTAGGAAACACCTTCAAGGTTTAGCAATAGAAGGTCTAAGAATTTTGAAAACATCTGATGCAATGGAAAACTCGAATTCCCTTGATTGGATCAAATAACACCTCCATGATCCTCTTTGTAGGATAATGGATAGGTTCGTCAAATATAAACTTTGATTTAGCATCAATTTGGTAGTTCCCATTACTTGGAAAGACTAGATGATCTACATCCAGACCTGAATAGTTCTTACCTGGCAATTTTGATAAAGTATTCCATTTATTTTAGCAAATAAAGAACACAATTTAATAAGAAGACCAAACATCAAGGATTCAAATAAAGCTAACAGTGCATTTAGGAGTGCCTTGAATTCCTTCTAGAATCTTAATGCAGGATCTAGTCTCTTCACAGATCTTTTTCACAAATTCTCCCTTACGACCAATAATTCCACCAACCTTCTGAACATAAACAAGAATCCGAAATACATTATCCCCAAGCCATCCTGGCCATTTCTTATATGTTAATCCAGCACCAATTTCATCTTCTCAGCCCCTTTTCTAAGGAAGGCTAGTATTTCTGGCCATTCCAATCATGTCTAATTGCTCTTGCATGGTTTCCATTGATACCATTCCCATGTTTCTTGGCTGACCTGAATCAAACAATGTAAACAATCAATCTAGTAGATCTTGTTCTGTGTGAGATAGAATGGCCATACAATGCATGTATCCTTCTTTTTTCTTTTTCTTTTTCCTGTTTCTTTCTTTCTTCCATTTTTCTGTACTGGTTGTGATGGCTAAGTTGGCTAGGAAAGGATGGTGTATGTGAAAAGAAGGGAAAATAATTAACAATTGAAGAACATATCACTGCAAAATCAACGGGAAATATAAACAAAAACAAAAATACTGATTTGTGCTAAATAATAAACTGCCAACCAGCCTATGTTAGGAACAAAGGATATAACTCAAAGGTGCAGAGCGCAAAAGCAATTAGTTAAACATCTGACAGAAGCAGGATATATAGTCACACTAATGCAAAATAAATCATATTCTACAACTTCTTAAATAATTGACATTAAAGCTCATATTTACCACCAACAACAATCCATGTACATAAGCACTTCAAAGACACTACTGGGCTCAAAGCAGAGATGAAAACCTTGAAGTAGAAAAAATGCCTCTTGCAAAAGACTAAAAGTGCAAAACCAGTCTACATAATCCTAGATTTCATCTGTTCTATAGACCTGTGAAGATGAAGGCTTATGGGGGCTGAGAAGGAGAAAGCAAGGTAAACAGCCAATACACAAGCAATGACAACCAACATAGAATATGTGCATCCAACGGGCAGCCAAAATCATATAGAGTGTTGGGATTTGCTAGAGATTAGGATTTCTTATGTTATAGAATTTATTGAGCCCCAACAGTTGTTATGCTGAATTCATTGGCTATATTTTCATCTTCTCATTTGTCGTTATTGGACCGTGTTGCAGTTGCACTAGTGGAATTAGCAGCTCTCCTAGCCTCCCATAAGGCATGCAGAGGGGAGCATGATAATAGCCACCACACAATATTGTCATTTTGACTAATTCTCAAGGAGGAACCATGCAAGGATCAAGTGCTAGCAATCATGATGTTCAAATTTAAATTCATGTCCATGTAGGTTGTTGAGTCTTCTCTCCTTGCAATCCAAGCAAAATTAACAACTCATTTTATAGCCCATAATGCACATGGATATAAACACCACTCATATATAATCTCAGTAGCACTATTGTCACCATTACAATCAAAACAACTTATGTTTGCTCTCAACAACAAATTCATTCATTAGCAACATCTGTGTTCTCACTGCCTTGTACATAACACCAGTGCCCAAAACAATATCATATTTCCATGCCATTGTTAAACTTTACATCATAGTTCAGATCTGCACTCTAAAATGAAACCTACAAGTCCTAAATTTTGGAGCTTAGTTTACACCTATCAAAGCCTAGATCTGCATATACTAAAACTTCTTTAAATTAAGTTTAGAAGGGAAAACAATGTACTCTGTGTTAATTGAAAATAGCATATAGAAGGAAGCTACATATATATTTGTGCAATATGGAAATTACAAACAGTAATAAAAACTCTAACAGCAATCACAACTACTCACTATTATTCAGAAAAGAATATTACAACATCTAGTACACATGTTGCTTACACTTGCTCTCACTGCAACACACACTAAAATTGTCTCTCAGGATGCTTACTAATGCACCCCTCATTATTTTATTGAATAAGGAAAAGAGTCACCAAATGGAACATAAATGACTCTCGTGGAGTGCCCCACTTGAACTCATACATAGACCCCACTGTACAACAATAAAGCACACCTAGTTTCCTAGAGGAATGCACCTCACTTGACTTGGAGTGAATTCCTAGGTAAGTGGAGACCAGGGTTTCAAATCTGCTAGTGTGTTAGGTGAATGCCTAGGTAAGTGGAGACTAGGGTTTCATTGGAAACTAGTATTTTAATAGTCTACCTTTGCAATCGAGAGATTGATTAACACTTGGAAATGATTTCTTTACATAAGGTCATGTGAAGATGTCCATTGGAATAAAAATCAGGTTTTACCAATATTATAACGTGGCTTGGAAGTAGTTGGAAGCTAGAGGGAACTTGCAAAGGATATAATAAAACATAAGTACCAATATTGTAACATGACTTGGAAGTACTTAATAGTTGGAGGGGACTTTACAATTGATAAAGAATAAGATAAAATATTAGGTACCAGTATTCTAACATGGTTTGGAAGTACTAAGCAGTTACTAGGGACTTATAAAGGATACCTTGACTTGGGAGGTCTACTCAAGTTTCCTATTAATTCATCGAAGTATATGGACACATCAATAACTATGTACTTCAATCTGGGTGGACTGGGTACCCTCCAAGTCACCCTCCACCCCACCCTCCTTCAAAGTGGATCCATTAATTCACCTATGGGTGTCCTCCAAGTCCCCATCAACTCCACCCTCCAAAGAGTATGCATTAATCCACGTGTGTCATAAAGATAGGAAATGATTTACCATACAAGTGTTAGATCACACCAATGGAGGTTTGTTTTTATGCTGAATGGGCTAAAGATAAGTACATTCATAAAGTCTATTCACTTGAGTCCTAATGGACTGGGAACCCTCCAAGTCAGTCGACTCTAATTCCATTCATAGTCTATCAACTCCAGTTTGAGTGAGAGACTATGCACCCTACAAGTCACCCTCCCCCAACCTTCCAAATAGCATCCATTTATCCTCGTGTTTGTCCTAATGACAGGGCATGCATTATCATACAAGTGTTGGATCAACATTGGATTTTTTTTATGTAAAAGGGATAAGAAAGTTAACTCCCACTTACAACTAAAAATCCATTAATCCAGTTGTTTGTCCTAAATACGAGCATATGTTATGTGTTGGCTCATAGGAATGGGGGCTACTTTTTTAGGTGAAAATGCTAAGAAATTTAACTCCCACTCACAACACAATTCTCTGTAAAATAAAATACTAAATGGATTTTTGATGATCCATTACTTTGTACTCGATAATAATAAAACCAATAGCACCAGGACACCTTGGAAATTGGATCTTATTACACTCCTGTAGATAATTTTGGTGCTTTTGTTTGGTAATTTTGGTGTCTGTTGAAATGGTTTGTAACAAATTATCTTATTAGATTTGGTGTAGATAAGGTGTCAAGAATAAGCTTCATAGACAAATAGAGTAAGCTTCATTTTAAGGTCTTAATGGATATGCCAAGAAATGGACTCTTTGTCTCCTGGTAATAGATAAATTTTTCTTAGACTTGTTCGTGGATGAGATATGGGAACATGTATAGGATTCCAATGACAATAAGCATGATGAAAGGAAAAACAAGAAAGAGGGGCAAGCACCATAAAGACAAGTTTCAGATAAACATGAACAACCTAGAACAAATCCAAGGTGATGTTCAATATCAATATGGACATACAGGTTGTTTAGTTTTCATGACACCTTAGACAAAGACATCAATGCTTTCCACATAAGAGCAAGGGAATGGTATTTGTGGCATTTTCCTGAGCAAGTTAAGATCATTAATGATAACTATATATATCCATGAGTTGCAAAGTTTATGAATAATATGCCACTTTTCCCTATGATGCTTTACCTTGACTAATATAAATAGTTGAAGATGAAAACAAAGCCAAGGATATCATAGAATTTGCTAAAGCTTCCTTGGATCAAGACATATATGCCATTCATGTGATAAATATAGAGCAGTTTGCATACAGGTTATAAAACTTTTTGAGTATTGGAAGAAGCTCAATTATTATCTTATGTAATACCATCACATATAGGATAATTGGAGATATTTAGGACAATGTTATAAGGTCGTTTAAGTCTCTTTCATACAGAAAGTAGGCAAGCAATTAACACTCCAGGTGTGGAATTCCTTTAGCACTTTAAACATGCCAGCAAAGAGGCCACATTAACAATAGTAGTCACAAGTGTTTGTGTGGATTTTTTAGGCATTTTTGGAAAATGTCAGTGGCAGAATTGTAAGTAGACTATCTAGCATATCATGTAGAAGACGCAGACTGTGTTGGATACCATTCCTGAAGGATTTTGCACAATGTCTTTGCTGAAAATTGGAATTGAGCACTCTCATTGCACCAAAAACATGCACCTCTATGAAACAAGAGAATATGTTGTAGAATCTATGGAAATAAAAAAATCAGGTTTACACTTAGTGTATTTTCTGAGTTCTCCAAATCTACATACATAGTATAAACTCAAGAGAGAATATGAAATATATGCAGTTGTAATATTTATAGTAGAGACCAGCTATGTGCATGGCTAAAGAGTGAAAGAGAGAAATAAACAGGTTGATTTACCTTATGGAGAATGGTCCATGTTCCATGGTATTACAAGGATGAGAATATTGATAGCAGGAGCAGGTTCGTACCTCTTCCAATGAGTATATACATCTCAATTATAAAGTAATGCAATATTACAAGGGTGTATCCAACTTTCATGAGTGAATAGTGTGAAGACTAAGTTTATACGGGAGTATTCCCATTTTTATGAGAGAATAGTGGAAGGCCCAGTTTGTATGGGTGTATCCCAGTTTGCATGATTAGTGGAAGACCCAGTATGCACAGGAATATTCCAGTTTGCATGAGAGATGAGAGTGAAAACCTAGTTTGCATGGGCATACCTTACAAGTCAGTGATATGGTGGAATATGGAATATTGCAAGCAGTCTCAGAATTTCCATTAAGATTCTTCGTTCCTCTACTCGAGACAGCATGCACATGTAATCACACCTAGGACACAAATATTTGATTTCAACATTTTCTCTGCTTGGGGTTTCTTTGTCAAGGTTAAATGTGCCTAAAGTGAGACCATTTAAACCTATACAAGTTTCAACCAAGAGTGCAGGAAATTTCATTTTAAATTGTGTTTCCTGAATATATCTATATAGTTTGTAACTCTCTCTCAAACCCTCTTTATCCATTTATCTTGAAATGAGTCTGAAATTGGCATTCCATTATCTTTGTACAAATGGAGCTCTTGCCAACTTGCAAACAAAAAGATAAAATTTAATGGGGCTTTTCAAGAAAAGTATTAGTGAAGGAACTTGGAATGAATCTTTTCAAAATGTCCCTAAAACAAAAATAAATAAAAAACCTGGGGAGAATGGTTCATGGATTTTTGGCACAGTATCAAAACGCTACTGTTTATAACCTGATTAAAGAAATAACAGTATCTTGCACTAGTAGCCAATATTTTACAAAAGAATACATGTCGTTAAATTGATCTAGCTACCCAACTATTGCATCCCCCCAAATATCATCCATATGAAAGGTAATAGAAGGATGTGCCAACAAATATACATTTGACTCACAAAGTATAGCTATCAAGATGGAGTTAATAATCAGCTTGATTCATAGCTGGTATGAAAACGTTGTAAAAGGCTTGGGCAAATGTAGGTGCAAGTAGCTCTATTGACCAAATGTTATGCCCTTGATCTCCACGGTGTTAACTACTACATGGCACAATGCAAGTAAAATCATTTTCAGTGGAGCAATGTGTAGAACATGTTAATAGGTATCCTAAGCACTATGTAATCTTTTTTAGTCACTTTTTTTCTAGTCACTGTTCCATTGCTTTTGGGAATGGAAACCAAATGGGATTCACTTTGGTAACCAAATGAAAGTACTTATTGATTGTACCCATAAATATTAAACTTGTGCGTCTTAGCTGAAATTAATGAAGGCACAAAAGAAGAAAATTTGGAATGGGATTCACTTCGGTAACCAAATGAAACCACTTATTGATTGTACTCACAAATATTAAACTTGTGCGGCTTAGCTAAAATTAATGAAGGCACAAAAGAAAAAAAATGCATGGATCCCCATGTACAAAGCGTGCACTCTTTCAGAAGAAGTTTTCATGTTGGAGAGTTTGGATCAATGTTTTCATGTTGGGGTTATTTCTCAAGAAGTTTTAGCAACATCTAAATTGTTGTTTTCTTGCATGAACTCAACACTCATTTAACTGTTTTTTGAGACATTATGAGTGTAAGTTGGTTTGGGACATCATAAACCATAACATGCAATATGTAATTTCAGCATTATATTACCACTAACAGCTGCAATTCCACCATTTGGCATTAGCAATAGATGATTCAATAATACTTAGAAATAATTTGACAGCATATATTTTTAGAACCATGACAGATTTTTAGAGTTTACTAACCACAACAAAAACCATACAACATGTTGGAGAGTTTGGATTGATGTTTTCATGTTTGATAGTTTGGGGGTTTGCAATTTTTGTTACAAATGAAGAATTGGGAAATGGAGATGGAGTGGGGATATAAGAGGTAGACACATTTTTAGGGAAAACAATAGAAATTGCCATAGAAACAAGCACACGTTTCAGTGAATATAATTGTTTGTTTATATTGTCTTACATGTTTCAGTGAATATAATTGTGTGTTTTAGTCAAAGTTCTGCTCGACTTATATTAGGTGGTAGTTTCACTTTTCATTAGACCCTCCCGTGGATGATTTGTAACACCACTGTAAAACCGCTGCTATAAGAAGGCTTCTAGGAAGAAATTTTAACCCGTAGAAAGTTGCTGAAGCTGCTCACATAGATATGATTGTTTTTACAATGATAGGAATTTGAGAAAAAATGTATAAAATATAGAAAAATTCCTCCAAAGAATTGAGAGCACAACACATCAGGCTGCTTAAATATGGCCTGTGCTACTGAGTATATGCGAAAGGGGGCCACACAAATGTTTCTTCAGCCAAAAGATGGGAAGAACTGTAAACTTCCTCTTGAAATTAGTATATTAGATTCTTCGAATTCATGAATTTTCAGAGCTCCAATAACTAAACCGATTTGAAATCTTTTCATGCTATGCTATGTTATTTAAGTGACTGCTCTCTTTGAAGGTTTCATCGTAAAAACCTGGAAAAATGGATGAAACTTGCTAGAATATACTTTCACAAACTCCTGCCCAACGATTCCACCAAACATAGCTGCAATGGGATTCATCACTGCATGGGAAAATCTTGCAAAATGCTTGAATACCTTTACATTTTCATCAATGGCATTGGCATCCAACTTAATCAGTCAGTCGTTGCTGTCATTTAAAGTCCTTTCTACATCAATGAATCTATTGGCATCATCCTCTGAAGCAGCACAAGGGAAACGCCCAAATTGATGAATGAATTTATCTAGAGCTCAGAAATCCAAATGTAAAAGTGGAGGGCGGTCAAACTTGGAGAAATCACTGATAAGAAACTCACCAGGAATTTCAAGTGCTTCATTCAATGGCTTAAAATTTTAGAATATGGTTTGACATTCATAACTTTTCTTGGCTTACCATCATTGAGATCACTCATACCTTTTTAAGCTCAGAGAAAACAACAAAATCCCCATCCTCGCGCGGGATTGTCATTGGTAATAGAAGCAATGATGCATGTTTGTGCCTCCTCGCCATTCGCATTAAACACACTAAACTCTAGTTCAAAGTCACAAAACACACTACCAAAAACTCCCTAATATCATCCTCATCAAACACACTAAAATATGGTCAGCTCCACTCGCATCTCTCCTCAAATTCCCATAAACTAAATTCTGTAATTAATTGAGTGTAAAAAATGAAAAAAAATAATACGTAAATCAATATAATTTTACTGCTCAAATTTCATAAATAAATCCCTCACCTGCTTCCCAGCGTGGTTGTGACAAGCTCAATTTGTAATGCCCATTTATATTCCATATAGTTCCCCCCACCTACTTCTCACAGCTGTTTCTTTTAGCTATTGAAGTTCCAATTATAACCTAGTAGTGACAACGATTTTCCTCCTTTCAGAATTGTTTTATTGACATTTGCACGTTGATGAACCAGAATTCTCCAACTGCTCAACTATTTGATGTATTTTGTGGATAAGCTTTGTGATATGTGGCTATAGCCTCTTGCTTAGAGCTTACACCAGACGTTGTGTTCATAGTTTCTTGTAATGCCTTATCTATTAATGGGCATTTGCAATGGGAATAGTAAAGTAGGGTTTTTGGACTTTGTAAATATTGTTGAGAAGACTAAGTTGAGCTCAGAGCAGCATCCATACTGCTTTGGATACCTTCTCTGTAAAGCCTCAATTAACTCTGTGCTACACCCCTTGTATAGTTTTTGTTGTGGTCAGTAAACTCTGAAAATCTGACATGGTTCTAAAAATATCTGCTATCAAATTATTTCTGAGTAGTATTGAATCATCTATTGCTAATGCCAAATGGTGGAATTGCAACTGTTAGTGCTCATCTAATGCTGAAATTACATATTTCATGTTATGCTTTATAATGTCACAAACCAACTTACACTCATAATGTCTCAAAAAACAGTTAAATGAGTGTTGAGTTCATGCAAGAAAACAACAATTTAAATGTTGCTAAAACTTCTTGAGAAATATCCCTAACATGAAAACACCGATCCAAACTCTCCACAACTATACATCGGTTCCTTTTTAAGAAATTCCCACATCTATATAATGATGCTAAATTCATATTGATATTATCTTCCCTGCATTAGGTTCACAAATATTAAACATGATAATAGAAATGACATGGAATACAATAAGAACTTATCACACGAGTGACAAGAATCGGTAATCCGTGCAACATTCCTAAGATTTCCAATTAATAGAAGTTAAAAATCGATTCACCTTAATAAAAAAAAAAGTAATAGATCTCTTTTAACATTTAAATGCTAAAAGCAACTCATCTCCAGATTATATATTTTTCAGAATCAACTTTATACGCTTTGCAATTGTAATGTTTTCCAACACAAGCCTAGATATATGATGCACAATTCATGTGGAGTAGAAAGAAATCTTTTCATACTAATGAATTTAATAGTGTAATTTTATTACATGAAACACAAATACTAAAAGAATGAAATGATAGATCTAAATTTTGAACTCCAGAATTACTAAATTGTATCTTAAGATTCTAACTAAAAAACACCATAGAGAACGTGGTGAATCCACCATCCATTTATCATGTTAATATATACATCTAAAGTTGAGCCCCATACTGGAGATTCTTATGTCTACATTTGTATTGAATCTGACATGAATTATTGGTTTCCAACACTAACCCAGCTATATGACGCACAATTCATGTGGAGTAGAAAGAACTCTTTTCATATTAATGAATTTAATAGTGGAATTTTTTGACATGAGACACAAATACTAAAAGAGTGAAACGATAGATCTAAATTTTGAAATCCAGAAACACTAAATTGTATCTTAAGCTTATAACTAAAAAATACCATAGAGAATGCGGTGCATCCGCCATCCATTTTTCATGTGAATCTATACATTTGAAGTTAAGCCCAATACTTGAGATTCTTGCCTCTGGCATTTTTATCTACACCAGGCCGAGACAAGGAAGCTAAACATTGACGGAGTTTTCTCTACTCATACTTTCTAGGGATACAATTTCTCTTGTTATTGAAGGTAGCGCTTTTGCTGGGAAGGGCCAGGAAATTGGGTGCCTCTATGGTAAAGAAGTTACAGGAGTATGTAAAATTATCCAAATTGGGCAATGCACAGATGCTCTGGAGGATCTTGGATGTTAACATATTGTGAGCAGCATCCAATTGTTCCAAGATGACCATATGCCCAATGTTGTTTGGAAGAGGCCCAACCAGTTTATTGGAGCTCTCATCAAAGACAATCAGGTTTTTCAGCAACCCGAAATTAGATGGCAGTCAGGCTGACAGATTATTATTCAAGAGTATAATCTCATTGAGATTACTAGGGTGAAATCATGAATTTGTCTAGAGAGGTCACGACCTACTAGAACTAGATGTAGGAGAGTTATTCCCTAGGTCATAGGGCCTATTCCAGCAACCAAAAAAAACCCAAGAAATCAACTTAATAGCAACAATAACCCTAGCTCATTAAGACAAAATAATTTAATTTCAACTGTGAAATTCAATCACATTGAGCACCCAAAATATGAATTGAGAGAGACTAACCTGTAACTCAAGGACTTAGAGTCGTGTGAAGAGTAACACACAGAATCCAGATGCAACAAAGACTGAATTCAAACTTCATTGGCCCATAAATCCAGTACAAATTCTTCTTGAATTCGTTGTGGTGATGGTACAATAACAATATGGCACAATACTTTTGATCTTCAACTATGGGGACATAATTTGCAAAAGCAACATGATGCTTAGATGAACATATTTATGGAAATGAATTGATGCTGTGAGCCTCTAAGAGAATGAAATAGCATGCTAACTTTAATAAGGTGAATTGCTATTCTCTTCTTCAAAATATTATTCTTCCTTCTCATGCATTTTAATCCTGGATGTTGAAAGGAATATGTGCCAATTGCATCCACCATGCTGATCTGGTACAACTAGAACCATGAATATGGAGAGAGCCACCGCAAGAACTCCATTTCCCATGTCATGACATGCCATGCCATGAATTTGTATGTAGCAGAATCCCACATGTAGTACAAGTGGCACCTTGTATTTACTTGATAACTCCATTGATTGGAAAACAGGTCCACTCTAGAATTTGACGATGCTCTCCCACTAGTATAACTGTATAGATGATGTCTTCTTTTAAATTTGTACAAAGACAGATACATTTTCAGTAGATTCATCTTTTCAAACTTTGTGGTATTTATAAGGCCAAATCAAATATAGCCCAAAGAAACATCTTGTTTTGTAGGCATGACAACTAGCCAGCTATCATTTACTGGCAAGTTGTCCATGGGCGTGATGGATTCAATTTTGATTGGAACAGTCTTCACCGTGGATTAACCTTGAACTAATCTTACTTTTTCCCATGAAATGACATTGGAATTGGACGAGACAAAGTGATGAATCAGATCTGGATTATAAAGAATCTAAGCATTGAACTGTATATTAAACTCGGTCCCAGTTCAGTGCCACACACAATTGACAAAAACACCACCATAGATAGGAAACCTATGACAGCCCTACAGCAAGATCCTTAGAAAACACATACCTGAAATTGCTATTATATTGCAACCATTCTATACAATGGGTTGGTGTCTTGTGGGGTTTTCTTTCAACACATTTTTTAATAGCCTCCCTCTGTATCTCATCCACATTTTGGCACACCCAACCAAGTAGGCTTCCTGAGCCAATTGTTGTCTCCTTTGCATACCATTCGAGAAGTTTTGGTAGAAGGACCTTCCTGTTATTCTGGATGCCAATGCTTGCTAGAAGAAACTCCTTTTTAGCGATTTCCAGCTCATTGTACACATTTTTTTCTGTATAGACACGGACCTGTATATAAAACTATGTTAGTGTACTTGGTGATAATACAAACACTTGATAAAAGCTGAAGGCATCAAGACTATGTTGTTCTTGAAATGGTAGCTGGTAATTTTGTTGTAGTTAACATTAAGGAGTCATTGGCAGCATGTTGATAGAGAACAAAAATGTGTTAATGAAGTTACATATGGTAAAAATATGAGCTTGTATGACATCTTTTAAGACCTCAGATTTTGCAAGTATATTATTCAATCTTTTTACAAACTAGCCTCTAAATACTTTGTACTATGTAGACATGATTGGAAAGCACAAAAGGAAAACCAGTAAAATAAGATCATGTTTCTGCTCATAATAAAATTCCATATACTGCAAGATCTGAGAATCCTCCACTGCAAAGAGCAAAGCAAACAAGTGGTTCAGAACCATCAAGACCAAATGTCCATCCAAATGTGCGACGCTCCTCTCTTGTTTTAAACCTTGTCCAAGTAGAAAGAAGTGCTTGGAGCCACTGAAAATAGGACATGGCAATAAATTAGTGTTTTGACATTTATTTGATGTACAAAGTTACAAACAATCTTATGGTACTGGTCACCATAGATGTTCTTTGGTCTTAAATAATTGTGCATAAACTGAGCAAACCCATCATTCATAAGCCAAATGGGGCTATAAAGTCTAGAAATGATAAATACTCAAAATCAGGGTGAATGGGACTCTGAAAAATGCCAAATACAAGAGGAATGAGAGATTTAGAATCCAAATCAGGGCGAATGAGGGTCCAAAAACTGTCATTTCCTGATTTCAAGGACAAACAAGGGCTCTAAAACCAAATGGAGGCTGAATATGACTAAAAAACGACCATTTCCTGAAATTAAGGGCAAACATGAACTCCATTTTAAACCCACGCTGGAAATCGCTGGCGAACATGACGTCCATCTGAAACCCATGCTGGAAATCGCTGGCGAACAGAACCTCTATCCGAAACCCATGGTGGAAATCACGGGCGAAAGATGGACCTAAACCAAATTTCAAAGGGCGAAAATGGTTTTTGCAATAATTTCCAACCAAATATCGTTGGGCTAACTATGTTTTTAATTTTTTTTTGAAAATAAAAAATGGGCTATTTAATATTAACCCTGAAAACTTTTTTAATATAATAAATTCGCCCAAGGAAAATTTGAAATTCCTTTAATTTGCCAATGGGCTAAATTTCGCCCCTAAAATCATCCCTGGTGGCGGACCTGTGGAGCCAGGGAAGTTGGTGTCATTGGTTAGGATCTTCACCTTAGGCCTATTGCAAATGGCATCTGGGGAATCAACTAACCTACCAGGAGGCAGATTATGCGTGGGAACGTCTCTTCTACTATCAGATATGTGCTTGATGTCATACTTATAGCCTTGAGGCCTTTTCAGCCCTCTCATTTGGGGGTCCTACACATCCGTCGTCCATGTTTATTTAACTGATGCCACCAATTCCTCTTTCTTGGATACAATGAGCAGCTTCAAACCATGGTGTGTTATTACCTGTTGATCGAGATCAACCTTCCCATGCAATCGTCGATATGAGTGGGTCCTACCACCTTTTTGTGAATCAGAACTCTGACGTTGTCCGCGCTAGTTCGGATCGCGAAAAGAGCCACAGCCGTAGATCTACCTCCGCTTTTGTCATGACCGTAGATTCTCTGCAGCTGGTACCACTTTTTCATGATTTGGAATTATGAATTTATTCGCACAAGTTTGGATTACGAAATCAGTAGGGGCCATAGATCTGTTCATACTCTCATCTCCACCGTTAGATATTTCTTCCCTTTAACTTGTTTCACGATTTGGGAAAATTCCTTCTATCGAGCATGTTTGCTTAGCGAAAAATGTCTCAGGGCGTCGATCGGGCTCGCCTTGATCTCAACCTTTCATTGTTTTCCCGTTTTAATAGACTTCACGAAAGCCAAACTTGACCATTCCCTCGCGTCTTTAGGCCAAAATCACTTTCTATCGTCGATCTTCTTCGTTGTTCTTTTGGATCGTTGATCTACGATGACTGTTTATCTCATCTTCCCTGCTACATGCCTTCACCTCTGGAGGAATCTACCACCGTAGATTGAGCTCTCTTCTTTATCTGATGGTCTAAAATGATGGAAAATGTGCCTCTTATAATCTGAAGGGCATTCATACAATTTTCTAATGAATAAGACCTTTTTTGAACTCTATCAGGCCCATATATCAACTATTGCAAATGGAGTGTTAAAAGCTGGCTCCATGAGGGATGCTATCCTCCCAGCGAGGTAGAAAAGAACCCCCATAGAACAAGTGCCAAATCCATTGGGTTGTCCCCAATCTTTCCTTTGAAACCTTCATTCTGCTCTGAGCTACTGCTTTAGCAAATTTATGTCACTCTGCAAACTATGCTTTTATCCATACTCTGAAACTGAGAAAAGTTGTGACTGCAAACCTGTGCTTACAACTGAAAAAAGAAAACAAACTAAACAGTAATGAAGGAAATGCTCGATGATTTCCGAGCTTATTTGTTTCTACCTACTCTACCTAATTTAGTGTACAAGTCCAATAGTGAAATCAGACTTCCAATGAATCCAATCAAGCATCTTGCTTAACAATTTTGTTTCCTTTTCATGTTTGATGAAGATGAATGAAATGCATAATGTAAAAAGGCCATAACAAATAAAATGATCTTTACAACAGAGATGTGACCAGTCTTTACCATTATCCAGCCTTTCCATGTACTCTGCTATGGGGTCATAGAAAACATGGCAACCTCCAGTATAGTCTGTCATCTGTTCATGGGAAAGATGTGCAGAACTCCTCTCCTTTGGTGAGCTGTCAGGATGATACTTGAAAGATATTAGAAAAGGGATCATAGAATTTCTCTCCAAAGAAACATCCACCCTTTCACTCGAAAGTACTGCAACTAGAGCTTCGTCTTTTTCATATGCCTTAGCATGGATGTCTTCTTTTTCTTCGACAGAACCGAGTAAGCACATTCCTCCATTATGGGGTGATATTCCTAAAGGCATAAAATTACAAAATGTATTTATTTGAGGACTGTTGCCTCCTTCTTTGTGACTCAACACCTCATCATAAACTCCTGACGTATCAATAAATGAAGAGGGACTGCATGACTGTTCCTCTTTATCATCTTCTTTTCCACATAAGTTTATGGAATGCACCATATCCTCTAACTTCTATCTCTGCTTAGAGGATTTAATCATGTGTCGTATTAATTTGAAAGAGGAATAGCACAAGGGTAGGATATCACCTTCAGCACATTTACCATCCTCTCCTGTCTCAACCTTCGCACTTCGGATTGCAGCTTGATTTTATCCATTAGTAGACCTTGGTTCTATAACTGGTTCTTCAGGTATAGCTTCTAGGTAATCCTCCTCATACTCATCATACATAGGTACACCAAAATCCCTTTTAAAATTGTCATTAACGGACCCGGTGCTGAGCATATTGCAACCTTCAGAGAACAAGCTTATAGAACCATATGCTTCTATATCAGGATGATCACCCTCCTGTCTAACGAGGGAAAGCTTTAGCTGGACAGGGACTCTCCTTTTCCACTTGTAGGGCCCAACCAATTTTAATGTATCTTTTATTTCACCACCACTGTCCTGTCCTGACAATTTTTTGGACATCTTAAGGTTTTCCTTAACCTCCAAACAATCAGTAAACATATACTGCATAGTGGTTGATTTTCTTTCCAAAAGAAGGATAGTTCAGGAGGAAAGGTGGCTTCATAATAGATCTTAGCAGCATTCTCAAGAGGTTGGAATTCCTTAGGCATGTTATAATAAAAGCTTGCAAATCTTCTGTTAAAACTAGATATGGCCTCACCCTCATGCCTCTCTAGGGAATAAAATTCCAAAAGTATTTGATCCAGTGGCCTTCTCCTACCCCAGAACTTCAAAAAGGTGCAAGAAAACTCCTTCCATGTGTTGATGGAATGAGGTTGTAAGTGTTTGAACCATTCCTTAGCATCCCCTTGCAAAGACTGGGAAAAAGTTCTCATATAAACATCATCATGCTCTATCTCAAAAAGGTCAAAGAAATGTTCAAAGGCTTGTAAATGTTTCTCAGCAGTGAAGTCTTTGGATTCTCCATCAAATTTGGGGAGGTACTTGTAATGTTTTGCAGGAAAATCATGGAGGATAGGAGGCAATTGTAGTGGTTTGTACCATCTTGGAATACTAGGAGAGACCAGTTTAGGTGCAATAGATACGCAATTAACCGAGGTTTCATGAGTTTCACAGGGGTAACCTTTAATTTCATGAGTTTCGGGAGAAAAATATTGGTCAAAATCAAATGTACAAGATGATGCAACACTTTTGGTTTGTAAAGAAGGATAAATAGGAATATATTCATAGCTCTGTTCCGAACAAATTGAACCATAGAAGGTTGTTTTGATAAATTTAGGATAAGAATAAACTTACAAGACAAGACAAGGAATCTTGGAAGAAACATAAACTTGAGTATCTTAACCTTTCACCATGCATTTTCGGGCCTTACAAGGGGTCCATTTTCCCCGATGGATCCTACCAGCATTCTTGACAATTTGATTTGTGGGTCATACCACCAGCGGAGTCGCTGAAGTATGATTCCTTCAAGAGTGGATTCACCAGGTGAAAAGTGCACAACCTTCTTGATGTTTGATCATTGTTCACCATCAACAGCTAGATCTAAAACTATATCGTTCTTCCTAGGGATGATCCTCAATCTTGTCCCTGGAAATGGTGCTAGTTTGTTAGTGCCGAGATTGAGCCAATAGGTTGCGCAGAAAAGGGTTATCTCTCACGAAACAATAGAACCACTTTAGACTGCGCCTCTGGCCCTACGCAGTCAAAGAGGGATCTCTCACCTACTTTCCATCTTTACTCACGTAAAATATTCGATCAAGAATGGTCAGGAGGCTAGACTCCTGAATAGGACGGGTACGTTAATGCAAGATGTAGGGGGGACTATCAAAGGAAGGAACCATTGGGCTATGGAGTTGAAGGTCCGGGTAGGGAACATATTGCAGGAGGTAAAGAATGGCGTAAATTTAAAAATAGAGGTAAGATAGCCGTCGATCTTGCAATCAGGAGATATTTATCACGTGATTAGTAGATGAGCGGGAACAATCCATCACGCAGAGCATCTACAGGATGAATTCTATGTGCAACTTTAGAAGAAAAATTAAATGAATATCTGAAACAACAGATGGAGCATAACATGTATGAATTCCAAACTGTTATACACTCATTTCAGACATGAAAGAAATTAACAAACTAGAATGAAAACAGGATGAAGATTTCACATAAAGAAATTACATATTGAAAGAAACAATGACACATGAATCTCTGCCTTGAAATACAATCCTTCCTATGCAAATTTATTCATAACACAGAAACCAGAGACTAATTACAATGGAGAGCCTCAACTCTTGAAAGTTTCCCAACCAACCCTTATATCCCTCTATCGAGAGTGTATTTATACTATTTCAGTGCTGAGATTACTCTATGAAACAAACCTAAAAACTGTTTCCAATCACCATCAGACACTAACAGTTTAGATATTGGGATTATCGCCATGATTTACAAATATTAATAAACATTATGGGGCTGTTGCGCATGGTAATTCAGACTGACAACGCATAGTTTTCTTCATTCAAGTAATTTTGCATGAAAACGATCTTCATGTCGCTTGTTGATGGTTTGTTTCCGACTCGGACCACTTCAAATGTGTCTTTCTACCTCCTTTGACCAGCCCGCCTCCTTCAGGCCATAGTTCTCAAAGGCTGACAACAAAAACCCCAGGTCCGGTGCTCAGCCATATTTCCAGCCCCTCCTTCATCTGGTAACACTGTTATAGGTGAGAACCGAAAAAAGGGTGGCCATGCATTTGATGATGATAAACCTCTTAAGAGGTTTATCATTCTTGTACTTTTCTCTCCCTCCTACGAGGAGGGTTTTCTCGTAGGCCACGTAGTTGGGTGTTTGTTTGACCTCCTCCTTGCCCATGGAAAAGTCATTAAGTGGAGATTATAGGGGCGGTGATGAAGGCTTCGGACCTCTACTGTCCTAGACCGAGCATTTTCTCCAACAACTCAGCCACCATTGTGTGTTCGGACTTCAGAGGCCGTGACTGGAACTAGAGGTGTTGGAGAGGCGTCCTTGGGATGTAAAAACCCATGCACAGTGCATCTGAAGGTAGGGTTGTGTGGAAACAATTGAACCTCCCTAGGTGTTTAACATTTGTGCCCCGGTGGTTGGCACTTTCCTGGTGTAGATAGCCAGGATGATGGAGAAATGAAATTTTATGTTCGTCGACCATCAATACCCCCTATCGAACTAGCTTCTCAAACCACACAGCCATGGTTGTCTGCGAGAGGGAGAAACACTTCTCATAATTCGTCCTTTCTGGTCTACCTCTCATCGTCTTCCCATTTCCATACTTCAGCAGCTTTAGAAGGTGGCATTATATAGGGCAAGCCGAAATGACCTGGAGATGGCTATACTCTTGAATGTCAGTCGTTGTCACAATAACATGCGTGACACCGCGAGGATCTTCTCTTCTGATGTTTAATTATATTATCTGATATGTATAAGAATCTAAGCACCTCCCTACATGGCTCTCTAGCTGGTTTAAAGCATTTGGATCTGACTTTTCTTTCTTTTTCATTCATTGTGACAATGGCGCTGAGTGGATTCAGTTCGCAGCGTCTCTTCACTTCGTGTAGATTCCTGATTCGTCACTTCAAAAACCTGAACTTCCTGCTTCCCTACTATTTTTTCTACGTGAGCCAAGTGCCGGACCTGTGGAGTCGGGGAATTTGGTGTCATTGGTCAGGATCTTTGCCTTAAGCCTATCACAAATAGCATCTGGGGAATCAACTAACCCGTCGTGAGGAAGGTTATGCATGGGAACATCTCTTCTACTGTCAGATCTACGCTGGATGTGATGCTTATAGCCTTGAGGCCTTTTTAGCCCTCCGATTTGGGGGTCCTCCACATCCATCATCCACGTTTATTTAACTTATGCTGCCAATTCCTCTTTCCTGGATACAATGAGCAGCTTCAAACCGTGGCATGTTATTACCTGTCGATCAAGATCAACCTTCCCATGCAACCGTCGATCTAAGTGGGTCCTACCACCTTTTGTGAATTGGTACCCTGAGGTTGTTCGTGCTAGTTCGGATCATTAAAAGAGAAACAGCCGTAGATCTACCTCCGCTTTTTTCATGACCATAGATTCTCTACAGCTGGTACCACTTTTTGCTATTTGGAATCGCGACTTTATCCACACAACTTTGGATTGCGAAATCAGTTAGGGCCGTAGATTTGCTCATGCTCTCATCTCCACCCTTATATATTTCTACCCTTTAACCTGTTTCACAATTTGGTTAAATTCCTTCTATCAAGCATGTTTGCTCAACAAAACTGTCTCGGGTCGTTGATCGGGCTTCACCTTGATCTTGGCCTTTCATTGTTTACCCGTTTTAACAAACTTTGTGAAAGCCAAACTTGACCATTCCCTCGTGTATTTAGGCCAAAATCACCTTCTATCGTTGATATTCTTCTTTTTTCTTCTATATCGTTGATCTATGACACCTATTTATTTCATCTTCACTGCTACATGCCGTCGTCTCTAGAGGAATCTACACCGTAGATCGAGCTCTCTTCTTTATCTGACAGTCTAAAATGATGGAAAATGTGCCTCTGATAATCTGAAGGGCATTCATATAATTTTTATAATGAATAGGACCTTTTTTAACTCTGTTAGGCCCATAAATTGACTATTAGAAATGGAGTGTTAACACCTAGGTCGAGATTTTTGGTTGGGTGAAACTCGGGGAAAGTTAAACCCTAGTTTGACCTCAGGCCTGAAAAGCCCTAAAATACTAAAACTGATAGTTTTTGTAGATTCTCTATATCTTGATATTGGAGAAGGCTTAGGTGACGAAACTTTCACAGGTCGAATATAAATTCCTGATGTACACTGTGTCCAAGTTTCAGCCTCATATTCACTATATTCTAGGAAATATGATTCCTCCAAGTTAGAGTTCCAGCCTCTCCAAGGATTCCTCCCCAAACATGACACCTGGGGATAATTGTTATATATCGAGCTACGAAATTCCAAATGAAATTTATTAAGATGTTCCAAAAAGGGCACGGAATGTAACTTCTGTGATAAAAGTTTCAGACCCTGAAGATGAAACAATGATTCTTGGAAGTCCGTACAACTTTGCTATGTTGAACAGTCATGAAACATGTCACCTTGGTAAAAATATCATAAGTCCCAATTAGTGAAACCAATGCTGATAAAAACTATGGTTTTGGAACAAGGACAGACGAGGATACCTCAGTACAAAATTTTAGACACAGAAGAGTAGTGCTTTTGTATATACCTTAGAAACAGCATCAGGAATTTCTACAAAAGAAATAGGTAAACTAGGGATTCCTGTTCTGGGAGCTTCCCTCCATTGTTTTCAGAAAATGAGTACATTGGATAGCTCACCTTTAAGAGGTATATCTTTCTATCCAATCAGGTCTAAAATGTTCTAGGTTTTTAAAATTAGGGTTTCTTTAACAAACCCTAGATCAGCCAGCTCCGAAACCAGGATGGACACCTCAAATCGGTAAGATCTAATCTTTTTCTATTTACATTTGAGGTTCTTATTTCAAAATGTCTAATCACAGCTTGATGAAAATTTTGGTGAAGATGACAACTTCCAAACGTGGAAGTATTGGATCTCACTCGTTCTTGAAGAAAATGAATTAGACACCTACATAAGTAGAGAGGTTCCAGTTCTAGAGGGAGATGAGGCTAAAAATACTTACACAAGAAGAACTTGGTCAAGGCCAAGAAGATCATTGTTGATTCAATCAAGGATCACTTTATACCACACGTGTCTTCCCTAAAGACGTCGAAAGAGATGTTTGATTCCTTGACCAAGCTATTTTAAGGGAAGAACATAAATCGAAATATGTCTTTGAGAAAACAATTGAAGAATGTGAATATCTAGAATGCAAAGACCATACAGTCATACTTTACAAGGGTCTCTCAAATAAAAGAACAACTTGAAGCGGCAGAAGAAGTGGAGAATGTAGAAGTGGTGATAACCACCTTGAATGGCCTCCCAGGATCATGGGATTCATTCATTCAAGGAATGTGTGCCGAAAGGAAGTAATTAATTTTATTAGACTCTGGGAAGAGTGCACACAAGAAGAAGCTCAACTAATAAGATAAAAGAAGATGGGAGCAACTAAAGATCAAGCCCTCACGATTTTAAGAAGATCCCTCAAGCAAAGAAGAATATGAAGAACTAAATTCTTGAAGAGACTCTTATCCATCTAAGCATTTGGATAAGAAATGATGAAGCTGAAAGAAGGAGTCTACCCACTAAGAAAATAAAGATAAGTATTCAATTGTAATTTCATGATATTATTTTTTTATGCATTTGTTTATGTTCAGTTGATGTGTTATGCATGATAGAATGTTTACGTTAATGAAAATATACTACTAATATGCATGTGATGGGTAAGTAGCTCATGGTGCTATACAAATATCCATTGCTACTTATCTAGAATCAAACCTCTTTGCTGACATATTGGATTAGTGCACAATCTCAATGTTGTCTTGGTAGAGATGGAAGGCATCTAGAAACGTTTCTGTGAGATATGGATGAATGTTGTATTGGATAAAATAGTTGCATGATCATATATTTATGCATAAGAATTTTCCAATATGAATTCCTTATGAAATGTTTCTAACCATAAAAGTGCATTTGACTTGTAGGAAATATCGTGTACAATCACCTACAAGCAAAGAAGGATGAGACTTGTTCCGAAGAACAAGTGACGACAGTTCAAGATGAAGAATAATATGACAAATGAAGCGACATAATTTATGCAGAACCTTCCAGCTATGAAGAAGTAGCCAAGAAGATAGGGAAGACCAGCTCAAGAAGAATGATGTCTAGGATGCAGTATCGAGACCTGAAAGGAATTTCGTAGTTCCATCATGCAGTAGATGGAAACATCGTGGGATACAAGGAAAGATTCATCCTAACGAGGCATAGACTGTGAAGAGACATTTGCAGCCACTAGAAATACACATGATAGGTAGAATCATGTGTGCAAATGAAAGAAGGCCTTGTACGAGCTCAAAAGGCACCCATGGGATAAGACATACATGAGGAGCTTGAAGATCACCTAGAGTGATGAAGATCTTAACCTTTGCTACAAGGTTGAAGATGAAAACCTATAGAGGATGACAGGTGTACAGATGGGTGTGAGAAGAATGCTTTCAAATATAGGGGATCTTGGTATCTGGTGACCCTAGATGGATACATAGAATATTAGTAGCAGAGGAAGCTACTTGTAACTCTGGTACAGAATGTTTCAATGCATAGAGTACGAAAGGCAGAGGGCGAATGATGCTCCACTTCAGAGGGAGTGACTGGAGAATATCCTGAGGTTCGACATGGAACGATAGGATGGAAAGATTACCGATGAATCTAGGATTTACTAAAATTAAAGTGGATTTCAACCTTTAATTCAAGGTTGAAGGTGGAAGACTAGTGATGCTCATGTTATATGTTGATGAATTGTTCCTTACAGAAAAGAGGAACTCATTAAAGTTGCAAGAAGGAGACTTGCTGCTGAGTTTGAGATGAAGGACTTGGATATGATGCACTACTTTCTAGGCATGGAGGTGTTGCAGAATGCGAATGGAATCTCCCTGGAACAAGGGAAGTATGCAATATGTTGGCGACATTTATCCAACATGCACACTTATTTGGTGAATTTGGCCTTGTTAAACCACTATCCTAAGTTTTATTGACTTAATCAGCATCAAATGAGCACACTATGACATCAACATGAGCACACCCACACCTACCTTCAGTCAAGGAGGCCAACTAATCCTTCTCCTTCATTCGGGGAGGTTAACTGGGCTTCCTCCTTCAAACAAGGAACACTATGGGGGTGATTTGAGAGTCATAAATGCACCAAATTGCTAACTGATTGTTACAATTAGTTAATCTAAGTGGTGAAGAAGCCTCCACTCATTATATTGATTATTTTTATTAATATTTATGAACTGGAGTCAACTAGGGCACCTCCAACCACCTCTGATGACCGTTTTGACTTCAGTTAACGTCATCGGGGTTCATTGGAGTTAATGATGCACTACCACTTGTTGGTTGGAATGAAATGACATGTGTCTAAGCTAATTTCAGTTAAACTTAGTCATCCATTGCACTCTGACTTCAGTTAGGACTCAGTTGAGTCAATCAGGACTTGATCAGTTGGTTAACTAGGTGTGTTTACTGTGGCTTACATTCAGTTAAGCTACACCCATTCATTCAATTCGAATGACATCCTTTGGAATTTGAATTGTCTTGGAATTCATGCACCTTGCATGATCATTGTATTGTATTATTCATTCTTTATTGATTATACAGAGCTGCTACTTCCATTGCAACACCATTATGGCAATTTTATGCTTAATTGTCAAAAATCTTATGTGAGACTGTGTTTTAGTCCCTAGATTACTGTGACAGATTAATATGGTATCAGAGTGTTAGAATAATAAACCCATAGTTAGCTACCTTAGACATTAATTAAACCATTTTTGTCTTATTTGCCTAGTTTCCAATATTCCACTCTATGCAAGTTGTCTTCCACATGTCCTATAAGTCAAACTTGCTAAAACTGAGTCATGGAGCACTTGGGAAACCTCTTGGAATCCATATTTAGCATATCTTCTTTATTCTAGATCCTCCCTAGTGCATCTCTACTTTTTCTGCTTTATTGCCTGCTTTACTGCATTTTATGGCAAAAGGGAAAGTAAGACTAGGTGCAGTTGACTTGTTTTTTGCCCGCATCATCCTCCATTATTTTCTCCTAATAAAATCATGTATGAGTTGTCTTTCCATCACCTATTAGCTTGCCTACTTTACTTTTCCAATTCATGAGCTCCTAGGCAGATTTGGAAACTACTTTATGCACCTATGGGGGATTTGACTAGATTTAGTAAGCCTGCTTTTGACTATTTCGAATGGCATCCTTATGCATTTGAATCTATCATGTAATTATTTATTATAGTAGACTATGAATTCACAAGGTTGGCTATTCTACACTTAATCAATACAGATTAGTGTTATGCTCCAATTTCAGTCTCCTTTGTGTGTAAATTTGCATGTTTGATTAGTAATTTTGTGAGTGCAATTGATCTATCACCTGGGTTCAATTTCCACATGGTATTAGAGCCTTTGTATATTTATTTCTCTCCTTCCATATTGCTATTGCAAGTTTGACATCTTGACTGGGAGCTATTCTCCTGACTATAGGGACAATTTCTGAGTTATGGATCAATCTCAGAAGATCATCTTGACTCCATTTAATTTCTTTGAATGGAAAGTAGAGATGGAGATACTGTTGAGAGAAAAAGGTCTCTATAGGGTGACTATGGAAGCTGAAGCAAAGCCCAATGCAGCTACAGAGAAAATTAAATGGCACAACAGGAGGGATGAGGCTTATGGTCTCTTGTGTCTGAGCATATCCAGAGACCTCCTCTTCCATCTTGATGGATTGACATCTTCAAATGAAGTATGGGAGAAGCTTGTATATATTTTTGGTAAGACAGATGAGATGAGAGGACATCAAATTGAGAATCAATCGATCTCCTTGAGTCCCAGCAGCTTCGAATCCCTGCAACTCTACTTTTCCAAGTTTAAAGCCCTTATTTTGCAACTAAAACACTGTGGAATTGAAAAGGAGGAGAAACTAGTTTTGGCCATAATCTCAAAGCTTGGCCTTGACTATTCAGTGTTTGTTTCGACCTTCCATGCCACCAAGTTGACAGCTCGAGCCTGGAAGATGCCTAAGCTTGTAGAGTTCATGGAATCCCTCACACAAGAACAAGATAAACTGGTGATGATGGGCACCATCAAACCTTCCAAAGACCAAGATTTGGTTGCTGGAGATTTGAGGGTGGATTCAAAAGGCAAGAAGAAAACTAAGAATCCACTTGAGCAGAAGAGAGACAAGAACAAGTCTCAGGAGGAGCCCCAAGGCTCCAAGAATAACAAAGGAGAAATGAGCAAGTGCGCATACTGCAGTAAGGGATTTCATCCTAAAAGCTCCTGTATGAAGAAGAAAATTGACATGTTGACCCAAATCCTGGAGAATAATACCATCTCCCTTCCTGATAGCTCAAAGAAGAAGGAAGGAGGATCAAATTCAGAAGATAGAGAGAGAGAGTTCATGCATTGGTTACTAGGACATCAAGCTCACCTAGCTTCATCATAGAATTTGGAGCTTCAAAACATATGGTTTCGATCAAGGAGGCATTCTCCTCTCTTGACATGTCAAAAGGTCCACCAATAGTGCTGGGAGATGACTCTCTCACTAATAGTTTGGGCAAAGGAAGGATTGATCTTGACCATGGTAAGTTCAGAAATGTATTGTATGTTCCAGGTCTTGCCTCTAACCTCTTGTCAGTGTATCAGATGACCCACACAGGGTCTCCAAAGAAGTTCATATTCTCCCCTGATGATGTTGAGATCATGGAGATCTCAAGTGGTAAAGTCATTGCAAAAGGAGTTGTAGATCACACTTCGAAGGTACACTGGTTTTCACATTTTCTACCCTACTCAAACCCCTCTGCTCTTCTGATTCATGCTAATGAGGCAAGCAAGCTTTGGCATGAAATATCTGGCCATATTAACTATAAGTATCTTTTTGATCTAAGTGAAAAATAATGGTCATAGGGTTACCAAAGATTAAGTTTTCCAAGGGAGTCTATCAAGGTTGGGTCCTAGGAAAACACCCAGAGCATAAATTTGAGAGAGCTAGTCATGAGAGAGCCTCTGCACCTCTTGAGTTGATCCACAGTGATGTTTCTAGTCCATTCCCTCATATGTCAATGAGTCTGTCCAAATATGCATTAAATTTCATAGATGACTTTTCCAGGTACTGTTGGGTTTACTTCCTGAAGCATAAGTTTGAAGTTTTTGGCCTCTTCAAAGTCTTTAAGGCTTTGGTTGAAAACCAGTCTGGAAGGAAACTCATGATCCTCAGATCTGACAATGGTGGTGAGCATGTCAAGTCTGAGTTCATTCAATATTGTGAAGATGCAGGTATTCAGATGCAGCATTCAATCCCTTACACACCACAGCAAAATGGTGTTGCTGAGAGAAAGAACAGATCACTGAAAGAGATGGAAACCTATATGTTGAAGGCTAAGAATTTGCCACCAAAGTTTCGGGCTGAGGCTATAAACTGTGCATCCTATATTCAGAATAGGGTGCCTCATAAACAGCTTGATGGTATGACTCCTTTTAAAACATGGACTGAGCACAAGCCAAATGTGACCCATTTCAGGATTTTTGGCTCAAGGGCTTGGGCTAGAATTCCAACAGAAAAGAGGGAGGCTTTGCAGCCCCAAAGCCAAGAGTGTCTATTTGTTGGGTACTCTGAAGATTCAAAAGGGTACAAGCTAATAAATTTGAGCACAAATAAATCCTTTATTGAAAGGAGTGTTCAGTTCCAAGAAGAGCCTTTAGCAGCAGTTGAAGTTGGAGAGTCTTCTTCACCACCATAACCATTAAATGTAAGTGAAGAGACAAATGAGTTTGCTGATTATGATATGTCTAATAATGATGATTTAATTTTAGATCCTAATAGTCCTACAAGACCAAAATGGGAAGAAAATACCATTCATGCAGCTGGGGAACTAGCTGGAAATCCTAGTGATCCTAGGAGGACTAGATCTCAGTTTGAGAGTGCCCTGAACATGAAAGACCCTTTGTTTGTAGAGAAATTCTATCTGATGGTTGAATCAGAACCACAAACATATGAATATGTAGCACATGATCCAATATGGTAAGCAGCCATGAAATAAGAATTCAGCTCACCCCAGAAGAACAACACTTGGGACCTGGTTGATCTTCCCCCAGGGAGGAAGCTAGTTCAATGTAAGTGGGTTTTCAAAACTAAGTTTGCTGCTGATGGTTCACATTTGAAATATAAGGCAATATGTTAGCCAAGGGCTACTCACAGGTACATGGTATTGATTACAATGAGACCTTTGCACCAGTGGCAAAGATGGACTCCATCATCCTAGCCTTAGCCATTGCAGCTTCGAAGCAGTGGGAGGTACATCACATGGATGTGAAGTGTGCTTTCCTAAATGGAGATATTACTGAAGATTTTTACATGCAGCAGCCTTAAGGGTGTTTTACTAATCCATCTTTTGTGTGCAGGCTAAAGAAATCATTGTATGGGCTTAAGCAAGCCCCCAGGGCTTGGTATGCCAAGATTGATGGCTTTCTACTGTCATTGAGTTTTGTTCGATGCAAGTCTAATACAAATGTTTATTTGAAGCTGATTCATGGTTCTTTGATGATTATTGTCTTGTATGTGGATGATCTTTTGATTACAGGAAGCTCAAAGAAAGAAATTGCCTCCTTGAAGGATGCAATGAACCATGCATTTTCTATGACTGATTTGGGGTTGTTGAGCCAATTTTTGGGTCTCGAAATTGCTCAATCCCAACATGGAATAAAAGTACATCAGCCCAAGTATGCTTTGGATTTGTTGAATAATTTCAACATGAAATATTGCAAGCCAAGCAAGACTCCCTTCCTTTCAGGAATTAAGCTTGAAGAAGCAGGTTCTTCTCCTATGGTAGATAGTACACTGTATAAACAACTGATTAGGTGTTTTCTGTACCTTAC
The DNA here is from genome assembly GCA_001517045.1 of Pseudotsuga menziesii. Taxonomy (NCBI): domain Eukaryota; kingdom Viridiplantae; phylum Streptophyta; class Pinopsida; order Pinales; family Pinaceae; genus Pseudotsuga; species Pseudotsuga menziesii. The sequence goes on along the minus strand of LPNX011095203.1, from coordinate 105,344 downwards.
ACACACTCGACCTGATATTTCTTATGAAATAATTGTGGATTCAAGATACATGGATCAACCTCATGAGATCCATTGGAGAGCAGCCAAAAGGATCCTTAATTTTGTTCAGGGAACAAGAACTCATGGGATCTTCTACAAAGCTAAATCTGATCTTGATTTGATTGGGTTTACTGACAGTGATTGGGAAGGTGACAACATAGATAAAAAGTCAACATAAGGATATGTTTTCATGCTTGCTGAAGGACCAATTATCTGGTCAAGCAAGAAACAAAGTGCCATTGCACTCTCATCTACAGAAGCAGAGTACAGAGGAGTTGTAAATGCAGCAACTCAATGTTTATGGTTGCAGGGGTTACTTGGTGAGTGTTGCTTCGAATCAGAGTTCTCAACTATTATCTATTGTGATAATCAGAGCACCATTTGAATCTACAATGATCCAGTTTAGAGACATAGAACCAAACACATTGAGATCCATATGCACTACATCAGACAACTTGTGCATGATGGCACCATTCACCTACTCTTCTGTGCATCTTCAGAACAAGTAGCTGACATCTTCACCAAAGTTTTTTGTGAGAAGACATTCAGCAATCTAAAATCACTACTGGGGATTGCTGATCATGCTGTGAAGCATGATTGATGACAATATTTTTAAATTTTGTTTTACTGTCCATGTTTAAGGGAGGATTTTTGTTGCTGCTTAGGGCAGACCCGGGTTTTGTACTTTTATATTCCAACCAACAAAGAGACCCACAGTGTTGGCCCTTTCGGAAACAACCTACGAACAGGTTGCGGTCTCACCGAAATAGCTATGGGGTGCCACAGAATCAGGTTTCTGTAGGCAAAGAGGGATATTACTGTACCTTGAGCCTTAACAAATAATAACAGAGCTTATATATCCAATTAAATAGCTTCACATTTTAGATAAACATACAGTTACTTGCTTAACCCTTAACTGGGAATTCACAACAAAGTTAATACTTAACAATATATCTTACTTATCATTCACCTACTTATCAAATGCATAAAACATGACAAGAAAAAAACAAACAAGAACCACCACAACACAAGATATACGTGGTTCACCCCCAGTGTAGGGGCTACGTCCACAGAACTGTGTTTATATTCAAATCTTTACAACGGCACAGTTCTGATATACGCACTCAGCTGCAGATCTCTGCGCACTCAGCTGCAGATATTCTCAACAACCCAAAAACTGTGCACTAAGATGCAGATCCTTTCTTCCAAAACCCTTTGCGCACTCAGGTGCAGAGGTCATCCACGCACTCAGCTGGGACTTAACCTTAACAAAACCCTCTATGCACTCAGTTGCAGAGGTCGTCCATGTACTCAACTGGAACTTAACCTTAAACCCAAAATAGGCCTTAGCTTCTTCGCATCAAATTATCATCATACAAGAACCTTCGAAAAGGCTCTTTCTCCTTTACATAAGTGCCTATTTATACAAGTGCACTATTACAATACCATGTGTTTAAACCATGGGCTTAAAAACCATGAGTTTAAACCATGGGTTAATTACAAAAAGAGGGGCTTCGACCCAACCCTAAAACCCCTAAGACTGTTTTGGGCCGCAACTCCACTTACAATCTTCGCACCAAAATTGCGGAGTTGCCAAAATTAAGGACCTTTAAGGTCCGTGCCCCAACAATTTTCCCACTGGTTTTTTGCGTCTTTCCTTGGTTAAATGGACATGCAATATGTAAAGGGTGACTAAGCCTTGTTGCTAGGCCCTATAGTTTTCTGATATTTACTCATAAGTTAGGCTTAAGGGGGGTTGTTAGAATAATCAACCCATAGTTAGCTACCTTAGACATTAATTAATCCATTTTTGTCTTATTTGCCTAGTTTCCAATATTCCATTCTATGCAAGTTGTCTTCCACATGTCCTAGAAATCAAACTTGCGAAAACTGAGTCATGGAGCACTTGGGAAACCTCATGGAATCCATATTTAGTATATATGCTTTATTCCAGATCCTCCCTAGTGCATGTCTATTTTTTCTGCTTTATTGCCTGCTTTACTAAATTTTATGGCAAAAGGGAAAGTAAAACTAGGTGCAGTTGACTTGTTTTTTTCCCTCATCATCGTCCATTCTTTTCTCCTAATAAAAGCATGTATGAATTGTCTTTCCATCACCTATTAGCTTGCCTACTTGACTTTGCCAATTCGTGAGCTCCTAGGAATATTTGGAAACTGCTTTATGCACCTATGGGGGATTTGACTAGATTTAGTAAGCCTGCTTTTGACTATTTCGAATGAAATCCTTATGCATTCGAATCTCTCATGTAATTATTTATTACAGCAGCCTATGACTTCACAAGGTTGGCTATTGTACACTTATTCAATACATATTAGTGTTATGCTCCAATTTCAGTCTGCTTTGTGTGTAAATTTGCATGTTTGAATAGTAATTTTCTGAGTGCAATTGATCTATCACCTAGGTTCAATTTCCACATAGAGCTCACAATGGGGCGAAGCTCAGATCTCTCAAAAACATGGTTTTTTACAGATATTGCATGAAAAAATTGAGCAAAGCTCAAAATTCTAGCACTGCACCAGAAGCAAAGGCTTACCATTTAATACCCCAAGTTAAGGAATTGTTGATCAAGCTTGCTTGATTAACTATACTAGGTGTGATGAAAACCTAAAATGTGTAGGCTGTTCGACCTTACAATGCCCCTTTTGTTGTGATTTGTAGGTTTTAACAGGTGAAATCATTCTCTCCAGCAGTTTGAGACTTCTTCCGTCGAACTCTTGACTCCGTTCAATTTCCATTCATGGAAAGGAGATATGGAGATCCAGTTACATTCCAAAGGACTCTAATGGGTCACTATGGACACTGAAGAAGAGCCTATTCATGTGATAGACAAATCTATATTCTTGAACAAGAAAGATGAAGCATTCATATTCTATGCCTCTCTATTTCCCAGGATCTTCTTTTCCATCTCTTGGGATTGAAGACTCCAAAGGAAATTTGGGACAAATTGGTAAACCTGTATGGAAAACAGGATGATTTGAGAGTATACCAGGTTGAAAATGAGTTGATGTCTCTCCAACCTTCCAATTTCGAGACCTTAAATGACTTTTTCACAAATTTCAAGAACACTGTCTTACTGTTGAAGTAGTGTAAGGTGGAAGAGGAGGATGATCAGCTCATCCTCACCATTCTCTCCAAACTTAGAGCTGATTATTCAGTGTTTGTCTCTACATTCCATGCGAGGAAGCTCATAACCCCTAGATGGAAGATTCCTTCTCTCAATGCCTTCATTGAGTCCCTAACATGATAAGCTTGTCTAGATGGGGATCATCAGATCCTCCCATTTTCAAGCCCTCTATGTCTCGGGGTCCAAAGATCTAACGGTTAAAGGAAAGTAGCAGAATAACCCAAAAACCATATTCGAAGCTCCTAATCCTAAAGTTGAAAACCAGTAGCATGAAGATCCTTCTAGCTCAAAGAAGAACAAAAGAAAAGGGCATCATGGAAAGAAAAAAGTCAAGTGTTCATACTGTGGGAAGGGCTTCCACCCTAAACATGTCTACATGAAAAAGAAAATTGATGAAGCTACTTCTCTTCTTGAGAAAAATCACATCAATCTTTTGGAAAGCTTTTGGAGGAGAGATCAGCAAGATCGGGAACCACAGCATGAAAGAGGTCATGCTCTCATGGCAAGAACTTTGAATTCCAAAGCTCTCTTGATAGATTTTGGGGCTTTGAATCACATGATTCCTGAAAGAGACTCTTTCTCATCTTTGGAGATCAGCAAATCCATTCCCATCCACATGGGAGATGACTCCACAATCATATCCGAAGGACAAGGTACTGTAGGTCTTGAGTGTGGTTATTTTTTCAATGTTCTATATGTACCATAGCTTGCATCAAACCTCCTAAGTGTTTATCAAATGACACATACAGGAGTTTCCAAGAGAGTCTCCTTTAGCCCAGATGACATAGAGATCACAGAACTTGCATCTGGAAAACTTGGAGCAAAAGGACTTGCAAACCATCATGCAAAATCCTACGAGTTCTCCCATTTTGTCGCAGATGAAAAGCCCACCTCATTGCTAACTCATGGAAATGAGGTTAGTATACTGTGGCATGAGAGGTTCAGCCACCTAAACTTTAAATACTTGCAGCAGTTACAGAATAATTCTATGGTTGAAGGCTTTCGGGTCATCAAAGCTACCACCATAATTTGCAAGGGTTGTGTTGTTGGCAAGCACCCTAAGCATAAGTTTGATCGGAGGAAGGCAAGACAACATCATGCATCTTGGGACTGATACATTCTGATATCAGTGGTCCCATGGCTATCACATCCATGAATGGATCAAGGTACGTTCTCACTTTCATTTATGACTTTTCCAGATACACATGGGTCTTTTTTATGAAAAAGAAGTCGGAAGTCTTGGAAGATTTCACTGAATTGAAGGCTTTGATTGAGAATGAATCTAGAAAAAAGATCAATATTTTGAGATATGATAATGCTGGGGACTATATCAATAATTATTTACTACATATATGTTCCCAAAGTGGTATTCATATCTAGCATTTAGTCCCCTACACTCCCCATCAGAACAGTGTAGCAGAGAGGAAGAATTGGTCTCTCAAGGAGATGACCACTTGTATGTTGGAATCAAAGAAGTTGGCTGCAGGTTTGTGGGATGAATCCATGCATTCTATAGCATATATTCAGAATAGAGTGCCAGACTCATCCATGAAAGGGAAGACCCCTTTCGAATTGTATTTCGGACACATGCCAGATGTGTCAAATCTGAGGGTGTTTGGGTCCACTGCATGGGCCCGAATTCCACTTGATAAAAGGAGGGATTTGCAACTGCAAAGCATCGAATGTATATTTATTGGATATTCTGATGAATTTAAATGTTTCAAGCTTCTATATATAAGAACCAAACAGATCATCATTGAAAGGAGTGTCATGTTCAATGAGCCTCTTCAGGAGGTAGAACTAGTGAAGGAGAAAACTGCTGAATTTCCTTCCTATTCTACTGAATATTTGGATGATGTAATTGGGGGTGATGAACTTGATTTGGATCCTCTGATTTCTGATATTAGTGAACAGAAAACATCACATGCTGAATCAAAACCTGAAGTACAAAATCATCTCCCAACTTGGGCCCGACAAACACTCTCCTCTGCAGGTGATAACATTAGAAATCTGGATGATCCAAGGAGAACCCAGTCTGATTTCCAAAGAGAAGGTATTGCGCTCTCTTGTCCTAATTATTTGCTGTCTAAATATTATTATTTAATGATAATTTAAGATCCTAAGTCTTACTACCATTCTTGGAAGGATCCGAGATGGAAAGCTGCCATGGACGAAGAGATGAATTCTCTTCAGAAAAACACTACTTGGGAGCTAGTTTCTCTTCCTCTGGGAAGGAAATTGGTTCAATGCAAGTGGGTGTTTCAGACTAAGGTTGCTTCTGATGGCAAAAAATAAAAATATAAGTCAATTCTGGTAGCAATAGGTTTCTCCCAGGTCCAAGGTGTGGACTACCCTGAGACTTTTGCACCAGTTGCAAAAATGGACTCCATCCGCCTAGTTTTGGAAATTTCTGCATCTAAGCACTGGGACGTGAATCATATGGATGTTAAGTCTGACTTTATACATGGAGATATTCATGAGGATATATACATGAAGCAGCCTAAGGGATACATTTCTGATCCATCTTTGGTTTTCAAACTAAAAAAGTCACTATACGGGTTAAAACATGCCCCAAGAGAGTGGTATTCCAAGATGGATTCCTTCCTTCTCTCGCAAAACTTCCAAAGGTGTAAATCAGATATGAATGTGTAAATACAGAAGTATGATGGTCAATTGATTATTATTGTTTTATATGTTGATGAGTTACTGATTACAGGTAGCTCAGTTACATCTATTTCAGTCATCAAAACTGCTCTCCACAATGCATTTGAAATGAGCGATTTGGAGCTCTTGAAGCAATTTCTAGGGCTCGAAATTGAGAAAAATATTGATGGGAGAATGGTCACTCAGTACAAATACATATCAGACCTATTATTCAAGTTTAACATGGCTGAATTTAAGGATTCTCTATTCCCATTCCTTTCAGGGATCAGCCTTGAAGAAGGAAAACGCACAGCTCCCATGGACTGCACTATTTATCGACAACTGATAGGTAGCTTGCTCTACTTGACTCATTCTCAGATTGATATCTGTTATTCCATGAATGTTTGTCAAGATACATGCAGAAGCCTCATGATCTTCATTGGAAGGCATCCAAGAGGATCCTTCGATATCTTCAGGGAACCAGGACCTACGGCATTCACTATGCTGCAAACTCCAAGCTAGACCTGGTTGGTTACACAGATTTCAATTAGGTGGGTGATTCTATTGATCGGAAGTCTACTTTAAAATATGTATTCATGTTTGGTGGTGGCCCCATTTTCTGGTCTAGAAAAAAGCAAGCCGCCATAGCATTGTCTTTAGCAGAGGCCGAGTACCGAGGAGCGGTGAATGCTTGCATCCAAGTTGTTTGGTTGCAAGGCATTCTTTGAGAGTTTGATCTTGGTAGTGCTTTCTCCACTTCCCTCTTTTGTGAAAATAAAATTTCTATTAAGATATCCATAGATCCAGTTACCAGGAAGAGGACCAAGCATGTAGAGATACACATGCACTATATTAGGGAATTAATGCATGACAAGACCATCATTCTGCAATGCTTCCCCACTGATGAGCAGATTGAAGACATATTCACCAAGAGCCTTTCAAAAAATAAGTTCACTTACCTTCGTTCATTGTTGGGGTGAGTTCATTAAGGTGATCAAACTACTTTCAATGTTCAGCTTGAAGGGGGGGTTTTCCCATTGGGTTTTTCCTCTTTTCCTCACTTAGATTTATTTTTTAGCATTGTTTCAGTTACATTATTGTACAGGGTGACCTATTGCATTTGTTTCTAGGGCCCTAGAATTTTCATGCACTTTATTTTACTTCTCCTAAGTATAGCTTAAGGGGGGGTGTTGGAGACATTTACCTAATATGCACACTTAATTTGGTCAATTTGGCCTTGTTAAACCACTATCCTAAGTTTTATTGACTTAATTGGCATCAAATGAGCACACCATGACATCAACATGAGCACACCCATGGTTACCTTCAATCAAGGAGGCCAACTAAGTCTTCTCCTTCATTCAGGGAGGATAACTGAGCTTCCTCCTTCAAACAAGGAGCACTCCCGAGGTGATCTGAGTGTCATAAATACACCAAATTGCTAACTGATTGTTACAATCAATTAAGATAAGTGGTGAAGGTGCCTCCACTCATTATATTGATTATTTTAATTAATATTTATGAACTGGAGTCAACTAGGGTGCCTCCAACCACCTCTGATGACCAATTTGACTTTAGTTAACCTCATCGGGGTTCACTAGAGTTAATTATGCGCTACCACTTGTTGGTTGGCATGCAGTGACATGTGTCTGAGCTACTTTCAGTTAGAATTAGTCATCCATTGCACTCCAACTTTAGTTAGGACTTAGTTGAGACAATCAGGACTTGATCAGTTGGTTAACTATGTGTGTTTATTGTGGCTTACATTCAGTTAAGCTACACCCATTCATTCAATTCGAATGACCTCCTTGGGAATTCAAATTGTCTTGGAATTCATGCACCTTGCATGATTATTGTATTGTATTGTTCTTTCTTTATTGATTATATAGAGCTGCAGCACCATTATGGCAATTTTATGCTTAATTGTCTAAAATCTTCTGTGCGACTGTGTTTTAGTCCCTACATCATGGTGACAGATTAATACAGTAGAGATCTTGAATATGTTCAGGATGATGGACTGCAAGGCCATGACCAAACCTATGGCATCGAACCTGAAGCTATTGAGTGTTGCTTCATCAGAGTCGGTTGATGCCATGATGTATCGTTAGATGATTGGGTCCTTGATGTACTTGACAAACATGAGACCGGATATTTTCTTTGCGGTGAACACCTTGAGCCAGTTTCTGACAGATCCTAAACATGTTCACCTAATTGTTGTAAAGAATATTCAATGGTACCTGAAGGGTACGATTGATTATGGGCTCAAGTATGATTCGAATCAAAATTTTAACCTAGAGGGTTATGTTGATTCAAATTGGGCAGGCAATGCTGCAAATAGAAAGAGCACCTCAGGGTGTTGCTTCAGTATAGGATCAGGTTTGATCTCTTGGTTTAGCAAGAAGAAATCCTGCGTAGTACTGAGTATAGCTGAAGCAGAGTACGTCACAGCTTGTTCAACTAGTTGTGAGGCAATATGGCTCAGGAAGCTACTATCTGAGTTATTTGATCTCTCGTTGGATGCTACCTATATCTTCTGTGACAACCAGAGTTGTGTGAAGTTGTCTGAGAACCTGATGTTCCAAGACAGATCGAAGCACATCGAGATCAAATATCACAATATCAGGGATATGGTGTAGAGAGGAGTAGTGAAGCTCCAGTATGTTGCGATGGACGAGCAGATAGTAGATGTGTTGACCAAACCACTAGCTAGGGTGAAGTTTGAGTACTCCAGAGAGAGGCTTGGTGTTCTTCAAATAGAAGATACTTTGAGGAAGAAGTGATGGGACACATTTGTAAGAGCCATTCCAAGAATGGTAGGAGGATCCTTCCCATGGCTGTGGATGTAAGCGCTGTGTGATGAGCATCGGAATGATGCTTTAGTTTCTACTATGATGATGATCAGGATGATGATATGCATCAGGATGATGCTGTGATCAGTATCAAGATGATACTCTATGGATAGATTGTACAGATAAGCATGTAAAAGATCATGAGAGATCCGATAGTCTGTGCTCGGATGCTCTTTCAAGGTTTTTCTACAAGTTGGTCATAGACAGGTTATGCAGGTATCATAGAAAAGATCCTGGAGATTGTATAGTCTGTGTTAGGATGCTCTTTCAAGGTTTTGCTACAGGTAGCATAGAAAAGATCCTGGGAGATCCTATAGTCTGTTCTAGGATGCTCTTTCAAGGTTTTGCTACTAGAGGCATGTAATCAGCCCTGGAGATCCGATAGGTTGAGCTATGTGCTCGAAAAAGTCCTAGGATGCTCTTTAGAGTTCTTGCAAGTTGCAAGACACTCTTTTAAGGTTTTTCCTGGCCACATAGAAAAGATCCTAGGAGATCCTATAGTCTGTGCTAGGATGGTATTTCGAGGCTTTGTGGTGGTAGTCACATAGAAAAGATCTTGGGAGATCCTATAGTCTGTGCTAGGATGCTCTTTCAAGGTTTTGTGGTGGTCACATGTAAAATATCCTCGGAGATCCTATAGTCTATGCTAGGATTCTCTTTCAAGGTTTGTTGATGCACATAATCAGTCCTGAGGATTCCACAGTATGGCCAAAGATAATGAAGACCTACAGAAGCCATTCTCTAGGAGAATGGAGGCACCTGGTCAGTTACCAAGAAATTGATTCGGTTTGGGACTAAAGCTCAGCTTAGTGTTGAGAATCCATTCTCTGGGAGAATGGAGGCACCTAGTTAGTTGCCAGGAAATTGATTCAGTCTGGGACTGAAGCTCAGCTTAGTGACGAGAAGCCATTCTCTGGGAGAATGGAGGCACCTGGTCAGTTACCAAGAAATTGATTCAGTCTAGGATTGAAGCTCAACTTAGTGGTGAGAGGCCATTCTATAGGAGAATGGAGGTGCCTGGTCAGTTACCAATAATTTGTTTCAGTTTGGGACTGACACTCAGCCTAGAGCTGAGAGCCATTCTTTGAGAACGAAAGATGTAAGTGCTAGGTGGGCCATTTTGACATGGTTCTTGGATGTGTTACTCTCATGGTCAGATATAAGCGTTGAAGAAGATGAAGACCTACCTGGAGGCTAGTCTTATAACCAACATGAAAAAGGGTTGGCTCTGTAGAAATTCCTGTGATGAGAAGAATGAAGAGATAGCACCATTTGATTGAGATAGAGGAAGCAACAATGATGATCTAGTGATGCTCTAGATCAAGTGATGATCCATACTCGATGATGATCCAGATCCAATGATGATCCAGACTTGATGAAGATGACTTGACATTGAATAAATTCCTGTGATGAGAAGAATGAAGAGATAGCACCATTTGATTGAGATAACGGAAGCAACAATGATGATCTAGTGATGCTCTAGATCAAGTGATGATCCATACTCGATGATGATCCAGATCCAATGATGATCCAGACTTGATGAAGATGACTTGACGTTGAATATGACTTGAAGATGAAGATGACTTGATGATGATCCAGATGATACAGAGAAGAATACTTGTGCTGATAAAAAAATTTGAGAAAATACCTTCCTATTTAAGAGGGATTGTTGTTGTACTTGTAACTTTAGAATGTATTCACTTGTATATCTTATGTATTGTACCTCGATGTTTATTCCAGGAAGTATCTATAATGTAATTGAGTCATCTCATGCCCCGATGTTCCAATCAGGAGATTCAACAAGTCATGTAAAGTCATTGAGGTTAACCCTCCATTGTAAGTTGGGGAAATAGTCCCCACAATTGATTCAAGGTTAACCCTCCTTGTTGATCTGAGGGAAAAGTCCCCACAGTTGTGGGGCACTAGTGTTGGAGACATTTACCACCATACACACTCAATTTGGTCAATTTGTCCTAGTTAAACCACTATCCTAAGTTTTATTGACGTAATTGACATCAGAGGAGCACTAGATGACATCAGCAAGATCACACCCACGCATACCTTCAGTCAAAGAGGATAACTTATCCTTCTCCTACGTTTGGGGAGGCTAACTGGAGCACTCCGGGGGTGATCTAAGTGTCATTAATGCCCAATATTGCTAACTGATGGTTACAATCAGTTCAATAGAGCAGTGAAGGTGAAGGCACCTTCCTTCATTAAATTGATTATTTATTGATTATTTAATGAACTGGAGTCAACAGGGGCGCCTCCAACCACTTATGATGGTCGGTTACACTTCAGTTAACCTCATCGGGGTTCATTGGAGTCATTGATGCACTACCAATTGTTGGTTAGCTTGCAGTGACATGTGTCTGAGCTACTTTCAATTAGACTCAGTCATTTATTACACTCTGAATTCAGTTAGGGCTCAGTTGAGTCAATTAGGGTTTTGATCAATGGTTAACTTGAGTGTTGATTGTGGCTTACAATCAGTTAAGCTAGACTCACTCATTCAATACGAATGACCTCCTTGGGAATTCAAATTTCTTTGGCATTCATGCTTGTAGCATGATCATTGTATTATATTATTCATTATTCATTTGATTATACAGAGCTGCTACTTCCATTGCAGCACCATTTTGCCAATTTTATGATTATCTATCTGTATTCTTTATGAGACTGTGTTTTCAGTTCCTAGACCACTGTGACAAATTAATATGGTATCAGAGCTTACGGTGAGACGAAGCTCATATCTCTCAAAAACAAGGTTTTTGACAGATCTTGCATGAAAATTGAGCAATAGCTCAAAAATCCAGCACTGCACCAGAAGCCAAGGCTTGCCACTTAATACCCCAAGTAAGGAACTTGTTGATCAAGCTTGCTTGACTAACTATGCTGGGTGTGATGAAAGCCTAAAATGTGTAGGCTGTCCGACCTTACATTTCCCTTTCTGTTGTGATTTTCAGGTTTTTTAATAGGTGAAAGCATTCGCTTCAGCAGATTCAGATGGCTTCTTCCATAGATCTTTTGACTTTGTTCAATTTCCACTCATGGAAAGGAGATATGGAGATATAGCTATGTGCCAGAGGACTCTATAGGGTCACTATGGACACTGAAGAAGAGCCTGCTTCTATGACAAACAAAGCTATATTCTTGAACAAGAAGGATGAAGCATTCAGATTCTTGTGCCTCTCTATTTCCCGAGATCTTCTTTTCCATCTTACGGGATTGAAGACTCCAAAGGAAATTTGGGACAAATTGAAAACCCTGTATGGAAAGCAGGATGATTTGAGAGTTTACCAGCTTGAAAATGAGTTTATGTCTCTCCAGCCTTCCAATTTCGAGACCTTGAATGACTTTTTCACAAAGTTCAAGCACATTATCTTACTATTGAAGCAATGCAAAGTGGAGAAGGAGGATGATTAGCTCATCCTCGCCATACTCTCCAAACATGGAGTTGATTATTCAGTTTTTGTCTCTACATTCCGTGTGGGAAATATCACAACCCCTAGATGGAAGATGCCTACACTCAATTCCTTCATTGAGTCCCTAACAAGTGAACATGATAAGCTTGTCCAGATGGGGATCATTATATCCTCTCGTGATCAAGCCCTCCATGTCTCGGGGCCCAAAGATATGAAGGTTAAAGGAAAGCAGTAGAAGAACCCAAAAACTAAATTCTAAGATCCTAAGCCTAAAGTTGAAAACCAGTAGCACGATGAGTCTTCCTGCTCAAAGAAGAACAAGAGAAAAGGGCATCATGGAAAGGAAAAGGTCAAGTGTTCATATAGTAGGAAGGGCTTCCACCTTGAACATGCCTACATGAAGAAGAAGCTTGATGAAGCTACCCATCTCCTTGAGATAAATCACATCAATCTTTCAAAAATCTTTCAGAGGAGAGATCAACAAGATTGAGAACCACAGCATGAAAGAGGTCATGCCCTCATGCCAAGCACTTCGAAGTCCAAAGCACTATTGATTGATTATGGAGCTTCAAACCACATGGTGGTTAAAGAGACTCCTTCTCATCCTTGGAGACCAGAAAATCCATCCCCATCCACATGGGAGATGACTCCACCATCATTTCAGAAGGACAAGGTACGGTTGATCTTGAGAATGGCTATTTTTCAAATGTTCTATATGTACCGTCTTTGGCATAAAATATCCTTAGTGTCTATCAGATGACACATACAAGAGTGCCTAAGAGATTATATTTTAGCCCGAATGATGTTGAGATAACGGAACTTGCATTCGATAAACTTGTTGCTAAAGGCCTTGCAAACCATCATGCAAAAGCCTATGAGTTTTCCCACTTTGTGGCGAATGTGAATCCCACCGCACTGCTAAATCATGGAAATGAAGTTAGTAGGCTATGGAATGAGAGGTTTGGCCATCTCAATTTCAAATATTTGCAGCAATTAAAAAAAATCCATGGTTTAAGGCCTCCTGGTCATCAAGGCAACCGTTGGAATTTGCAAGGGTTGTGTGGTTGGAAAACACCCTGAGCACAAGTTCGATCGGGGGAAGGCAAACCGAGATACATACATCTTGGGGATGATACATTCTGATATCAGTGGTCCAATGCCTATCACATCCATGAATGGATCAAGGTATCTTCTGACCTTTATTTATGATTTTTCAAGGTACACATGGGTCTTCTTTCTCAAAAAGAAGTCTGAAGTATGTGAAAAATTCACTGAAATGAAGGCCTTAATCGAGAATGCCTCTAGGATTAAGATCAAGATATTGATATCTGATAATGGTGAGGAGTATGTCAGTAATGAATTTCTACATATATGCTCCCAAATTGGTATTCAGGTCCAACATTCAATTCCCTACACTCCCTAGCAGAACGGTGTAGCGGAAAGGAAGAATCGGTCTCTCAAGGAGATGGCCACCTGTATGTTGGAATCAAAGAAGTTGGATGAAAATTTGTGGGCTGAAGCCATGCATGCTGGAGCATACATTCAGAACAGAGTACCACACTCATCCATGAAATGGAATACCCCTTTCGAAGCATACTTCGGACACAAGCCAGGTGTGTCGAACCTGCGGGTGTTGGGGTCCACTGCATGGGTCCAAATTCCACTTGATAAAAGAAGGGCTTTGCAACCACAAAGAATAGAATGTATTTTTATTGGGTATCCTGATGAATCAAAAGGTTTCAATCTGTTGGATATCCAAACAAAACAGATCATCATTGAAAGGAGTGTCGAGTTCGATGAGCCTCTTCAGGAAGTGGAACTAGTGAAGGAGAAAATTGCTGAATTTCCTTCCTATTCTACTAAAGATTTGGATGATGAAATTGGGGGTGATGAACCTGATTTGGATACTATGATTTTTGATATCAATGTATAGAAAACATCAGATGCTGAATCAGAACCTGAAGTACAAAATCATCTTCCCACATGGGCCCGACAGACACTCTCCTCCGCAGGAGATAACATTGGAAATACGGATGATCCAAGGACAACCCGGTCTAATTTCCGAAGAGCAAGTATTGTGCTCTCTTGTCCTGATAATTTGCTGTTTGAAACTTGTTATTTGATGATTATTTCAGACCCAAAATCCTAATACCATGCTCGGAAGGATCCAAGATGGCAATTTTCCATGGATGAGGAGATGAATTCTCTTCAGAAAAACACTACTTGGGAGCTAGTTTCTCTTCCTCCAGGAAGGAAATTGGTTCAATGCAAGTGGGTGTTTCAGACCAAGGTTTCTGCTGATGGTAGAACCTAAAAATATAAGGAGAGGCTGGTGGCAAAAGGTTTCTCTCAGGTCCAAGGTGTGGACTACCATGAGACTTTTGCACCGGTTGCAAAAATGGACTCCATCCGCCTAGTTTTGGCAATTTCAGCATCTAAGCACTGGGAAGTGCATCATATGGATGTTAAGTCAGCCTTTCTACATGCAGATATTCATGAGAAGATATACATGAAGCAGACTGAGGGCTACATCTCTGATCCATCTTTGGTTTGCAGTCTAAAGAAGTCACTATACGGGTTAAAACAGGCCCCAAGAGAGTGGTATTCCAAGATGGATGACTTCCTTCTCTCGCAAAACTTCCAAAGGTGTAGATCAGATCCAAATGTGTATATACACTATTCTGATGGTCATTTGATTATTATTTTTTTATATGTTGATGACTTACTAATGACAGGTAGCATAGTTGCTTCTATTTCAGCCATCAAAACTACTCTCCACAATGCATTTGAAATAAGCGATTTGGGGCTCTTAAAATAATTTTTGGGGCTCGAAATTGAGCAAAATTCTGATGGGATAATAGTCACTCAATACAAATACATATCAAACCTGTTGTTCAATTTTAACATTGCTAAATGTAGGCTTGCACCATTCCCTTTCCTTCCAGGGATCAGCCTTGAAGAAGGAAAAAGCACACCTCCCATGGACTGCACTATTTATCGACAACTGATTGGTAGATTGTTGTACTTGACACATTATCAGCTTGATATCTGTTATGCCATGAATGTTGTATCAAGATACATGTAGCAGCCCCATGATCTTCATTGGAAGGCAGCCAAGAGGATCCTCCAGTATATTCAGGGAACCAGGACCTACAGCATTCACTATGCTGCAGACTCTAAGCTAGAGCTGGTTGGATACACAGATTCTGATTGGGTGGGTGATTCTATTGATCGAAAGTATACTTCTGGATATGTATTCATGTTTGGTGGTGGCCCCATTTTCTGTTCTAGCAAAAAGCAGGCTACCATAGCATTATGTTCAGTAGAGGTCGAGTATCGAGGAGCGGTGAATGCTTGCATCCAAGCAGTTTGGTTGCAATGCATTCTTTTAGAGTTTGATCTTGGTAGTACTTTGTCCACTATCCTCTTTTCTGAAAATGAAAGTGCTATTAATATATCCATAGATCTAGTTACCAGGAAGAGGACCAAGCATGTAGAGGTACAAATCCACTATATCAAAGAGCTAGTACATGACAGGACCATCATTCTGCATTACTGTCCAACTGATGAGCAGATTGCAAAGATATTTACCAAGAACTTTTCAGAAAAAAAGTTCACTTGCCTCCGTTCACTGTTGGGGGTGAGTCCATTAGGGTGATCAGACTACTTTTAGTGTTCAACTTGAGGGGGGGGTTTCCCACTGGGTTTTCCCTCTTTTCCTCACTTAGTTTGTTTTTTAGCATTGTTTGAGTTTCAGTAATGTACAAGGTGACCTATGGCCTTATTTGTTGGGGCCCTAGCATTTTTTATTTCTACTCCTCCTGAGTATAGCTTAAGGGGGGATGTTGGAGACATTTACCACCATACACACTCAATTTGGCCAATTTGTCCTAGTGAAACCACTATCCTAAGTTTTATTGACTTAATTGACATCAGAGGAGCACTAGACAACATTAAAAAGATCACACCCACACCTACCTTCAGTCAAGGAGGCTAACTTAGCCTTCTCCTACATTTGGGGAGGCTAACTAGAGCACTCTGGGGGTGAGCTGAGTGTCGTTAATGCCCCATATTGCTAACTAATGGTTACAATCAGTTAAACAGAGCAGTGAAGGTGCCTTCCTTCATTAAATTGATTATTTATTGATTATTTAATGAACTGGAGTCAACATGGGAGCCTCCAACCACTTCTGATGGTCAATTACACTTCAGTTAACCTCATCAGGGTTCATTGGAGTCATTGATGCACTACCACTTGTTGGTTAGCTTGCAGTGACATGTGTATGAGCTACTTTAAGTTAGACTCAGTCATTTATTTAACTTCAACTTTAATTAGGGATCAGTTTAGTCAATTATGGTTTAGATCAATGGTTAACTTGAGTGTTGACTGTGGCTTACAATCAGTTAAGATAGACTCACTCATTCAATTCGAATGACCTCCTTGTGAATTTAAATTGCTTTGGCATTCATGCTTGCAGCATGATCATTGTATTGTATTATTCATTATTCATTTGATTATATAGAGCTGCTACTTCCATTGCAGCACCATTTTTCCAATTTTATGATTATATGTCTGTATTCTTTGTGAGACTATGTTTTGAGTTCCTAGACCACTACGACAAATTAATAACTAGGGTTATTAGACCCTCCTAGAGAAGCTGACCCTGGTAAGTAACTGTTAAGTGAGGCCGACTTGTTGGAGTTGACATAAAGTGAACGAAAGAATATAAATAGAAGTGAGGCTCTCCTCATTTCTACACATCACACACACACTCACTCACTGGGGCGCATGAGTGAGAGAGGAGAAGCTCTCTCAAGTGAGAGAGAGAGAACAACTATTGGAGATCATCTTTTCTATCTTTGGGTTTTATTGCTGCCATTGGTGCTCATTTTATCTTTGAGGAAGTTGCGGGGTTTTCTCCTTTATGGTTTCCCCGAGGAAAATTCTTTGTGTCTATTGTCTCTTGTGTTTATTGTTGTACATGTTATTCTCTCATATAAGATCCTAAGATCATATTGCTTAAATGATAAAAATTTAACAACTGTCGGCTCTTAAAATCAAGAACTGCAGGTTGGCATGCCATGAAACTTTGCAATGGGCACAGAACCTCCTCATGGGACTTTGCAATGGGCACAGAACATCCTATTGTAGAATGAGCATTCAACCATCTCAACGCATCCAACATCCGAGCCTCCAACATTTTCCTTTACGAGAAGTCTAGAGAAGTCGGGAAAAAGGTAGTATACTTTTAGTGCTTTGGGTATTTTTGCCTCTACCACCACAACCGACCATTGCTTAAATATATCCACAGGTGAAAATACCTGCATTCATCCAGTGATAATGCCTCCCCACAAGGATCGTGGGGGAAATATATTTGATGTGGTATTTGTTGGAGCATCGAGTGGATATATTGCGTCATATAATTTGTCAAAACTAGTGTAAACAAAGGCTTCCCTTGAACATATCAATTGAATCCTCAAAGCAAATTCTGCAAAGTTTCAAAGAAAATTCCGCGGAGCTTCACAGGTACAGACCATAAAATTGTGGAACAATCCAACAAAGAAAGCCGATGAATCCAAGATAATTGTGGAACAGTCCAACAAATAAAACCCATGAATCCAAGATGATATCTTTCTATTTTCTCTTCTGCATAGATGATTTTTAGGGTAAAAATAAAGCCCAAAGGTGAAATTACAGGGGTCTCAAATATATAAGGGATGAATTTTTAATATGAAATGTGTTTTTTTTTTAAATTAAATACATTAGTCCTAAATTTATTTAACCCATGTCAATGGGAATTTGGATTACAAAGGCCACAAAGGCCCGTAAAAGGGTAAACTAGAATGTCTCCCTGACGGGGAGTTTGCCCAGTATTTTTGGTAGGAAGGGTAGGAAATATTGAAATCTCCTAGTTTTTTTGGTACGAAGGTTAGGAAATATTGAAATCGCCCCGATTTTCTTGTAATGGTGGGTAATATAGCTTGTTTTTCGTTGATATATGGACCCTATCGTTGGTTAGTCTCGCTAATATGGACCATTGGACCTTATCAGCTACCATACCCTTGATTTGAGGTTGGGTAGTCTAGCTGACTTACCAATATGAATCTTCACAATTAGCATATCTTCAATTTTAGGTAACAGGTTGGGAAGTCTCGCTAATATTAACACTAGACTTGAATTTGTCCTAAAAGTTTTATTTTACTTTCCTTCTTTGCCCGAATCGCCTATCGATTTTCGTTAGTGGAGGTTTCTATGAATCTATAGTGATTTCATCCCCCATTTTTTTTGGGTAAAGGTTTTTTTAACTCTGAATTGGTCCATATCTGAGTAAAATGTGGAGTTGTGCAACAATTTTATCCCTATATAATGCCACAAGAGTCAATAGAAACTCACACGAAGAATCATCAAATCTTTCATATTTCCATGAAGCTTGGTTTTTGAGAGTGGTTGTCTCTGCATTTCTTCAAAGTTCATTGTGGACCATGGTTTGAAGTCTTCATAGAGGTTAGTTTTCATAGAACCTGATAATGTGCAGTGAACATGATCATTATGTGTCTATAATTCAAGAATCAAATTTAAGTTTATCTTGAATTTCAAACTCACGTTAGCTAGTTTTTTTGATGATTTTTCGATTCCAATTTCCAATCATGTTTTTTTCTTGTCCAAAGTCTGAATTTGAAAGTATTAGTCTAAATAGGGTTTATAAAATTTATAGTGACTGACACTCAACTATATAACTTATCCAAGAGTAAAACAAACTAAGGATTAAGGCCAAATGCTAACCCAGCTAGGCATACAATTTTGTAATTGTTCAAACTTCGGTTTGGGAACTTGAGAGTTTTTGTGTCTTGCAAGTTTTTAATGTTTTAGCTCTGTATTTAGGCCTGAAAAATCTTGAAGTTGAAGTTGAAGTTGTCTTTGGGAATCTAGTCCCTTTGTTGGATTTTATTGGGCCACAATGAATCTATATTTTGATATGGAGGCCAAAATCCAAGATCTTTCCCTTGGGATAAGTTAAAATAAAGTGGATGTTAGGGATATCCATGGGAATATTCATTGTATGAAATCTTAGATTGATGTCTTAGTTGATTCTATGCGCTAGCCCATTTCCCATATCCCTAGGATAGACATACGTTTAGACAATGTGGAACAATCCATACATCAAATATCTATTCAAGTTATTGGTTTAGATATCCATTTATATGATGTAGAAGACAATATTGGGTCCAGAAGGATCAGGTGGATACTATTCAAGACACCATTGATATGCATGATGATATTCTTGTGGTGAAAAAAATCTTATGTTTATTTATTTTTTGGTCTTAAAGGGAATTGAGGGATCATTTGTTGGACAACATGTTGCTAAAATTAACATTTCAGTCTCGGGTGAACAAGAGAATATCAAAGGAAACTTGGATGTCAATCTTGAAGAAAATTGTAGAGGCCAGGTCATGAACAATTTTAATATCTCCATCTAATTTTAGTGGATTATGGTCCTTTTCATCTACCAATCTCAGGTCGCATTGCTAGACTTAGTTCTACAGTGGTATGTGAATTTACTGAAACATCAGACAAAAAGTGTTTTGTTTACTACTGTAGTTGGGATATATAGGATTTGCATAAACATTCTATGTTCTCTTTTTGGACTTATTTAATGTATCTATGTTTGATGTATCCAATTAAATATGTTTTCTTTTAGAATTATATAACTTCGTACAAGCAATGTTGTTGTGGGTCTATTTTGGTTTTTTCTTTTGCACTTCAGCCCGGAAAGGAAAGGATTGTATGATATGTTCAAGCTTGCATTATCTTAAGAGTCTAAGCCATATCATTTCCTTTGTATGCGCCATGCCATATATTGAAGTGTATTTTTTTGTTTAAGACAATTGAAAAGCTACCCCTTTAAGATGCTTTTCTGACTGTACTGATGTATTAGTCTCATCCATCATGGAAAGGTTCTTAGCAATCTCATTTACTACATTGGTAGCTGGTGCCATATCTGATTCAACTCATTCTTACATAGTTGTAGGTGAGTGCGATTGTTTCATGTAAACATATTTACTTGTTGGTTCTTCTGCTTTCTCCACTTTGTTGCTTTTAACTTCCTCCACTTCCCTCTCAGCTACTCCACTGATGGTTGTAACATATACACTTCTATTACTCTTTCAGAAGTTGTTATGTCTGAGAAATTATGCAGTGCTCCAGAAGCTATAGTTAGGTATGCTTCTGATGCATTGTCCTGTGTGTGAATGGTATTTGGAACTTCTGTTTGTACATTGATATATGGATATGCCTATGGTTATTCATGTTGTTCTCATAGATTTGGAGATGAGGTTAAAGGTTGCTCATCTGCACTTGTGGTTTTGGTCTTTTCTGAATTTTTCCCATTGTCCTTTTCATGTTCTACATCCTTGTCTTGTGTTATCATATCAATGAGAAAATAATTGGCCTCTTTTGTTGCAGCATTAGTTGGAGCTCTATTGGATTCTTTATGATGTTCTTCCACTACTACCAAGTCTATTGTATTTGCATAATCTCTTGTTTGGATGGTATCAACAATTTTGGTTGTTGCAATGCTAGATGGATTATTGTATGATTCCTTATACTGTTTTTATGAACCTTGACACAAGATTGTTCGATTTTGGTCAATATACTCAATATGTATGGTTTTTGGCTCTTTTATAGTTTCAAAATCATTACTTTCAAGTTCCACAGCTTTTGCATTATCTATTACTTCATAAGTAGTTGGAATATATCTATCTCTGTTGTTGCGTCTCTGTCAGGTGTTATGTTGCATTCATCAGGTGGCTCTTCCAATATCATTGTTTTTTTTGCTACCACTATATCATCCTCTGTGTATAAGGTATCAACAAGTTCTGGTGTTGTATATATGGCATGAATTGTGTTTGCTTCATAACAATTTTCTTTCAAAAATAGAGATGAAACACCTTGGTGTTTCTCAGCATCTATGATTTCATGCTCTCTTTTCTTTTTAACATCCTTGCATTCAAATTCCATAATTTCTGCCACTTATGCTACTATGTTAGTAGCTAGAACATCTTCCATACTTATTGCATTTATGGATAAAGTTATGCAAGTTTCTACTTGATGGAATTATGTGTGTGTTGTTGTATGTGTTCCATTTATAGTCACAAGTCTCTCAACAATTTTTGTTACTCCATCAGTATCTAGAGTTGGATCTATTTCTTGAGCTTGTTCCTGTATAGCTGGAGGAGAGTGTGATTATTCCTTGTTGATGTTAAGTTTTCATATGCTAGACAAGATTCAATAGTATTCAATTTATAAAAATCACAGCAGCATATCAAGAATCACTGATAGAAGCACAATCACCAAATAGACACAACATTTATCCTGGGAACCCCTTAAGGGGAAGAAAACCTAGCAAAAAATTCCTCTGTATAAGATGTATAAAAGACAACCCAAAAATAGTCGTTCTCCTCCTTTAGTTCTGTCTCTCTCTCTCCCCTATGCGCTTACACAAGTGAGTGAGTTTTTGTTCAAATAAGAACCACAAATCCTCTATTTATACATATGTGTCAACTTGACTTTTGCGCTAGACAAGTTGGCCCCAATAAACTGTCTAGGCCAACTTCTCCTAGGAATACTCAAAAACAGTATTTTATATTATTTATTAGGGTACTAAAGACCTGACACAAGTGGAGGATTTAGCTCATGGCTCTATGATAACCAAATACAATAGTAACACCCTGTCAAAGGAATAATAACATCTCCCTTAGGTTACATCAATAAAATACATTTAGAATACCTTTTGAAGTAACAATATTTCAACACTCCCCCTTAATGAGAAGGTTATTCTATTGACAACATCATGACAAACTATAGGAGAATAGAGAGACAGTTACAACAGTACATCAAGGTAATACATCTATATGTCATAGGAATTTTTTCACAACCAGTAACTGGAACGGTTACTCTTCATCTTCTGCATCATATGATCACTTGATCCTTTTGCAGCAACACTTCGATCTTTCAATCCTTCATAGTAGCACTTCGATCTTCTGATCCTTTGTAGCAGTACTTCGATCTTCTGATCTTTTGTAGCAGCACTTCGATCTTTCGATCCTTTGTAGCAGCACTTCTATCTTCTCGATCCTTTGCAGTAGCACTTCAATTGTTTCTATCCTTTTGTAGCATCACTTCGATCCTTTCGATATTTTGCGGCAGCACTTCGATCCTTCTTGATCCTTTGCAGCCACACTTTGATCCTTTTGATCCTTTTGTAGTAGCACTAATTCGATCCTTTGCGGCTGCACTTCGATACTTTGCGGCAACACTTCGATCATTTCGTTGTAGTAGCACTTCGATCTACTAAAAACATCATCACAAACTATAGGAGAATAGAGAGATAGTTACAACAGTACATCGAGGTAATACATCTATACGTCACAGGAATTTTTTCACAATCAATTACTGGAATAGTTACTCTTCATCTTCTGCATCATATGGTCACTTTATCCTTTTGCAGCAATGCTTCGATCTTTCGATCCTTCGTAGCAGCACTTCGATCTTCTGATCCTTTGCAGTAGTACTTCGACCTTCTGATCTTTTGTAGCAGCACTTTGATCTTTCGATCCTTTGCAGCAGCACTTATATCTTCTTAATCCTTTGCAGCAGCACTTCAATCCTATCGATCCTTTTGTAGCAGCACTTCGATCCTTTCGATCTTTTGTGGCAGCACTTCGATCCTTCTTGATCCTTTGCAGCCACACTTCTATCCTTTAGATCCTTTTGTATGAGAACTTCGATCCTTTGCGGCAACACTTCAATCCTTCTTGATCCTTTGCAGCCGCACTTTGATATGCTCAAACCTTCATTGTTGTACTTCAATCTACCTGATCCTTCGTTGATGTACTTTGATCTACTTGATCCTTTGCCACCACGCTACCTACATTACACATGATCTATTTCTGGGATTAGTCTTTTTAAATATTGTTACCATGTAGTATTTATAAAGTGTTGTACTGTATCAAAAGTGTTTAAATTTAATGCTTATTACAAAGTATTGTTGAGAACAAGTTTATCTTCAATTCACATAAATTACTATACAACGTGAATTGCGACCTTGTCGAAATTTAACATTTATATTTGTTTCTCTACCACTAGTGAGGGTGATATATCATTTCAATATAAATATACAAAAAAGTTTTCTTATATCCATTTAATTATGTTTGGTTTCTTTATTGCGTTTTTTCTCCTTTAAATTAATTAATCAAAACATTCTTGCCTCAAATAAGCGATTCCCCTCTACAATAAAAAAAAATGCATTTTAACACATAACCTTTCTAAGTGTTAAACATTAGAAAACACTGTTACCAATTTAGATCAACATAAATTCTTAAAATACAATCAATATTTAATGCCAACTTATTGTAAAATAATTTACTTTAGTGCTACTTTTTCAAAACAAAATATTTCCTCTCACAATTATAAAAACATTTCTAAGTTGGTTTGTAGTTTCATCATAGAAATGTATTCTTTAAATTATGTTAAGAGAGTTATGCACCTATTCTAGAACAAGATATTGCTCTTCACTTTAATTTTTGAATATATTCAATTTTTCTTTCAACATTTTATTACACTTTATAGGGCAATTGCTACATCATCTATGTTTTTCTTTTTCTTGCACCCAAGGGAGATTGGTGCTCTGCAATGAGAAATGGTCTAGTCAACCTCAGACTCACCTCTACCTCTTTTCAGCATTCAGGCATAAACTTATACCCCACATTCAAGGGCTGATGGACCCACATATCCTAGCCCCAACCCACGTATGCCCATGGAGGAACTGCTGACGGGCATAACTATCCTAGCATGCAGGGATTCTATTTCAAATCAAGATTGTATGGCGAAAACAACATAGCCTAACTAACTTAATGTGTGTGTATATGCTTGTAGGTAAACAACATGAGAGTAAGTACCGTACTAGTGGAACCTAAAAGCAACTGATTCAATGCATTTTATTACACTTTATAGGGCAATTGCTAGCAATTAATTAATTATAATTTAGTAATTAATAGACTAAAGTTTTAGAGTATGTAACATTTTAGAAAGTTTTAGAATAATATTTTTTATTGGTTTATACTTTTATACATATAAAAATAAATAAAAATTAGCTAAAGGCATGTGTAAGTAAAAATATAATTCCTTATAAACTATCAACAATTGTTTCTTTGAACATTGTCAATGATGAGTCAATGCATCTTAGAAGATATCAGGCCTCCTTTCTAAATAATAAGTAATACTAACTATTCCCAATATTATAAAATTTTACTGCTTAAAAAACTAAATGGGTGAGAGGTGTATTTTTAGAGCCCAGCAGCAAAGGTAGCAACATCAGAGGCAGGAGGCAGGTCCGATGTAGTTCCAAAGCCCCGCCTTTTTTTTTCAAAAGAAAAAAGCATGTCCTTGATATTGATTAAAGAATCAAAAAGCATCTGAAATGCCATCCCAATAAGTGGGTTACAATCAAGATGGTGGATCAAAAGAAAACATTAAACAGTTACATTAGGAAAGTGTCACAACACAACAAAGCTGCATGGGGGGACAAGTACATCTCCAACATGCAAATTCCCATCAGAAAAATCTCTCATTCAAACCATATCTATCGTGAACAAAGGAGTGCATAACTGCTGTCTAAAAGAGTTCGCTCCAAAATATTCAATAATGGGGTGCAATAAGAAAAAGGAGTACATGCTCCTGCACCGGGCTCAAAAGAGCACAAAACTATCATGAGAGGCCAAATGACCTTCAATAAATTCAGAGTAACTACCTGATCCCGGAGCCAAAGTAAGAGCTTTTTTAGAAAGGCAATCTGCAAGTTGATTGTATTCACGATAGATATGGCAGTAAGACAGCTCTAGAAAGCATGAGCAAAGCTTTCTAGTGTCCCTACACCAGTGATGGATTTCAGGTGGTGAAAGGGAGGCTGTACCCTTTGCCCAATTTATAATGACTGAAGAGTCACCATATATCCTGAGCTTGCGTATCCCCATCATTTGGGTTGTATGCAGAAGGGCCCAGAGCCCTATCAGTTCCGCTTTTGTGTTGGTGCATGGACCCGCCCCCAATGCAAACTTGAAGGAATGTGACTTGTTCAAAAACAAACAATAGACAACCCCTCCAACACCTTTAGAAGAAGCCCCATCGAAGAATCCACAGGGATAAAAAAATACAGGACCGAGGCCTATTGTTATGGATTTGTTTACTTTAATGACTGATGGACAGTACATCTATGAGAAATAAGTAATTTGATGGAAAATGCTGGTGACAGGCACATTTTTCCCTTCAAATATAGAGATATTTCTTGCTTTCCAAACAACCCACATGGCAAGAAAGGGGAGATAATAGTTAGCTGAGTTTTTTGAGAAACTGTCTATCCACTTTTCCAGATACGAGTAAAGATCATCTAATTGGAAGGAAGAAGTGATATGGTACTGTTCCTTAATGATAGAGATTACATTCTTCCACACAGAGTAATGAAAAAAGAGGTGTTGAACACTATCAGCAGCCTTTCTGTAGAGTACACAGATCCCAGGCCTGGTCCAGCCTCTCTTCTAGAGATTATCCCATGTAAGTAGCTTGTTCATCAAACCCAGCCAAATAAAACAGCTGATTTTCCTAGGGAGAGCACCAGTCCATATATGTGTAAGTAATATGCTACCAACCAGGGGAGAAGATGAGTGGACAATGCAATCATAAACCAATTTTGCAGATACCGAGCCATCAAACTTGTTATATGCCTAAATCAGAGAATCAGACAGTGAGATGAGGCAGATGCCCCCAATTTCTAGACTTCTCGTGAAGGTATCCCATGCTAGTTTCCAATCCCTTGCAATACAGAGATCCTCGGCCGTGTACCAATACTTGTGTAATCCTGAAAGGGTATTTCGTGCCTGAGACAGTGAGACAATATCCAGATCCTCTAAGAACTCTCAAAACCCAAAAGGTAATGAGATCATGTCCGGTATACCGATAATAGGATCAATGCCAATATGAACATTTTTACCATTTCCCACCTGCCAAGAAAGGCTTCTACCAAGCCATGGGAGGGTTAGCAGGAACCCCTTCCAAAAGACAGAAACTCCACGAAAATAGAAATGCTTTCCTCTGAGCCAAGTCTCAACAGTGTTCTTCTTCAAATATTTACAAACAATAACATTATGCCATAAACCATCCTTTTGAAGAACCAACTATAGATTTTTTAATCTGACAGCAATACTGAACCAATACAAATTCTTTATACCCCATCCCCCATACACTTTCGGCTAGGAGAGGCACTTCCAATCTGACAGATGATATCGGTGTTTGTTGCCAGTGGAGCCCCATAAAAAAGAAAAGGTAAGACTTCTGAGTTTATTCAATACAGATACAGGGATGGGGGCAAGGCCCAACCAATAGACTGGGGTGCTAGACAACAAAACTTGAACAAGGATTAAACGACCACAAAGTGAGAGAATTTTATGTGCCCAGTGAAATATTTTTCTTTCAATTTTCTAAATGAACCAACTCTAGCCACTGACTTTATACCCCAGAGGCTTGAGATAATAGCCAAGATACTTGAAACTAGTGGTGATAGGCTCCATTTTATAGGGCAGAACCCGAGCAATATCCAATCCGATATCAACATCCACATTATTGTAGAGAAAACAAGATTTTTCCATACTAATGTTCATCCCCGAGGTTGTACAGAAAGTACTTAAAATAACATCAAATGCCATCCATTCAGATAATGTGCCAAGGCCAAGCAGGATCACATCATCTATGAAGAGGAGATGTGTAAGTGCAAGAGAAGATGAAATCTTGATACCTTTAATGAGGCCATGATCCCTTGCATCAGCAATCAAGAGACTGAGTCCTTCAATAACAAGAATGAAGAGCAAGGGTGAAAGAGGGAAGCCCTGTCTGATACCTCTAGAGGCAGCAAAGAAATTTGAGGGCATACCGTTGATAAGTACTACAAAATTTGCTGAAGTAAGACAGCCCATTATCCAGTTTATAGCCAAAAGAGGTACTCCTATCTGGATAAGTATGAGACAAATGTAGGACTAGTTTACACAATCAAAAGCCTTCACCAAATCCAATTTGAGGATGAGAGCACAAGAGTTTTTGGTTTTCACAGTGTGGAGTGTCTCCTGTACAATACCAATAGGTTCAACAATCTAGCGATTTTTCAGGAAACCATATTGTTCTTTAGATATATGGGTGTCCAATAAAGGCTTAAGCCTCACAGCAATGACCTTCGAAATCAATTTGTATAATAGATTGCATAGGGATATAGGCCTAAAATCTGCAAAGCTTAAGGGATTTTCCTTTTTATGGATTAAATCAAGGAAGGTAGAGTTTAGGGAGGGAGGAATATAGCCCGAAACCCTAGCACAATCCACAGCAGATAGTACATCATCACCCAATAAGTCAAAGAAATGTAGATAAAATTAGACAAGCCAGCCATCAGGACCTGGGCTCCTATCTTTTTTGAAAGTATGTAAGGCACTTTCAACTTCATTCAAGGTAACTGGTTGAGTGAGACAATGAACATCTAACTGAGAGATCATCTTGGGATAGAGTAATACGACCCTGAGTTGTTCCATCAAGCAGGTATGTTTGTCATCACTGAATATACTAGCAAAATGACTCTGTCCCATATCCTTAAGCTTAGCTTCATCCTCGATGATGTGTCCCTCATCATCCAATAGGGACCAGATGGAATTTTGATTCCTTCTTCCAAATGCTAGGGCATGAAAATACTTGGTATTTGAATCTCCATACAGTGCCCACTTAGCACTACTTTTGAGCTGCCAAGTCAGAGGGAAGTGATCTGATATCTTCCTTCTATCAGATCTGAGCTGAGTCAGGGACATCTGTTCCTTAAGAGATAGAATACCAAAGGAAGAGCTAGAGAGGAGAGTACAGATATCCATATCCAACTGGTGAGACTCAGTCTCCAAGAAAGTGCCTTTATCCTTGATCCAGTTCTTAACTTCCTTCTTAAGGGTTTGAATTTTATGTGCAATGAGATCCAAATCAGTACCTGGAGAAGAAGGTGACAGTCTAGGCCATCTATTGGAGACCCGGGAAATGAAGTCCAGATCCTTAAGCCAGGATCTGTTAAATTTAAATGGATCATTACAGGACCCTAATGATTTATTCCACTAAAAACAGATAGGGTAGTGATCAGAGATGTCTGCATGGTGAGTCCAAACGTGGTGTACAGAGAGTGAAGGGATCAAGGAGGAGGCAACCAAGAATCTGTCAAGTCTTTTGCTGATCCCTTTGTCCCCAACCCAACCATTCCTCCATGTGGGACCAGTGCAAGGAGGGGCAATATCAATAATTCCCACAGAATCAAAAAGAAGCTTGAAATGTGATGAAAGGGGGTCTAAGACAGCACGCTTTCCCCAAGTCTCAGAAGCATTCATGGTCAAGTTAAGGTCCCCACCCAAGATAAGATTATGAGAACTTAGTAGCCCCCCCTTGAGAACCCTATCCTAGAATATATCCCTATCACGGTAAGTGCCATAGCAGTTGAGAATATCTAATGGAGTATTCATACCATGAAAATCAGCCTTCACAAGGATACCAGCAACTGTTCCAAAAGCATGACATCTGACCTTATGAGGGTCCCAAGCAGTCAGTAACCCACCCAAGAGGCCAGAAGCACTAATGGCACAGAAATCCTAGTTGGGAAGGATCTTGGAGAAAGCATGTAGAGCAGGGTAAGTGCTACACATGGTCTCTTGTAGGAGAATCATGTCCGAACAAGTTGAAAGAAAAAGTGAACAGAGGCTGCATTGTTTGGTCTTGCCTCCCAAACCTCTGACATTAAGGGAGAGGATCAACATTAAGGAATAGATGGGAGGGGAGGAGATGCTCTAAGTCCTTGGGGAGATAATCCTCTAGCAGCATCTTTGATGTGAACCAAGAGAGGGATATAAGGAGGAGAGGCAGTGGAGAGATCCCTTGTCAGTCCCCTCTTTTCCTTCTTTCTTCCCTAACAGTCACATTCTCGAATCAGATAGAGTTAAGGTGGAGTGTAGATGGGGAGGAAGGAGTAGTAGCGGAGAAAATCAACAAATACTTATGTAGGGAAGGATCAAAGAAAGAAGGGGAGGATAGTGGACTACGGGGGGAGGGGGGTAGGGGAGGGGGAGAGGTGGCAGATAGGAGAGGAGGAAAGTCTGCAAGGGAAGTAAGAGAATGCATCAAAGGGTTATGGGTGGTGATAGAAGGAGGACAATGTAGAGGTACAAGTGAGGCCATGTAAGAGGTGTCATAGAGGGAACAAAAAGAGTAGAGTTATCCCCCGAGGCTCGGTCAGGTGTGGCGAAAGAAAGGACCGGAGGGTTCAAGGTGGCTTTAGAAAGAGAACCATAAATAGGGTCCAGAGAGTCAACGAAGGAGGAACCAACAGGGGGAGCCTTAGGGGAGGTCTCCCGGGGAGCCAAAATAGGAGGGCCAATCACAACAGGGGTCTTTTCTAATGCATCAATTTCGAGAAGCAAAGAATCAGAAACATCATCGAAGAGGGAAAGGGACTGAGAGTAAATACCTTTCTGTGAATGCTCCGGAGGAAAGGATGCATTTTGTGCTCCGGCCACAGGGGTACCATCCAGGATGGAACCAGCTAGAACATTCGTGATTGATGGATAGGACCACAGGAGATGTCCAATTTCTCGGCATTTATTGTAGCGAAAGGGGACATGAAGATAATCAATTCTTTGCACCAGGAGACATTCCTTACAAAGAATTTCCACCTCGATAGGTAATCCATGTGAGACATCCAACTCGACTAAAACCCGAGCCACTCTTTTATCAAAGGTAAGGTGAAAATCCTCATCAACAGCCACGAACCGACCTATCGTGTTAGCAATACCTTCGAGGATATTCAAATTCTAGAGTGGAAAGGGAAGATGAGGCAACAATACCCAAAGATGGTGCTTCGTCACCCATTCCCTAAGGGGGTCAAAGTGAGAATGCCAATGCCCCGGAACCAACGACCCAGGACCAATAGGCCATATCTTATCTAGAATGAGAGTAGCATGTGTAGCATCCAGAAATAGGAAGACAATCCAGCTGTTGGAAAGAAGACTGATAGTGGGGATATGCGTTAGGAGCAGCTTCCAAAATTCAGAAGCCTAATCAAACCAGGCCTTTTTACCAAGTCGACAGTATTCAAGACACCCAACTAGAGCACGAGAGCATAGGGAGGACACATGGTCCATGAAAACATCATATCCAAGGGCATAGTGAAACCGACTTTCGAGGGTTTTAATATTTCTAGCATGTCGCTTACAACGGAAGCGAGATGAGGCCCCAAAGTACTCCATAAGAAGTAGCCACAAATTCAACCACCAGTGAGGCCTCAAAGGCTTCCCACCACCACCACCACAAAAACCCCATAAATGGAAAAGAAATAGATGAAAAACCCAACAAATACCCAGCAACCCCGAGCCGGTAACGTACCTGACCGAAAACCGCTGAGAAAACTGGATATAGTATCCCGCAAAACTACCAAGGTCAGAAGCCCAGATAAGGGTAAACCTCACCAGACAGAGTGAAGGGTTCAATGAGGGTAACCACCAGTACGACAAGAAACCCAACATAAAACCAGAGAGAAAGTACCAGAACCTTAATAATCCATGCAAAAAGTTCAGCGCAAGAGAAAACCGACAAGAAACTGGAGAATAAGTACCAAACGCTAGTAATCTGGGAGAAAGCAAGGGATTATCAGAATTCAACCCTGCTCATGCTGACGATAAAGGAGAATCATGTGCACATGTAAATGTGAAATACCCATGCAAGGTGATGGACCCAGAAAGACAAAGAACCCAATACATAGACAAAAACCCCAAAACACCGAGGCAACTGATAGATACGATTTCCTTCCCACTTTTTTGAATTGGTTGGTACTAGTCCCCCTGGTAAGGGGAGGGACTCCAATAAGTAACCTACTGTGTGTTGGAAAAAACCAAGAGAAACTTGAAAACCACAGGAGCACAAAAACAATAGAGCAGGGGAAAGACAGAAACTAGGGAAAATACTAGAAAACCCAACAAAAGAACCGAGAGAAGGGTCCAGGCCAGCCGAAGGAAATGGGGAGCGCAAGGAGATGGCCTCCATGACAGAGCCCACCAAACATGCAGAGAGGCCTCGATATCACTCCAATTTCTTGTTGTTCCAAAGCCCCTCCTTGATAGAATAGTTTCACCACAAACTTCATGAAAGGGCTTAGAAGCTACTACTTAGACCTTCGATTATCAATCAATGCAGGATGGGATGGGATGATGATAATTGAAAAGTAGATGAGATGTGTCATTTTGTAATGTTGACATGATATATACAAGTTTTTAAAAAATAAACATTTACCCCATATATATAGATATGGGGTAATATGTAAGCTTTTAAAAACATATATATGTATATGTATATGTATATGTATATGTATGTATGTATGTATATAACCAAAAATGTGATAGTTCCAGATTTAAATGAATCATAATGTAAAGTGATTTTAAATCCAGTTGTAAATATTCAAGGTATACTTTATTTGATTATTCAAGTGAAAATAGTATTTCTACTTCTATAAGAAGCTTATGGTCCACACTTGTTTAGAAGATGACAAAAGTTTGAGGTAAGTTAAATCAATAATAACAATATCTATTAAGTGAGGATAATGATAAGTTGATTTGGACTTGAAACAAGGTAGGATGCTACTATTATGTAAATATGGAGTGTAAATAGTTTTGGGTTGCTATTGATCATAACAGATTATGGTGGTGAAAGGCAGTTTGGAAAGTCTTGGCTTCAAGGACAAGCAAACAAAATTTGTGGCTTACGCTAAAAGGTAAAGTGTTCACCTGGGATCGGATTTGGAAGAGGAACATTGAGGTCCCAATATTTTGTGTTCTGTGTATGGGTCAGTGCAAGAAGATGAGGGACCTTTTAGATGCAATCCTAGTTTTCAAAAACACGATCACGTTACATAAAAATACAATGTGTTTCCGCTACATAGCACTTGCTATGGTTCAACCTGAGCCTGACATGTCATAGGAAATGTAGGATAGGAAAACATATCGCGTATGCATTAGATAACTACAAAACACGTGCGCGATATGTAGTTATAAAACGCGTATGCGATTTGTAAAATTAAAATAAATTTATATACACAACCCCGAAAACCGCGGCTCATTCTACCATCAGGAACACAAAAATTGGGAGCAGATTGGAGCGAATTGGGTGTCATGGAATGTTGGAGGAGTTGATTTAGTTGGAGGAGAGGAAAATCCACTGGTGAATTATCTTCTAATCAGGTAATTCAATCACCCATAGCATTCTTTTTTGTCAATTCTGAACCTAGAATACTATTTTTTAATAGTGTAAAACAACCAAATCTTGCATTACTTAGAAAGTTGGAAGCAACTGAGTCACTAATTAAATTCACATCTCCGTCAACCAAGATGAGTGAATAATTACAATGAATTCATTTTCAAGAACTCAAAAATTCCTAATGCAACAAAGAATCAAAAAATATAGAACTCCTCCCTTTATACAATGTATCCATCCACATGAAACCCAAATTTCCAACCCTCAAAGGACATTTCCCCATGATACTAATTGAATAAGTTTCCTCAGAAATGGCCATAACAAGATGAACTGCATGTGCACAAGCATGAATAAAAAAATGCATAAAAAATTGGTAAATTGATTTCTCAAAATTTCATCACAATCATTTGTCCATGAACATAATCAAAATTTCATCACAAGTGTATATAGTTATACATTGCCTCTTAGTTAAGCACCCTTAACTAAATACCAAAACACATTAACAAAGTGTCTCTCAGGCCTGCCCTTTGAAACATAAAACAGTGTATTATATAAAATCAACAATATATATATAAACATAGAGTTAAAACTAGTAACTATGACTAGTTTTATTCCTTCCTCCAGTTTTAGCAACCACCACCATTTTTCCACTAAAATATTTGCTCGAGTATTGGTTATAGCACCCACCTCATTTGTGTTTTAATTATACCTTCCTCGACACTTTGCTCTTGTTCTGCGCATATGACTTACCCTCCATACCTCTGGCCTTATCGTAATGACAAAAAAATTTGAAATATATGAACCTTCTCACTGTGATATCGAATTATAAGTCAACACGTCATGACACCCGCATACAACCCCAGTATTCATCGCACCGTCGAAGCATTCATAATCATCATGTAGTTATGACCCTAGCTCTATTGAGCTACCAAAAAGCTAATTAATTAAAGGTCATCACATAAACTAAATATAACTTGAATTCGGCTTCTTTTATCCTATAAAAATAATAAAGCATATTAGAAACATGTGAGACTCTAGGTCTCCCTAAGATCCCTTGATCTAGCAAAAATATAATTGACTTTACTCAAACAGTCTATGCCCCTGCATCACTAGGTTTATCAACCATTTTTTAAAATAGCAAAAAAAATGGGTAATATATTTCTACATTTCAGGTCTCTAATCTCATCTACAACCAATTGTATTCCAATCCACAAATTCTTCATTTTTCCATGTAACTTTTGATTGGTTTCCATGTTTATATAACAATGGAAATGGTGAACACCCATGAACTACCTAGAGTGCATCGTGAGAGTGTTCCCAACCATGATCGAGTCAATTATATTTAGAGGATATGGTGGCAGCCCTGTATCACCCCTTTTCTTGCCTCACATGTCCTAATGGTCCCTTGCCCCTTTCTTTTACATATCCAAGGGACGTAAAGGACAAAACATGTCAAAATAGAACTCCTAAATTCAAAGAAATTTAAACCCAAGTGTGCATGGAAAAGTCACCAATGAGGGTTAAGAAGTGCCTTAATTTCTAGAAAGAAGTTGAACGAAACTTACTATTTAATTGTTAAATGTTTAATTTTAAGTTTTAAATGTATGTAAGTGAATGCCATTAAATTGCTTGAATTTTATTTAATTTACATTTTCAATTTTGAAGAGACGTCATTATATACCATGTATATGTTTCTAATGATTTTCTTATTGATGTTTTTATTGCAGTTGCAGCTATGGACACAAATGCTGAAATACTGATTGAGCTTTCCCACTTGAGAGGACTTAGTACAACTTTTAGTGGTGGTGACAGGATTTTTTGTTCACTTACATCAACTTTGGATGCAATTGTTGAGACTAGTTCATTGTCAAGAAACATACTATATGATATTACATCATATAGAGAAAGAAAAAGACAAGAGTACGTTGATGGGCTTGACTACAATGCAATCAAAAAGTTGAAAATAACCAAAGAGCATATATTTTCATTGTTTAGGGACCCTCGTACAAGGGAAATCCCAAATGCAAATAGGCCTCATATGTCTATTAAGTGGCGCACATTTCAGCCATTTGTTGATAACTGGATGGACATATGGTATATGGTTTTTTATATGCCACCACATAACAATAGGGAAATCCCCCTGTATTTCCTTCGAAAGATGTATGCAGATTTTTTGTTGGGTAAACACGCAAACTATTTTGATATATTATAGTTTCAGGGGATTGGTGGGGGGATGCCCCAAAACAGACCCAATTCCAAGCTTCGAGACCTTGATCGCCCTACACCTCGCAGGAAGTTTCCTGGGCCAGATGTCCCACCTGTACATCGTGTTATTCCACATACATGTGATGCATATTTGAGTTTGGCACGGGAAGTTGTTCATCATAGCACTATGGTTCAACATATGGGTGAGGAAGGGACATCTGTCCCTGGTGCAGTACATACACCAGGTCGTCAAGGTACAGGACCATATTCTAATATAGTACCACCCACTAGTGCAGTACCCCCCTCTAGTGCAGGACCATTAACACATCCCCAACCTGCTTTTGAGCCTCATGAGTGCACATCATGTGGTCATCCCTGCTGTGGTCTTTCCTCAGATGTTGTCTTTAGTGGGTTTTTGAGTGATGTATGTAAATGGTTAATTGTAATAAATTCTTCATTTATTTTCCTCTTTGTACACATATGTATAGTTTGAGCTAATATATTAATTTT
This sequence comes from Pseudotsuga menziesii, assembly GCA_001517045.1. Lineage (NCBI taxonomy): Eukaryota > Viridiplantae > Streptophyta > Pinopsida > Pinales > Pinaceae > Pseudotsuga > Pseudotsuga menziesii. The sequence goes on along the minus strand of LPNX011095203.1, from coordinate 70,169 downwards.
GTGAACTTGCAGTTGATGCTGTATGCCGGCAGCGACACCCTAGAGTTTCATGTTCCACACTCTACAAATGGGCATGACATTCCATCCAATCATCCCTTGGTTGGTGGAGAGATTCATATAGCACCCATCGTCGTATCTCACACCGAGGTAAACATCTTAAAATTTGAGTTTTTTAATACTTGTTAATTTGTTAATTTCTACATACTGTACATGTTAGTTCACTAATGTTATCTATGGTCTAATATTTACCATTATTAAAATTGCAGATGCCAGATCCTTCATAGGGGAAAGTAGTGACGGAGGTAGAATCCATGGTCATATCGACTAAGGAAACATCTGGGCATGACATTCCATCCACTGACCCCTTGGTTGGGGGAGAGATTCATATAGCACCCATTGTCATATCTCACACTGAGGTAAACATTTTAAAATTTTAGTTTTTTAATACTTGTTAATTTGTTAATTTCCACATACTATACATGTTAGTTCACTAATGCTATCAACGGTCTAATATTTACACTTATTAAACTTGCAGATGTCAGATCCTTCATGGGGGTAAGCAATGATGGAGGTAGAATCCATGATCGTATCAACCGAGGAAACATTTGGGCATGACATTCCACCCACTAACCCTTGGTTGGTGGAGAGATTCATATAGCACCCATTGTCATATCTAACAACGAGGTAAACATTTTAAAATTTTAGTTTTTTAATATTTGTTAATTTGTTAATTTCCACATACTATACATGTTAGTTCATTAATGCTATCTACGGTCTAATATTTACAATTATTAAACTTGCAGATGCCAGATATTTCACAGGGGAAAGAAATTATGGAGGTAGAATCCATGGTCGTATCGATCGAGGAAACATCTGGGCTCCAAGTAAACTATTAAAAATGTCATTTTTTAAATACATGTATGTTTGTTAAATCATGCATATTTAACTACATGAACACTTGTTGACTATAGGCACTAGCCGACACACCTGGACCATTTCCTGGAGTTGTATCTCCTCATAGGCCATACATGAACAAGGGTCATGTGTATATGAGGTAGCATACTCCTAGAAAGACTCTAGTTGTCCACGACCATGAAGCTACTGATACCATGGTAATGTATATCCTTCGACGATATTTCTTGGTTAACTTGAAATCCAGTGCATAAAATGTTTTGTTAATGATTGATTTTCATGTTTACTGCATCGAGAGCCAGATTTTAATATTGAAAACCTTGCAGGGATGGTTGATGCAACAATCAGTGTTGCATCTACAATGGCAACAAGTCACACAGAGGTACAACTATTTCAACGTGATCGTTACCTAGTTTATTATTGTTGGCATATGTTTATTCATGCATGTATAACTATTTCAACATTTGGTGATTGTAGCCACCACCAACAGGAGTTATAGTTGCAGCAGTCAATGTGGCATTTGCAATAACAACAAGCCACATAGAGGTACAACTATTTGAACATGATCTAGACATAGTCTGTTATTGTTCTCTATTGTTTATTCATGCACATTTCTAACTATTTCAACATTTGGTGATTGTATCCACCACCACCACCATCAGTTCTTTCCCCCTCTGGTTCGACCATGGATGTGACCATCCTTGATGTTCAACCAACAACTCCATCTACTACACAAGGAACACAATCCCCTTTGTCACAGTCTCTCGATAAGGTGAGATGTCCATTAATGACCAATTGTTTCACGCAATGTCCATGAACATGTTGATACTTGTGGATTTAATTTAGATATGGTATTTTATTGAGCTAATGTATTAGTACATAGTTAGTTGAATTTAACAATTGATATTTAATTTGTAGGATCTAGAGACACACACTGGTCCTAGAGTTGTGCCTAGAGGATAAATGTCGGCAAAGAACAAGAGGAAGCTTGATTTTTGATGTGTCGTATGGGATATGTACATTTCAATACATGCACATGTACTTGCTTGGTTAGTTTTGGATAGTTTTGGATACATGTACATGTGGCTTGGATACTTTTGGATAGTTTTGGAGACATTTAGTTCTGGTTACTTTTGGATATATATGTACTTTGGGAGACATGTACATTGACATTTCAGTTATAAATGAATGATACATTTCACTTTGAATTTTTTCTTTGGTTTCCACATGTTCTTGTGTCAATCTATTGTATTGATTTGTGTGGATTATCTATTACTTATGAATGCACTATGCCAAAAGAACAAACTGTTATATTTAAAGGTTTCAATGATCTCACTACATGCACACTAATTGGATATCTAATTAGAAGTTGTGATTTTGGATGATCATTACAAGTAAATTCAAAGCTCTTTCTCATGTAATTTAATAAATCTAAGTGCAATACAATGTATTTCAAGGTTTCAATGAACTCACTACATGCACACCAATTGGATATATCTAATTAAAAATTGTGAGTTTGGATGATTAAATTACAAGTTAATTAAATGCTCAAGTGTAATTTAATAAAACTAAGTGCAATACATGATTCACATTTCATCAACGACCAACAAAACTATTAAACAAACCTCATGCACCCAATGACTAATCACTCAGCATTAAAGGAACTACAATAGAATCCAAAGACCGAGAACCAACTTCGTGAATCAACATGATTTGAAGCATAAGTTCACCGGATTTGAAAAAGTTGAGTTGGACATTACATTGATTCTAAATTGAGTTGTGACAGTAAGATAAGATTAGGGTTAGGATTAGGGTTTCCCTAGTAGGGTTATGGTTATGGTCCATGCATGTTAAATAGTAAACCCTAGTTAGGGCTACATTTTTCCAATTTTAGCCCTCATTGGTGTGAAATGCATTGTCCAAGTTTGGCCCTTGTTGGTGTGAAATGCATTGTCCAAGTTTAGCCCTTTTTGGCTTGAAATGCATTGTCCCCTACTGAGCGAAACCCTAGTTTTAGAAGCCACCATATATGGATTTCATCGAGAAATGGGTAGGCCGGACATGCCCCCCCCCAGCTAAAATCCCACATTGCGAATCCAACGGAATCAGCAGTTCATCGATCGGAGGCCTGAGCATTGATCTATGGCGAGTTTCAGGTCACCTCCAGATACTGTTTAGGGAAACTTGGTGGACTTGTTCCCTGTGTGCAAAAAATGTCATGAAGTCGTAATTTTTAATTCCATCAACTCTTTATAGCATGTTTGGGCATGGGAAATATTGCAACACCAACCACATCCCCACCATCTGTGGCTTTCCAAGTTTGTCCTTCATTGGTGAGAAATGCATTGTCCCCTACAGAGCGAAACCCTAGTTTCAGAAACCACTGTATATGGAGGTCACCGGGAAATGGACAGGTGGGAGAGGCCCCCCTAGCTAAAATCCCACATTACAAATCCAACTGAATCAACGGTTCATTGATCAAAGGCCCGAGCATCGATCTATGGCAATTTGTATGTCACCTCTAGATACTGTTCAGGGACACTTGGTGGACTTGTGACCAGTGCACAAAAAATGTCACGAAGCCACAATTTTGAATTCCATAAACTCTTGCTAGCGTATATGGGCATGGGAAATATGGCAACTCTAACTAAATCCCCACTGTCCGTGGCTTTCCAAGTTTGGCCCTCGTTGCGTGAAATGCATTGTCCAATACTGAGCGAAACCCTAGTTTCAAAAAACCACCTTATATAGAGGTCAGCGGGTAATGGACAGGTAGGAGAGTCCCCCACTAGCTAAAATCCCATGTCACGAATCCAACAAAATCAACGGTTCATCGATCGGAGGCCTGATCATTGATCTATGGCAAGTTGCAGGTCACCTCCAAATACCATTCAAGGACACTTGGTAGACTTGTGCCCGATGTGCAAAAAAAATGACGGAGCCATAATTTTTAATTCCATCAACTCTTGGTAGCATGTCTAGGAATGGAAAATATGGCAACGCCAACTGCATCCACACCATTTGTGGCTTTCCAAGTTTGGCCCTCATTGGCATGAAATGCATTGTCCCCTACAGAGCGAAACCCTAATTTTAGAAACCACCGTATACGGAGGTCACCGGGAAATGGACAGGTGGGAAAGGCCCCCCCTAGCTAAAATACCATGTCACGAATCCAACAGAATCAACATTTCATCAATCGAAGGCCCAAGCATCGATCTATGGTGAGTTGCAGGTCACCTCCAGATATCTTTCAGAGACACTTGGTGGACTTGTGCTCGGTGTGCAAAAACATCACGGAGCCGCAATTTTGAATTTTGTCAACTCCTGCAAACATTTCTAGGCACGAGAAATATGGAAATGCCAACTGCATCCCCACCGTCCGTGGTTTTCCAAGTTTGGCCCTCGTTGGAGTGAAATGCATTGTCCCCTACTGAGTGAAACCCTAGTTTCATAAACCACTGTATATGAAGGTCACCGAGAAATGGACAGGTATGAGAGGACCCCCTAGCTAAAATCCCACGTCAAGAATCCAAGGGAATCGATGTTTCCTCTATTAGAGGCCTGAGCATCAATCTATGGTGGTTTGCAGGTCACCTCCAGATACCATTCAAGGACACTTGGTGGACTTCTACCCGGTGTGCAAAAAACATCACGGAGCCACAATTTTGAATTTTGTCAACTCTTGCTAGTGTGTATAGGCATGGAAAATATGGCAACCCCAACCGCATCCCCACCATCTGTGGCTTTCCAAGTTTTTCCCTCATTGGTGTGAAATGCATTGTCCCCTACTGAGTGAAGCCCTAGTTTCAGAAACCACAGTATATGGAGGTCACTGGAAAATGGATAGGTGGGAGAGGCCCCCCCCTAGCTAAAATTCCATGTCACAAATCCAATGGAATCAATGGTTCATCGATCAGAGGCTCGAGCATCGATCTATGGCAAGTTGCAGGTCACCTTAAGATATCGTTCAGGGACACTTTATGGACTTGTGCCCAGTGCACAAAAAATTTCATGGAGCCACAATTTTGAATTCCATCAACTCCTACTAGAGTGTTTGGGCATGGGAAATATGGCAACACCAACCGCATCCCCACCATCCATGGCTTTCCAAGTTTGGACCTCATTGGCGTGAAATACAGTGTCCCCTACTGAGTGAAACCGTATTTTCAGAAACCACTGTATATGGAGGCCATTGGGCAATGGAAAGGTGGGAGAGGCCACCCCTAAATAAAATCCCATGTCACGACTCCAACAAAATCAACGGTTTGTCGATCGGAGGCCCAAGCATCGATCTATGGTGATTTGCATGTCACATCCAGATACTAGATCCTACATGTTAAATTCTTTATGTAAATGTTTTATGGTTACCTTTATGCATTGAACTAATGGTTATAATAAAAAAATTAACATGGTATAAGAGGTGAGTTGTCAAGAAGGAAATTATACAAGCCTTAAAACAGAAAGTTATCATTGTGACATCTTGTTTCCATCATCCTAGTTTTATATATCGATTGAAAACATTGACAATATTACCTACTTGAAAAATTAGGGTTTTAGTCTTGTAAGAGAGCCTACAAAGAACATTGACAGGTATGACCTAAAGGGGTACATGTATGTATTCTAATGTTATGTATATCATGTGAATGAGATCTTGAAATGTTCATATCATTGATATATAGGGTTTATTGATCATATGAAAAATTTGGCATGTTCATTAACTTGACATACAAGAGAACTTTTGGCATATTTATAAACAACATTGTGGAAAATTTCGCATATCAAGAACAAAAAATTGACATATTCATAGGCAACATACATGAGAAAATTAAAATTATGATACATACCTCATGTTGTAATCTCACAGATCACATAAGGTTACCAATGATACATACTAAAACATATAAATATACAGAGACAAGAGACAAGAATAGATAGGATAGAATAGAATACTTTATTATAATGAGTTCATACAAAGCACAGAACTGAACTGAGTTCTTGTGTGGCTCAACAGCCTAATATATACAAGTTACAAACAGTTACAAAATAACTACCTGTCGGTTCGGTGAACCGACACGACTATTAGTTAGCCGACTTAATTAACTAGTTTAGTCGGCCGACCGACGTAGTCTGCTGATCGACTAGTCGGTCCATCGACTTAGTCGACTGACTAAGTCGGTCTTCATTCAAGTCGACTTATGTCGACTTACTCCTTCTACATCTCCCCCACGAACAAAACATTTCTTCGTCCTGAAGAAACAGGGAGGTACAAAAATTGTTAGTGTTGGGCGGACCCTGTAAAAGTGCTACTGAGATGGACTGTGCAGACGGATAGTTGGTCTTCTCTGGACGCATACTTCGACTATTGCTGGTGCAGTGACGGCAAGCTGATGCTGGAAGTCTGTCCATGTCTGCAAGGATTTCTGAATGTCGATCGTTAGAGTAGTTAGACTCGACAGTACTGACATCTTTTCTGCCATGGGCATTTCTACAATGTGCTCCATGTTGGGACCCAACATTTGGTTCTGTTCTTCTACAGCATCAAGGAGTCTTTTCATCTGTGGGCAGATGTTGTCGACCTTCTCTAAGTTTGGAAGGGCTTGCTGAACCCACTGATGAGCTTCTTGTTCTAGTTTCTATAGTTTGCTATTCTCCATCACAATCTGCTCGCCAATGGTCTACCTCATGTCGGCCTCTGTCGACTTACGTCCTCCAAGGCCTGAATACCTTGCCTTGTCTGCCTAGTCTGGTGATAGACTTGCCCATAATGAGTAGGCCAGTCTCTTAGCACTTCCTCAGTAACAATGGATTCCTCCATATGGTCCTGTAAGACTTTGTAAGCCTCCAAAAATGCAGTGTGCTGGGTCAAGAGGAGTCGGGTGGTCTCTTCATTTTGTTCTGCTTTAGTCTCTTGGAGATGTGTCTGTATGGTCGACACCAGGCCTTCAAAAAGATGGTATGCCCTTTCTAGAGGTCGATCTGTAGCGTCTTCGACCGGGCCTAGAACGACAGATTGTGCAAGAGACCTGCATTTGCCGAGAAACTCGACTTGTTCTGCCTCCTTGTCTTTGAGCTCTTTACTTTTGGTGACCATCCTCTTCTTTGACTCTTTGGCCAAGGTTTTGAGCAGTTGGCCGACCTCTGAGTCGGTTAGCGAGCTTGCATATTTTAGGCTAATCTTCAGGCCGGCTATTCTATGGTGGTCTTTCTTTTTCTTCTGGGTGTCTATCTAATGTTCGTGGGTACCTGCAGTAGTTGAAGTTGGATCTGTGGTTGGGGGAACGGAGGCCGAGGGTTTTTCTGGTTGGTTAGGAGGTATAGAAGTCAGGGTTGTTTCTTTTTTAGGAGGGGGTATGGGGGACGGTGGGTTTTCTATGTGAGGAGGTGGTAGGACTCCTTCCGGCTGTGAGGCTGATGGTGGTTTTGGCTGTGAATCAGGGGGTGGTGGAGGTGGTGGAGATGATGGTGGTGGAGGTGGAGACGGAGTGGGGGAATGGTCAGGGTTCAACAGGGTGATGGGACTACGTGGTGGAATTTGGTCAGAAGAGATACCTGCTTCCGACGGTGACATGGGTAGGTATTTATGTATCTCGGGAGCGACATCCTCGGTGACAGACTTACTATGTCCTATAATGTCACCCTCTTCATTGGACCTGATAAATGTTGTTGTTTCCTAGGCATAAACCTGTTTGTTTGCTTTGACAGGATTCGTTGTCCTGATTGTCTGCACCGACTGGAACAGTGTAGGCAGCGTTGCGAAGAAGGCTTTAAGCTCAGCGTCCTTGTCGACCCTGGCTCTGAGGGCTTCCGGAATTTCTCTTTGATATTCTTCCATGGGGCCACCCAACTGTTCTGCTAGACCGTGTTCTTCGACTATGCGCGTCGGAGATGGAGGAGGGGGGGTCGACACAAGGTCGACGATGTTTTCAGGTATCTGTTGTTTTTTGGCTTTCTTGGGCCGACCTTCTGGAGCGCCGGCCTAGAGATATCGTTGAAACTGGGTTTCAACCGACACTTTATTGGCGCGGGCATCTTCGATAATGTCGACAGCCGTGGCTACTAGTTCCTCGTCTTCGTCGGACGAGTCAAGAATAAGCTTGCGCTTACCCCTGTCTGATTGTTGTTTTTGAGTCTTGAGTCTTTTCCTGGCGATGGCTATCTCCTTAGCCAGCTTCCTGATGTTGCTTTTGGATAGGGCATACTCAGGGTCGTCACCTTCAACTTCACCTATCGGTTCTTGAGTGGGTTTGACAATTGCTGGCGTCGGAGGAGTTGTCTATTGTACTATCGGCTGTGTTTGTTCTGTTGGTTGGGAGTCGGCTACCTTTGAAATCGGAGGTTTGACAGTTAAGTGTACCCGACTAGTGGTCACAGTTGGGGTATCCTCCGACACAAATGTACTAATGTACAGATTAAGTTCGTAGTCCTCCTCCTTCTCCTGGTCTGTCAGCGATTCGATGGTAGAGAAGTTGACCTGTTTGGCGGCCTCCAGAATTGGTACCTTTGTTCCTGCCTATCGGGTCAGCTCTCTGAAAATCTGTTCAACTGTTGGGTAGTAGTCGAGGTCCTGTGCTTTGGGTTCTTGACCTCACATGTACCATACTGATGTATGGTCAAGTGCTAACTGGATATGTGAGTCGGCAGGGAGGTTTCGTCGGATGTTCTAGGGCACCCTCCACCTCATCGTCTGAATCTTTAACTGCTGGAACCAAGTCTCCAAGAAGACTTTCCCCTATGCCAACTCATGCAGGGTGCCTTTTTGTGAGAAGGGTTTGAAGCGGTGCATTTGGAACTTGGTCGGCTCCCGGAAGACTGGACTACCTTCCGGACAAAAATGATACATGACTATCCAGATAATCAGGGAGGTGAATTTGATGATACCTCCCGTCTCCTGACACCGTTCGCAGATGGTTTTAACCATGTCGGTGACATAGTCTCCCCATCGGTAGACTCTACAGTTGGTGGCGATTGTGTCGACCACCTCCAGCATCTCCAGTTTAAGGTCGCTGCTTCGACCAGCCAAGGTAAGGGTGATTGCGATGATTTTAGCCACAATCTGTGGTGTCTTTGTCGCAATCTGTCCTATCATTAATCCTTTAGAGTTTTTCCCAGTCGGTGTGCCTGTAAGTTCTTGGATGAGTCCCTCCTTGATCCCAATTGGGACAAGGTCACCTTTGTTCAACAGACCCGTAAGCGTCGAAATAACATCCCCGGTGATGTCAATCGGCTGGTCGAAGTAGAATCGGCCGTTGTGGTAACGACTGATAATAAATTTAACAGTTGCTTCCTTCGTCCCACCGAAGCTGGCCATCAATGGGGCATTAGGGTACTGGAGAATGCTGCTTTTCCGAACTTTCTCAGTGGCCTGTGTCATTTTACTTCCTTCATATGCCCACTCTTGGATTTCATCCCAGAGTTTCTGAAATGGACCCTCCTGGACTTTGGAATTTTTGATATGCTTCAATCTTTGGACCAACGGTGTGTCCTCTGCTTGGATTTCTTGTGCTTTTGTCGCGGCTCGGGTGATTTTGGGTGCCATGATGTTGGACTGGTCAGAATTTTGATAGGTTTCGTGGGTTCTGGTCAATGGAGGATGTGATGGCTCTGTGTGTAAGGGGTGTGGTGAATGAACCTTCAATGGTCCACTATTTATAGGCGTGGGGATGGTGGAGTGTCGAACTGGTTGTATTAATGGTGGAATTGACAGTCCAACTACAATACTCGAGTGCGATTCGGTGAATCTAGTTCGGCGCTCGAGGCCATTAATGTGTGATGGGACTCTCAAGGTCGACGGTCGGTGTCAGGGATGAAAATGGTCGGCATGATTGGTCGATGAGGATGGTCGATGAATTTGATGTCGGTTGTCGAAGGGGTGAGTTGCTATCATGCTGGTTGTTTATGAATGTTTTGTTTTGATTTTTGAAATTTTTCTAACTTTTTATAGGTGTGGATTGACAGTTACAGTCGTTATATAGTTTTTTTTTTTTTTTTGAATCAGTTTCTGTACCGTTTAAGTTGGGCTCCATTGACGAGCTTCCGAAATACTAGGCCCTGTAATGTTTTAAGTCAGACTGAACCATTGGGGTGGATTTCTTCGATAACATAGGGTCCCATCCATTCTGTGTGCAGTTTCTTTGGTTTTCCTTTTACTCGACTGTTATAGAGTAAGGCAAGGTCACCGTCCGACAAGTTTTTGATCTTGATGTTATGGTCATGCCAGGATTTTTGCTATTGTTTTTGAATTTCCTGGTGTTGAATAGCCATAACTCTATGTTCTTCCAGTTTACTGAGTTGGGACAGTTGATCCTTTCTTGCATGCTCAACATCGATATGTAGTAGTTGAGCTACAATAGGTGCCTGCTGTCGGAAGTGTAGGGGAACGACTGCTTCTTGTCCATATACCAGTTGAAAGGGAGTGTGGTCGGTCGAATTTTTATATGTAGTCCTGTATTCCCATAAGACTGCAGGGACTTTCTCGTCCCAGTCATCTTTGTCGATATTGCATATTTTAGTCAATCCTTTGGTCAGTGTTTTATTAAAAGCTTCAATTGCACCATTCGACTGAGGATGGTATGCTGTACTTCGTCTGTGGTTGATGTGAAACTGGTCAGTTAAGTTTTTGATGGTTTTGTTAATGAAGTGTGATCCCTGGTCGCTGATCAATGTGAGTGGACATCCAAATCAAGTAATAATGTTTTCATAGATGAACTTAGCAGCTACCTCACTTGAACATGTTTCGACAAGTTCAGCTTCTGCCCATTTAGTAACATATTCCACTGCAGTGATAATATATCTTGCACCTGATCATCGGGCTGGGACAGGGAATGGTCCTATGAAGTCTATAGCCCAAATTTCAAATGTGAGACTAGGATTTACAGAGATCAGGGGAATTTATGTGCTCGGTAGTGGTCGACCAAGTCGTTGACATCTATCACATCGACTAACAAAATTTTTACAATCTCTGTGAAGTGTCGGCCACCATAATCCAGACTGCTGGATTTTCTTAGCAGTTGTGTCGACTTGAAAATGTCCTCCTGCAGGGCCATAATGTGCTTCATGCATGATTTGGTCTCGTTCATGGTTGAGTACACATCTTCTAAGGATATCGTCTAACCCCATTTTATATAGAAATCCGTTGATGAGGCTGTAAGGGGCAGCTTTCATAGCTAGGATTTGCTTCTTCTTAGTGTTCAGGCCTTCTGGTGCCTGACCTGTTTCCAAGAACTGAGAAATCTCCTCCAGTTCTTCTGGTACCACTTCTATACGAAATAGGTGTGCGTCCGGCAAGTCGTCGTTGACTCCGGTCGGTTCCTCTCCTGTGTCGATACGGGATAGGTGGTCGGGTCCGACATTGAGCTTTCCTGGTCAGACTACTACTTCAAACTCAAACTCTTGAAAAAGAAGTAGCCATCGAAAAATTCTTCCATGATGAAGTGGTTTATTAACAAGGTATTTCAATGCTTGATGGTCGGTGTAAAATATGAAGGGGTTGGCTAACAGGTAATGTCGATACTTTTGAAGGGCAAAGACCATACCTAGGGCTTCCCTCTCGGTGGTCGAATAGTTCTTTTCAGCCTTATTGAGTTTTCGACTGCTGTAAACTATGGGGTAATCCATTCCATCATCTCCTGGTTGAGTCAGGATTGCGCCAATTGCTATTCCTGATGCATCAATATGCACATGAAACTTGGTCGACCAATTGGGAAATTTAAGTATGGGGGCTTCGACCAGTTTTCTCTTCAGTTTGTCGAAGGATAGTTGGCATTCCTCTGTCCACTTAAATTCTTGATCTTCTTTTAGCAGTTCTTCCAGAGGGTAGGTCATGTATGAGTAATGTCGGATAAACTTCCTATAATACCCTGTATGTCCCAATAACACCCAAACTTGTTTAGGGTTTATTGGAGACTTCAAGTCGAGGATGATTTGAATCTTAGCAAAATCAATATTAATACCATCTTTTCAAACAACATGTCCTAGGAGTATCCCTATGGGGGTCATAAAGATACATTTCTTAATGTTTAAGGAGAGTTGTATTTGTCGACATCTTTCCAACATAAGTCGGAGCCATGAGCAGTGATCCTTTAGGGTGGAATATATAGTCCAGTCGTCGAAGTAGACTGCCATAGTTTTATATATGTATTCCTGGAAAGTTTTGACAACAATTCTGGAAAAGACTGCAGGTGCATTCTTTAGTCCAAAAGGCATAACCCTGTAAGCAAAAGAGCCAAATTCACAGACAAATGTAGTTTTCTTCTGGTCTTCCTTTGCTATAGGTACTTGGTTGTATCCTGAAAATCCATCTGTAAATGAGTAGCATTCATGTCCTGCCACTTCATTCAAGATTTCATCTACATACGGGGTTGGGAATGGATCGGTTAGGGTGACTTTGTTAAGCTCTCTAAAGTCGACACAAATTCTTAATCTGGTCGGGTCATGTTTCTTAGGCTGTACGACCATGGGACTTTCCCATTCTGACTGGTCGATGGGGTAGATGATCCCTGCTTCTAACATGTTGTCTATTTCCTTCTTAACTATCTCCTTATACTTATGAGCTAATTTATAAGGTCATTTCTTAACATGTCGGACATCAGGTTTTGTATCTATTTTCATCTCTCCCATTTCCTGTACTAGTCCTTTTAAGTCTTTGTAATCCCTTGCAAAGACATCTTGGAATTCTCTAAGTAAGTTTATGATTTCGGTGGTTTGGTGTTCATTCCAATAGTCTCCAATCTTAGCTAACTTTGGACGGTCGTCATTTGAAATGTCGACCTCCTTGGTTTTCACTTTTGAATCCAGCCACTCTGGTGCTTTAGCTTCATTGATCGGCCGACTTCCCTCTTTGAACTATGAGAATGTAGCAGGAAAGTCGGCTGCAGTCATTCTATCAATGTCGGGTTTATCTGTGCTCTCGACTTTCAAGATGGAATATATAGGTTTGTTATTTTCACTGTGGTTAGGGTTCCATCTGAAGCTTTTGCCTATGGTGTGTTCATTTTCTAAGTGCAAGTGGGTCGACTGAGGTATGGATGTGGTTTGTATAGTATTACAGTCTTTAACCCGTCGATAGGTCTGGTAGGGTTGATTGACAGTTGGTTGGAGGAATTGTTTGATTTGCTGTGCTGTCTCAGCCAATTTTTTGTTTTGAGGTGTAAACTGGAAGTCTTTGATAAAGTTTTCTCTTAATTCCTGCCAAAAGAAGGTTTCGCCTCTAGCTTCCTCCATTTTATACCATTTGTTAGGTAAGTCATCTAAGGTTGAAGGAAACAAATGGGGCCAGGCTCTCTCATCTTTGTAACCAAGTCTTTGCCACTCCTTTTCACAAGTCCTAATGTGGTCTTCTAGGTTCTGGCCTTGAGTGAAGATAGGGATTTGGGCTTCCTATTTTAACTTTTTCCCGCCAAACCATTCGACAAAGAAGGTTGAAGTAGTGGTCCAGGTCTGTAGTTTTGATTGATGGGTATCCCACAATCTAGCTGCTTGACCTGTAAATGTTTCCACTAAGCTTTGCAGTTGACCATGTTCTCCAATATTTTTAGAGACTTGTTCGACATGCATGACTGGGGATTCCCTCTCCTTATACCGGGGTAGTTGAGTGTTGTTTAAGTTCATGGGTTGTAAGGTAGGGCATTCTCTTTGTTTCTTTTCAAAAAAATTTGGGATAATTGATACGATGAAGCACTGTCGGGTGGGTTTTTTCTGTACTGTTTGAATAGTCCAACACCCTCTTGCTTGCATTTCATAATTTTCTATCTCCCAGTCATAGAGTTCAACGTCTGAATTATAGCCAACTGAGTCTGGGTTACCTAAGTAAAGCTCCCCTTGGGCATTTGGTTCAATATAGTCAGTATTGTTCTGGATATGATAAAGTTGTCGGATATCGACTTCCTCATCAATCGGTTCAATCCAAGGTTGTCCTTGGGATGGATTGATAGGTACTATGACCTTTTGGCCATTTCCTTTGAGCTTAATACGTTCTTTGTCTAAAGAGATAGAATCTTTCATCTTTAGACCCCAAGGTCGACCTATAAGGGCTGGGAAGGAGCTAGATCCTTCCTTTGGGTCAATAATTTCGAAATCAACCTTGGTTGATATTCCTTTGATGGTCGTGTCTACATTTTTCCAAACCCCAATGGGTTCAATGAGACCTTGGTCGGCTAGTTTGAGATAAATACCTGACTCATAGAGTCGAGGTCTTCCCATCTTTTCCCATGTGTCCCGGGTCATAATATTTACCTGAGATCCGAAATCAAGCACCACTTGTCGGACATGAAAACCTTCGATTTCCAGGTCGACTAGAGGGTCGACATCGTTTTTGTCTTTTTGATTTAGGTTGCAAATGTTCTTAGTTTGTTTTTCAGGTTTAGTACTTTTGATTTGATGCAATAAATCAATGAAGTGGGCTACCGACTCATCTGTTTGAATGAGATGGGTTAACTGCTGTGTCGTGCTGAATCGACTGTGAATAATGTCTTCTTACTGTGCCAGGTTTTGAAATATGTGTGATGCCTCTTGATAGGTGTGTTTTTGTGTTATAGGGTTTGGATAATCATTGGTGTCTTTGATCCTGATAACTTGTGGGTTATCAGGCCCTGTTTTTGTGCCTTGACGAGTGACAATATGCAGATTTTTAGTATGTACTACATCATGCTTTTGTACACAAGACAAGACATTAACATTCTTTTTCATATTAATTTTTTCCAACATAGTAGGAAAATCCTCCAAGGAGTGATCACCTACTCCACAATGCGTACAGAATTTCAGGTCAGTTCTGTCCTTGTATGGACAGTCTGCGCATCTGTGCCCCTCTTTATAGCAAATGAAGCACTGGCTGGGTCGACGAGTGCGTATGTCTCGATTCCCAACAAATCGACCTCTTCCAAACCCTTGTCGTCAATTGTCATACCAACGTTCATATCGTCGGCCATTAGCTTGTTGTCCATTCTGATTGTTTGAATTGCTCTGCTCATTAGTCTGTGCTACTGCATTCGTTTGGTAAACGGCCTGGTAGTTCTGTCTATTTTTTAGGTTTAGTTGACAGTCGGCCGTGTTGTGGCTTTTTGTCTCACAGATGGCACACTAGGAAGCCTTTCCATTCTTCATGTTGTATGGACAGTCAGCTGTAGAATGGTCTCCATGTTCCTGGCAGATGTCGCAAAATGCGTTAGTCTGCACAAAACGGACATCTTGTCGGCTGTACTGCTGTCGACAAGTATCTTTTGAATGACTGGCCATCGAACAGTTTGTACACCAGATCTCTTGATTCTTCAGGGTCAACTCTTTTAAGGATTTCTGGACATTTTCTAGCTGTTCCTCCAGGCGGTGGTCTGTTGGATATGCAGGGATATCTTCGTCCATCTCGACCTGCAGAGCTTTAGTCAACGCATCTTCATATGTCTTGAAAGTTTCCAGACTGATATGTCGGCGAATTTTTTGTGATAAGCCTGCAAGAAACCATTGAATTAGCAATTTTTCGTCAATAACATAATCTAATTGACTCAACAGGTCCTTCCAGCATTTATCATAATCGCGGACAGTTTCTCCTGGCTTCTGTTGGGTTGTTTTCAGCTTTTTGGCTGCCAGGTGCTTAGCGTCTGGGGTTTTGAAAAAGGATAAGAATTGCGCCTTGATCTCAGCTTTGGTCACCTTGGGGGTCCTTTCTGTGAATGTCATGAACCATGTCAAGGCTCGTTTGCGTAGGGCCCCTGCGAACTGGACCATCTGTCGTTCTTCATCCGTCACCTGGTTTGCATCCCAGATGGACTCACAGATGAACCAATGTCATCTGGGATCTTCATCCCCCTCGTATAGAGGAATGTGGGCAGTTCCGTGACCCATGTCTGAGTCACTGTCACTGCTATCCGACGGCGGCGGAGGTGGGGGTGTGGGTGGTGGTGAAAGAGGTGGGGTTGTTGATACAGTCGAACCTGTGGGGGTGCAGATGGGGTTTTGGTCGACGGAACTTATGCTTCTGTCGGTGGTCGATTCTTTCTTGTCGTACAGTGAATTGTTGATAATTTGTCTTCTCAATGGCCCACTGTCACTCTGCGTGCTCAGGTCTGACTCTTCAGTATCTTCTAAAGTTGTATGTGGCAGGGGGGTGCTCCTTCGTGTGTCGGTAGGAGAAAGTGGATACTCCGAAAGGAAGGTGCCATTTGAAAGGTCACCCAGTTCCCTTCGACCGATCGGTGTATGACAAGGTGTCATCCCGGGTAGGGTTCGTCACCTAGTCGACTCCAGATAGTGATGTCACCAGCTCTCAGTCAGAGGTCTTCTTCAATAATAGTCTGTATTACGGTATGTGGATGGGCTGGGGACAGGGTTACTTCATCAGGAGCCATTATTTGGAGAGCTTCTTGCTGCTCTATCCACACTTCCTCTTCCTGAGGGGCCGTCTCTTCGTCTACGCCTCTTTCTTGTCGGTCATGACCCGACTCTGGCAGATTCTCATCTCGGTCGGTCTCCCTAGGGTTTTGTTCTCTTCGCAGCTCTTCGGCTCATTCTCGTCTGGCTTCCCTTCTCTGCTGTCGTTCATCCCTCTCGATTCGCTTAATGTCCGACATACTTTCATACAATACTGTTCCTTCGGGTCCTTTTCGGTCGATTGTTCATTACTGGCTTAAATATGGTTGACTAGTATCCACTATGCTCCCTCTTCGACACATGACCAGCTAACCCCCCATAGCCTACCCGACGCTTTTTAGAAAGCTCGGATAATGCTGTCTATTTGTTCAGGAAGTATTCCCACTCCCTTTCAGTGATGAATTTTTCCCACTTCTTTTGCTTCTCCGCCCAATTAGTGTTAGATGGCGGTTCGTACAATGGTGGTCGAGGTTCGACGATATGGCCTGCTCCTTTCTCAATCAAGAACTTGAACAGCAGGGTCAGTAAGGAGCACAGAAATTGGTCGGTGAAATCTGTGTAGAATTTAGCTTTTACAGTTTCCACTGATGTTCGGTCTTCTAGTGCTTGCTCCTCACAGAAGTCGTCGGCGATCTTCTCACACCACTCCGACATATTTGTTCTACCCCCTCGAATAAGTTTCTCCAGCAACTGTTCTTCTTTAGTTGCGTCGGTCTTTTTCATCCAGGAGTTGCTTCAGTAGTTGTGGCACGGATTCAACAAACTTCTCGTGTGTCTCAGTGAAAAATATGGCTTTGGCTTCTGCAACTATTAGTCTGTTCCTATGTGCGTAATTTTGTAAGTAATTGGCAATTTTATGGTCCCACCAGTCCTTGATCTCCTGCTCCGGTATCATAGGTGTGCATATATTCTAGACATGTACTACCGGCAACGGAACCAATTTTGTAATCTCACAGATCACATAAGGTTACCAATGATACATACTAAAACATAATAAATATACAGAGACAAGAGACAAGAATAGATAGGATAGAACATAATACTTTATTATAATGAGTTCATACAAAGCACAGAACTGAACTGAGTTCTTGTGTGGCTCAACAGCCTAATATATACAAGTTACAAATAGTTACAAAATAACTACCTGTCGGTTCGGTGAACCGACACGACTGTTAGTTAGCCGACTTAATTAACTAGTTTAGTCGGCCGACCGACGTAGTCGGCTGATCGACTAGTCGGTCCATCAACTTAGTCGACTGACTAAGTCAGTCTTCATTCAAGTCGACTTATGTCGACTTGCTCCTTCTACACCTCATCATGCTAGATCCCACCTGTTATCATACAACCAAGCCCTCCGGATCATCTCTTATAATGATGGTCTCCATTAGTCTCTCGTGCTCTGTATCCGGTAAGAAGTAGCGTACCTTCGATGAATTTTGACTAGGAATTGTTCGTACCTAGAGGTTTGTACCAATGATTAAGTTGGTAAAGTGATACACACTTGCACTTGGTTTGTAATCCCTGTAAACATATCCACCCTTCTTTCTTCCATTGTTGTCATGTGTAAGGTATTCACCTTTAACAACCATACACCCGATTGGGAAGTGGTTGTTTTCATCGTCAGTCATGGACATAATGAGGATTTTCTTTCCCTTTATATAGCGTGCCAACCAGTAATCACCACCCCATTCACTATCTTTTGAGGAAACCACTGCGTATATGTGTCCTGCATAATATGAATGTAGGTATATGATCAAATATTTTTCGTGTGATACAAGGCCATTAATGTGAGTTTCAATACTACGTAAATAAACAAAAAAATGTTAAGGCAATGCATCATACCAGGTTGTACAAGATTTGATACATGATCAAAATCTATAGAAATAGATGATTGGTCTTCTTCCAATGGAGTTAACTCAACAATTGCACGCTGATCAAGTGGAAGTGATATGCGATCCCATCTATCAACCCAATCCAATGATTCACACACATCCCATTCACCATCACAACAAGGCGGGAAAAAACAAGCGAGTTTTCTAGTCCAAATTTCAAATACTGGGTTATTAGAGCTTCGAACCGAATGAAAGCCATGAGTTACGGGAACAGTCTTGCATTCCCATGCATGTGAACGATCTATGTCTACCACCTCCCAAAAAAATCTCTCAACATGTCTCTTTCTTCTGGATTCTACTTGCATAGTTGATTCCTCTCCCATTACTGTCGTGCACCACCTGACTATAGATTGAGAATTTTGAATATTAGATACTATAAATAATTTCAATTCCTCTCTTCGTAGGGTTGTTTTGACACATGCTCCAGCTCCATCATGCTCTCCTTTACCATGCCTAGTCTCAAAATAGTTCCACATATGTGGAACTTTGTAGTTTTTATGGAATGAACACAACCATTGAAATATGCGTGGATTTTTGAATTGACAAGCACATCCATCAGACCAAATCCTGTATTGATCCATTTGTATGTTCCTACCCTTCAAATGATCATAGAACATGATGAAGCAATGACATACATCATTAGAGCAAATTTGGGGTCTACAATGGGCCTTATAAGAAAACACGCCAACAATAAATTTTGTGAGTTGGAATTCAAGAACCAATAGAATTTCAATAAAATGATTCAACCGTAATGGTTGAATTGACATATTTTTCATAAAAGAAAACTAATTTTTTTGTTCATATTTTCGACATGTCTCCCTGTGTTTTTACTCAAATTTCAAGCGGGAGAGCTCGTTGGATATGGAATTTAATTCTGTATCCAACGAGTACCCACACTGCATACTTTTGATGGACCCCTCTACCCCAAAAATAAGAAACAGGTATTCCAATGAGCTCTCCCGCTCATAATTTGAGTAAAAACATAGGAAGATATGTCAAAAATATGAAAAAATAGTAGTTTTTTTCATTCTTCCTCCAAAATTAATAAATATTATTTTATTATTTTAAATATTATTTTATTATTTTCCTTAGGAGATTGTAATGTCCCAAATTTTTCATTGGGTCACAATGGCCAAATCACATTTTCCATATTCATGAAAGTTGTCAAATGGATGCTAAAAGTCAAATAATTGCCAAGGAGGAAAAACACTAGTTTCCTAGGTTGGGGGTGGAAGCTTTGAGATTTGGAATAAGGGGGATAGTAAATGATGTTTAGAAATTAGAAGGGGATAAATATTTAATAATGTATATTATTAAATAAATACAATAGAAAATGGAAGTGGCAATGGAGCATGAAGACACATGGAGACTATGGGGCCCGCACTACCTAGAATTTCTATGTTAAATGGTATCTTTCTCTTGCAAATTCGAATATATGGGAAGCCTAATGTTTTGGATGGATTATAATATTAATATATTTTTCCATATACTTCATAGGTCTAATTTGGGATGAATTTTAACTTACATGGGAGAGGAACAGCCAAATGGGAGTTTCATGGACACTTGGCTAGATTCCCCTTACATTTATGACATCTATGACACCAATGATGGATATTCTATGACATTTATGATACAAGTCAGATATGAAGGCTGACATGCTGACATATTGACATGTCAGGACTGAATAGAGTATCTTAGAGGTTGAATTTGGGAGTTGGAGAAGGCCAAGAGGCTCCTTCTCAAATTTGGGAGAAGAGGTAAGGTGAAGAGAGAGGCCACATGGCATAGCATGAGCAGCCACACCAATTCGAATTGGATTTTTTTATGGATGGATTTGGAACCTTAGAAGACTAATCATGTTTATAAAATAAAGGGATCATCCATGAGAAGAAGCTTTTTTCTCATTTGTGAAATTGTCATTTGTTAATTGTGAGAGCTAGTGGATGACTAGTTTTCTTGCTTAAGCCAATTTCGAGGGTGAAAGATTCCCATCCTAGTTGGTGTTTGGAAAGGCCACTCAGGTATTTAATGGAGATTTAATGGAGTCTTATTTGTATATGTAAGCTACATGAAATCATGTGGATTCTTCTCTTGCATCACTATGTCTCAACTATTTCTAGTTTTCACACCATATTCATGCCAATGGAGGGATTGCGCTTTGGGTGAGCTATTGATCTCTTTGAGGAAGATTATAATGTGAATTATATTATGTTCTGATTTATATGATCTGTATTTCATGTTCATAATACTCTTAGGTCTAAATACCCAAAAGAATTCCTATAAAAATGTCGAACAATGAAGAAATAGTGTCATTTCCCCACTATCTTGTTGTGAACCATTGTAATGCTGATGATTTCGAATTGGGAGATCCTTTAATTTTCCATTTATGATTGTAATTAGTTCAATATTCTCTATTATTCATTCTTAAAAAGTTTCAAGTCGAAATTCCCAAGAGTTGTATGTCAAAATGACTTTTAATGAGCAAACAATGACCATTTCCACTCCATTTTGATATATGCCATGGTAATGCTTATTATTTCGAATGGAGGAATGAATAGATGGTAAATGTATGATTTATGGACTGTAATTAATGTGTATTTCAAGTCTCATGTTCATTAATTAAGCATTGGAATCCATTTACTCATTTTTATTGCATTGGGAGAAGATTTGGTGCATTTTCTCCAAGGGTCGAAATTGTGACTTGGGAGTTGTTTTGGAAAGAGTCATAACAACCTGTATAAACTGAAACATGATGCATATGAGACTTTGAAAAGGTCCCTTACACATACCCAGAATCTGTTCATAAATTCAAGAGACTTTTGGATCATTTGTGAAGCCATTTCCGGCAATTACCCAGGGCGAATTGGAGCCCCTATTTGCTAGTAAAGACTCCTACTTTGAACAAAAAATTAAACATGTTTGCAGAAGTAATTGGGAGGTCAAAAAACATAAATTAGCATGATAGTTAAGTTATATTATCATTCATGTACCTTCAGAGAAAATTTGGAAGCATTTGGGTCAATTTGGAGTCTAGACATCAAAACTAGTCAAGAGCCAAAATTGTGAAA
The DNA here is from genome assembly GCA_001517045.1 of Pseudotsuga menziesii. Classification (NCBI taxonomy): domain Eukaryota; kingdom Viridiplantae; phylum Streptophyta; class Pinopsida; order Pinales; family Pinaceae; genus Pseudotsuga; species Pseudotsuga menziesii. The sequence continues at coordinate 48,940 of LPNX011095203.1, read as the reverse complement.
AAATTGGAAAATTGGGCATTTTAAAAAAATTCCAAAAAAGGGACATTACAGAGGCCCATTTTAGACCTCAAATTTCCTCTAATGATTGGAAGTCATGCCACCTATCATCACTTATGTAGAATCGATATTCCTTTAGAATTTCTCTTTGCTCTTCACTGTTATTTGGGCCATCCCTATATGTGATATGCACCATTAAGGAAACCTGCTCAGAGTGATAATACTAACTTTGGATCTCATTTTGAGGTTGCAAAGTGTAGTTCTTGGAAAAATCAACCACTGAATGTATAGTACCACAGGGAAATGTATCTCTACATATTCTAAACTTCTCATCCTACCATCGTGCCAAGTGGACATGCTGAACATATTGATGTGTCTTTTCAATAAATTCCTTGACGAAGTCACTAACTTGTACCTGTTGACACAAAATGATCTCAATATCAGTTTTTTTTGTAAGTAAGGAATGAAATGTAACTTTTCAAACATAAATTTATAGATAAATGCATGTACCTGAGATGTCACCAATTGTATTTTTTTGCTTTATTTCCCCGGGACTATTTCATGGCTGTAACCATATTACCAAATTCATTATCTCCACTCTCGTGCATACATTGGCTCAATAATGCCATTCTAGCACAGTTGGATCAATTTCCATCCAAATAATATTTTGCATGGTATGTTTTCCCCTCAGGCCTATTACACATGATACTATGAATGAATTCTCTTGATGAATTCGGTGGTATTGTCAAGGAGCAATCCTACACGTGGTTAGTATGCAACACACGATGAATGTACAAAAATGTTTCATAGTAATATTCATATTCTACATGGTATCTACAACAACAAGTGTTACGAAGATTATTTATTCTAACATAGCAGGGCTTACATTTCTCAAAATATCTTTGCTCCAAATTAAATTGTCTATGTTCATTCATAAATTTCTCGTATAGTTCTATCTGTGTTATATCAAGAAGATGCTTAATATGTGGTTCACGATCCTTTGAACCCCTTCTCAATTTTAGTACATACTTCTGGTTTGAAGAAGGACTTGTGTGATCATGCCAAAAACTCTGTACTAGTCCCTTTACTGCATCAACTAGCTTCATGTCACGACGTAGCAACCGACCAATAAAGGCCCAAAAATTTGTCTGAGCGGTTGTGTCAAGATGTTCTCTTCTAATAGAATACCTACAAAGGGTTTTTACATTCAAATTAACTAGTTTAGATGTAGGCTTGAGAAAATGAAGAACCCTAGTGTTCTTATTTACAATTTCTTGTGACAACACACGATGAGCCGCATTGTGGTCCTTTAAATGTGTGTTCTTACCAATTTTACCAAAGGAATCTACTAAGCTTTTAAGTATATGAAAACTAGGTCCTGAAGTATTTATCATCTTTATCCCTAACGATTTCCTAAAAATATTCATGCCCCTAGATTTTAACAATGATAAAAATAATCTACATTTATCTCCATCACATTTAGAAACAAAATATTTATTTAGTATCTGTTGAGTTTGATAATCAATACTACGTTTAGATAACATAGCTTCAATGGAATTGAGGAGTCCTTCGTCAACTTGTATATGCTTCAGAGTTCTTCGACATGTGATTTCTAATGGAGGTAAGGGGGTTGGAATTCTATCATTTAGCGCATCAACAATATGCTTTGGCATTTCAGTAGCAACTTGTTGTCCTTGATTCTCTTCCTGGTAGTTGGATGGTGGAATTCCAACATCCTCATTAATGGTCCGAATAATATTTTATTCTTCAACAGTAGGCTCCATGTCCAACACCTCTTCAACAGTATGCTCCATGTTGAACGCCTCTTCATGAGCTTCGTCTTGAGATGGTAACATATCACTTTGACTTGATGTAGGAATTAAAACATCCCCTAATGAGCACCTACGTTTTTCTTCTTGAATACTTCCATGGGATGCTTGTTCAACAACTATTGTGGAAATTGAAGGTCCCTTTAGTGAATGCTTCCTTTTTTCATGTGGTGGATTAATAGGATGAACCGCGGTATTCTCTATAATTGGATTTGGATTAGTTTCCAAAGAAATCCTTCGATTCATCATGTCTATTCTTTTATTTTCTTTCTCTTCTTCAATGACTTCTTGAGGTCTCTTCTTCCTTTCTTATTTTCTTCCTCGGTGTTGAGGCCTGGAAATTTGCAGGCAACAACAGCAAAGGATTCTCCCTAGTCAACGTTCCCAACTAGCCCGTGACTATTTGGTGTAGGGAATCCGTCCGGTTTGCGGTCCGGCTACTGTAGGTCAAGTAACAAAAACAAAGGGTTTTACCGGTTGCGGCTCGGTCCACCGAATGTATTTTTGTATTTTTGACTTTAAGTATGATGTGCAAGTGCCTATCTAAGATGCATATTGATGAAGAATGCAAGGAATGGTCACAATGTGATGCGCAGGTTCTTACCTCTCATCTTAGACTCTCTCGATTCTAAATCACACACAACTGGAAAAAAAAATGCTAACTAAGCTATCCCTAGGGAGCAATATTATTAATTCATGAGTAATGTAATACTGTTCACATGTTAGGATAAATCATAGATAGCTATTATTAGAATCAATACAAGTAAACATGAATAAATATATACATGACAAGATAGCTCGTCAACCATTGAAACATCCATTACTCATAGTGGAAATTATCACAGAATAAACCAGAGAACATTCAAACATAGGTTTAGAAAGTTAGAATGCTCTCACAGTTAATGAAACACAGCTGAAAATGAAATAGTTCCCCTTCAACATCGTTCATTTTATCACATTTGAACATTCCACACAGCACTTTCTCCAACAGGAAAAATTTGTAATTTTATTATTGCAAAACGAAGTAGTTCCTCTTACAACAAGTAGTTCACAAGTTTCTCTGGAAAAAATCCCTCATTCCTTCTCACTTTCCTATATTTATACAAAAACAACAAAACCTTTGGGTTACCCCACCCGCTGACCTTTGGGCTCCCCCAACCGTTTAATCTCATAGTTTTGTCATTTTGTGAGTGCTCATGACTCATACAAATGTTACATTTCATTTTTATGATTAAGAGCATTTTTATGAAAAGGGACCATCTTGGTAACTACTGAACTTCCCCAAGCCCGGGCCTCTACCTCTATTTATTTATTTAATTTTTTTTTTCAATAATCTGTCGGTCTCTTGCTAGATATTGTTGAGCTTAAACCCAACTTTCTTCTTCTTTTCTCTATTTCCGCTTCTTCATTTTTCTTTTCTTTAGCTAGCTCCCTTCTGCTTTGTCCTTTAGATACGTCTTCTCTACAACAATGATCATCAAACTGGATCTGAACATTCTTCTAAATCTGTCTATGGTTAAAACGAGAAATACAACGTTAAGGCGAATTGCATTTTAAACATCTAACTTCGATAAATGTAAACTATACTACCAATAAGAGTCATCATCAAATGTGACACCCTGCCCTGTGTCCTCATCACAAAACCCTAACTCGATAAAAAATAGAGAACTCCCGTCGCCCATAAAAAATGTTAAGAGCTCAAAAAAGATAGCGAGAAAGCCCCATTGACGAGAAAACTATAAGTCAGAAAGTTAGTTCCCTAAGCCGCTGCAACGGTGGAACTTTAAAGGCTAAGGATCTCGGGTCAACATAAAAAGTTGGTGAAATAAAACATTAAACGCTGTCATCCATGCATTGGAAATTGGAACCATTACCCACTAAAAGAACAAAGGCATCGTCGATCGGCAAGAAAAAGCACTAATCCGTCGGAATATTCATACGTTGGCTTCCGCAACGGCGGCCACGTAAAGAAATATGGCCCCGATTCAATGTTCAAAAAAATTTCGATAAAAACAAAAATATATCATCGCAAAGCCAAAAGGTTGAACTACACATCGACAAAAAGAAGAGTTATATGGCAGATGGTTAGTCCGCTCCGGAGCCGCAACAGTGGACGGCATAAGGACTATGGTTTCCAATTAAAGCTATAAACTGTTCTGAGAGTAAAAATCAAAAAATATTGCAAAGTCAAAACCCTTGGCATTAGAAAAGAAAAGAGCTAACCGTCGGAACATTCAGCGTTTAGCTTCTACAACGACGGTTGCGTAGAGAACTACGGCCTTGTTTTACTGTCCAGAAAAAAACTTCCGACCGCAAAAATTTATCGAAAAACAAAGTGTTAAGTGCTCAAAATATTTAGGCTAGGCAACGATGAAATCAATTTGTTTATCTTCCAAAATAGTGACAGCAAAGAGAAACAAGCTCTGACTCGAATGTAAACAGATTTTTTATAGCGCTGAAGGAAATCATTCAAACCAAAAAGACATCATTTTCAAAAATCCATCGTTAACGCGTTTGCAGACAGGAAGCAGTTTTCCGAAAAGCATGAAAGCAATTGACCTCACTTCAACTTTAAACAATCTAAGTTTGTAGCAGAGGAAAAACAAAAACATAGTTCAAAAATCCAAACAATCTTAGGCAAGATAAAAATTGAAAGGAGGGTCCAAAATTTTAAAAAATCTGGGCGAAAAGTTGCAGCTACAACAATTGGCTACTACCTAGTGAACCTAGATCTCTGGACAATTTCTTCCTTAAGTAACAGACTGTTTGAAAATAAAACCAACATGTTGAATTCTTCTAGATCTTTGGATTTCCCAAATGGAAAATATACGTACTTTTAATCATTGATGATGGTCCAATTTAGGAAAATGGAACCCAATATTTCAAAGTCAAGATAACTCTTTTGAGGCCAAGAAGATGAGTTTCATTTTTTACCTCTGTCTTCAGGTAGCTTCCAGCTTAGACACCATAGGATTGTAACATATGGTAAACAAAAATATTCATTTGTTCCTCATTCCGATGTCATTTTGCACTTTTTGTGCTTTTGGACTTTGTCCTTTCATTTGAGTCCTCCTGCATGCCTTTCTTTCTGAATTTTTTTATTCAGGCTCTTCTATCCATAGTGTCCTTTTGTGTGAGAGATGTATTTAACTTTCAGCTCACGGACGGAGAAGAACTTTTGGAAATTTAGTACTTATATGGTTCAGTACTTTGTTTTGATACATATTTCTTTCATAGGATTTTTTGACTCTTATCTACCTTTTGGCTTTCAATTCTTGGCATGGGATCATTTATATATAATATACTATTTACCTTGCTTCCTCTCCATGGGTCTTTTGCTGTAACCTCCTAGGACATTTTTAAGTGTGATATGTATGGAGCCTCGAAATAGTATTCCCAGCCTTTTGATCTTGAGTTATTTTACAGGGATTAAGTGGGACTTCAATGTGTCCATAGCCACTTAGGAAAAACCGTTAAACTAGAAGAAAATATTTAAGATAACACAATAATACACAGTCTTATCATCAAGGATTTTAGTTAATCCAGAATTATGATGCTCTCCATGCAACCAAAAGTTTGCCTCTTTTTATTGAAATCAACCAAAATCTAAACTAAACAAAACAGGAATCAAGCAAATCAAAATAAGCAACCAAAGAAATTTATTTATGTACAAAACGGAACAAAATAAATCAAAATCAAGAAAAATAAGGTTTAAGAACTAAATGATTTACTGGTAAGTTCTCTTCCCATCCCTGTAAATCCTGCAACTTATAGGTTGAGGGGCCAAGGTTTGCCGCAATCTGGAAAGGGCCTACCCATAACTGTTGGAATTTCATGTGTTTTCCTTTCTCATCATGAGGGTGATCCCACTTGAGAACCAAATCTCCCACCTCAAATTCTTTTGTTCCAGCTTTGTGCTTATCAAACCACCTCTTTACTACCTCCAATTGTTGTTTAAAATGTTATCTGGCCCTAGATCTAGACTCTTCTTCCTTCAAAAGATTATGTATCCTCATTTGCAAGACTTCATTATCTGATCCTCTGGATTCTTGAGCGATTATGGAAGAAGGTAGCATGATATTGGGGGGTAGAATGGACTCTTTTCCATAAACAAGGGTATACGGGGACACACCTAATGAAGTCTTGGGGGTGACCCTATCAGCCCAAAGAGCATTTGGTAATGCTGAGTGCCAACTCCTCTAGTTTTCTATCACAGTCTTTTTTAAAATTCTAATCAGATTCTTGTTCGTAGATTCAGCCAGACCATTTCCTTGTGGATAGTAAATTGCAGAGTAATGCAACTTAATTCCTTTCTCATGAGAAAATGAAGTTAATCTAATAGAGGAAAAATAAGTAGCATTATCGAAAACTAAAGAAATTGGAACTTCAAACCTGGTCATAATATGATCTTGCAAGAATTCCATGACCGCATCTTCATTCACTTTACACAATGGAATGGCTTCGACCCAACGAGTGAAGTAATCAGTTGTCGTCAGAATATATTAGTGTTGCAAGGAAGAATTTGGCTTGATTTCCCCAATAATTTCCATCCCCCATTTCTCAAAAGGTTCTGTTATCATCACAGGCTTTAATGGTCCTACTGCTTTAACTTGTCTTCCACCACACCTTTGACAGATGTCGCACTTTTTTACATGGGCATGTGCATCTTTGAATAGTGTGGGCCAATAATATTCGGCTCTGAGAACTTTATGGGCTGTTGTATCTCTGAAGAAATGTCCTCCAGCAAACCCATCATGTAGGTCTATCATGACCTTCTTCGCATCCTCTTTCTCTAAGCATCTAAGAAGAACTCCATCATAATTCTTTCTAAATAATATTCCTTCAACAATATGATATGAGGCTGATTTAAGATGCAGTGCTCTCCTTTGCTTAGAATTCCAGTGTTTCGGTAACAATCCCACCTAAAGGTAATGCACAAGGTCTCGATACCAGGAGTCTGGAGCTGTTAAAAGAGGACATACATCCATCAAATGTAACTCAGCTTCGTTTTCCCATCTCTTTTCTTCATTGTCTTTACTTTCAGTCATTAGTTTGCACAATCCCTGCCCTTTAACTATGGAGGCTAGCTTGAATTTGAGGTCATACTCCTGTAGAGCTGTTACACAGTTTCCTCTTCTTTCTCCTAACTCTTTTTGTATGAAAAGAGACCTCACAAAAAGAGAGCTGAGTCTTAGGTCCCAAATTCACATATTTAGGCTCTACAACGACGGTTGCGTAGAGAACTACGGCCTTGTTTTACTGTCCAGAAAAAAACTTCCGACCGCAAAAATTTATCGAAAAACAAAGTGTTAAGTGCTCAAAATATTTAGGCTAGGCAGTGATGAAATCAGTTCATTTATCCTCCGAATTAGTGACAGCAAAGAGAAACAAGCTTCGACTCGAACGTATACAGATTTTCGTTAGTGCTGAAGGAAATCATTCAGACCAAAAAGATATCATTTTCAAAACTCCATCATTAACGCGTTTGCAGAAAAGAAGCAGTTTTCCGAAAATCATGAAAGCAATTGACCTCACTTCAACTTCAAACAATCCAAGTTTGTAGCAGAGGGAAAACAGAAACATAGTTCAGCAATCCAAACAATCTTAGGAAAGATAAAAATTGAAAGGAGGGTCCAAAATTTTAAAAAATTTGCAGCTGCAACACTCGGTTACGTACATTCCCCATCACCACAATGATCAATTGAATATAGTTTATTTTTGCTGCTCCTCAATTACAAGCTTTCAAACATTTAACTTTCTTTGTAACTATAGATTCTTGAAGGTGCTTCAATATTCCTTCTCAATTGTTCATATTTCCCATCAAAACAATGATGAATGAGAAAATTTACCTTTGGTTCTCTTGAATAATAAGCAAATGAAAGTTAAATCATAAATTGTTTCTCAAGTTGATTCTCTTGTACAATTGTGTATATCCACCATCACCATGAAATTGAAGCTTGATATCTTATCTTGTGTGCTCCTCAGCCATGAAAGATGTCCTCAATGTTGCACTTGCATAACGAAAAGAATGATGGAGAATGTGTATTGTCAGTATTTCCACAGGCGAGCTCATGCTCTGTTGAAAAAAAACATGCGATAATCGGTATTTCGTAAAGACAGAGTAAAGTTGCTCTTGGACAAAACTGTTTTTCAAGTCCTAAAATGTGCATGCATTATATAGAGTAAAAACGTGTACGTGATTTGTAGAAGTAAAACGCGCATGCGATATTTTTAAGCACAATTAATAGGTTAGGTGCACAGCTAAGGCAACGAATAAAATCATAAGAAAACAAATGTTTTCTATGGTTAGAAACAAAGCAAATGTTTTTAGTGTTCCCTTCTTTTCATGCATATAAATGTTTCTCTCTATACCCACAATAATCCCTAGATACACCCTATCTCTTTCTAAATATACCTCCCTCATTCTCTCTACATCCCTCCCTATATGTTTCTCTCTCCCTTACTCCATCCCTCCCTCTCTCACCATCTCTCCCCTTCTCGGGGTGGTATCTCTCTCTCGTTACTCCTATGTGTGTGTGTATTTCCCCCTTCTCTCTCACAACCTCCCTCTGTCTCTCTCTATGTGTGTGTGTGTCCCTCACTCACTCCCCGTCTCTCAAAACCTCTCTCCACCTTATTTATACCTCCCTCACTATCCCTCCCTACATCACTCTACGATGATGAAGATGATGATGATGATGATGATGATGAGGGTTATGATGGTGAAGACGATGATGGTGAAGACGACGATGACGATGAAGATGACGATGATGATCATGATCACGATGATGATCAACATGATGATGACAATGACGATGATGAGGGTCATAATGGTGAAGACGATGATGATGATAATGATGATCATGATCATGATCACAATGATGATTATCATGATGGTGATGATGATGATGAACATGATGATGATGATGATGATGATGATGATGAACATGATGACATGATGATGGTGATGATGATGATGAATGTCACATCCCCATCCCTCAGACGGGTGAAGAGGACGCGACAAAACACCAATACAACTGGGCAAATACCCTCATGAACATAATCAACATCAATGCTGGAATTAAAACTTACAAGCATACACAGATGCAGAAAGAATCAACATTCAGCGGAAGCAGCACACATACATTTCCAGCATAAAATAGGTTCATCATAATTCATTATACAGTAGATATATATTTTAGAGAAGAAATAGTCAGTAGCACTTATCTTTCGATGGATAATTCACCCGCAACCAGCTACGTCGCTGCAACGTTCCACCCAACCATAGGCCAGCGTGCTCATCAATCTCTCAGCAACACTGCCACCCCCGAGCTGGGCATGATTCCTCCAGGATAAGGGTCAACTGCAGGCTTACACATAGCCAAGGGGACACCAAACAGCCAAACCAACACCGCTGGGTTTATCAGGCCATCAACAGATTGGCCAAGCCAGCATAGTCCGAAGACCAACCACTGCATACCAGTAGCAAAACAACCCTTCACAGCCCTGTGAAGAAGCAAAGACGACCAGGGATAATCCCAACAAAAGATGAGCACCGCTCAAGCCCACAAGGAAACACGGAGTTGTTCTTGGCCCTATCGTGGCCAAAACAACTCAGCAACAACACCCAAACCAGGGTGTGTCAGCAGCCACAAACATACAGTGGATGATAGCAACAATCCACAGTCCCAAACAGGGAAATTCAGCCAACAGCACATACCATTTCCCCAATGGAATGGCTGGGCAACGTCACACGGTCCACAAACAGCAAGGAAACTCATCCAATGGACATGGCAGTCAACAACCATCCAACATCCAAAAGCCCACAACACACTGCTCCTTAATGCAGTCGCAGAAGGAGATGGCACAGACTAATAGCGGCTCACTACAGATGCACAGTGGCCCCAAAACGTAATTGGACACCACATCCAACAAAGCATGGGGAAGATAGCAGCCCCAAAACATAATCAGTGAGCCCAAAACATAGGAAAAACATACCCGATTTCCACTCAGTGGGAAAACGTAAATGACCACCGATACACAGCTCCTCTCCTGGCTGCGTGAGAAGGCAAGGCCGCGAGAGAACAACTCGCTGGTCTCTGCGTGAGGAGGAAAGAACAGAACCGACCTTTGCGTGAGGAAGAACAGACCAGACGTGAGGGCAACTGACCATGGGGAGAATGAAGACCGGCGTGAGAGAAACGAAGGTTCTCCACTGGGCATGCGTACCGTCCAAAACTGACAGCAGCTTGCCAAAACCCACGTTTTCCCATGCCCACATTTCCTCATGCAATAACTGCCCCCAACTAACAAAATCAAGACATTGAAGAGGTTGGATGAGACAAGGGAAGGTGGCAAACAAAACAAGGTGGCAACACATGGGTTTTTCCCCCATAACTAAGGCTTGGCATCCCCCACCCCTTATCCTTTGGAACCATGCCCTTTTCCTTCAACGTTGCGCTGTCGTAGCTGGTTGTGGTTTTAGTTTTATTTGATGTGCATGTTTACATGATGCCGAATTATAATGTGCCAAATAGCACGACATAAACCATCGGCAACTACCCCTATTGCCGAAACATACACAACCAAATCGATGGTGGGGCTTTTGCCTTGAGCTCCTCACCACGATTA
>LPNX011095203.1:10983-35983 GCA_001517045.1 Pseudotsuga menziesii | reverse complement strand
ATGATTATCATGATGATGAAGACAATGATGATGAACATGATGATGATGAAGATGAAGGTGATGATGATGATGAACATGATGATGATGATGATGAACATGATGATGACAATGATGATGATGAAGATGATGGTGATGATGATGATGATGAACACCATGATGATGAAGACGATGATGATGAATGTCATGATAATGAGGATGATGATGATGATGTTCATGATGATAAAGACGATGCCGATCAACATGATGATGATGATGGTGGTGGTGGTGGTGATGAATATGATGGTGACACCATCCATCTCTCTCTCTCTACATGTGTGAACATGCACCTTTCTCTCCTTGTGTCTATTCCCCCGTCACCCCTCACACACACACACACCTTCTATCACTCCCTCAATATCTCTTTCCTTCACTCTATCTTCATCCCTCCCTCATCCCCCTCCTCCCTCTCTATCTTATTCTTTCTCAAATTCTCTCCACATCATTCTCTCTCTCTCTCTCTCTCTCTCTCTCTCTATGTTTTCAACTTTTCAACTTATCCCTTCTCCTCAACCCCCTACCTCATTATGACCCCTATTATATGTTTGATCACATCTTGTTCCCATCTATTTAATTCCCCCCTCCTTCGCTTCTCTCCTCCAACACATCCTATTCCTCCTCTAATACTGCATATCCACTTTTCCATTCACCAATCCTCTCTCTCATCAAACAATCACCCACTTCCTCCCCTCCACCTTATCCCCTTTCTCCACTCAAATATACAACATCCTCCTAGGACCTTGACCATTCCCAACCCCCTCTCAACTATTAACCATCCCCACTTGAACTTCCAACATCTTCCTAGGCCCTTGACCCTTCCCAACCCCCTCAAAACTATTATCCATACATTTGATATATTACATATAGTGCTAGATTTTTAGCTCTACAACACACGTTCGCGTCTTATAGTTACATAATGCGCTCGCATTTTATAGTTATATAACGCGCACACGTTTTATAGTTATATAATGCGCTCATGTTTTGTAGTTATATAACGCGCACGCGTTTGTAAATTCTACAAGGCAGGAAATGTAATTTGAATTTAAACATGCCAATTCACTTGCTCGCATGTCATCAATAGTCCTATGTGTATGGTTTGGAATTTGCTTCAATAATACGAAACATGTGCTATGGTATATGATAAACCATAGCTAATTGGGCATTTCCCCATTTTTTGAAGAAGTCCTTGTTTACACACTCATTACAGTATGCTACACATAGTCATTTTTTATGAAATTTTAAACATAAATAGCATATTTTTTTTCTGCAGATTCTAAATATGTAATTTTTATTAAAAAATATTATATTTTCCTATTTGTTTTCAATTTCTATTGTGTCCTAACTCCTTAACTCAAAATACATGCCGTTAGTGTTTTTCCCATAAATTTTTCAATTCGTAATCATTTAAAATATATATATATATATATATATGGTGCACTAGAAGACACTAACCTCTGCATTCTATAAAAAAACCATTTCATGATTATTTCATTAATACCTTCAAAGGCTGCACCCAAAAAAGATGTACCATTTTCAAGGAATGATCACTTAGATAATTATAAAAAAAATTAAAAATTAAAAATTTTATTTTCAAAAAATAGCGTTGCACTAGTGTTATATGTTCTCTACATGCCTGCAAATTTTTGTATCTCAAAAGAATCATTTAGGACCTCAAAGGTTGCACCCACAAAAACATATACCTTATCATTTGCCTAAAAAAAAGTGACTGTTAGAAAAAATGAAATTTGAGAGAGTTATAAAACATTTCAATACATAAACCTTATATATTTGGAAACGTGATTCAATTTCCTACATTTAATATTTTTTACTCAAGCAAGATATTTTGTGTAAGTATCTCAAAAAAAACTATTAAGTTGAAGGATTGTTGATTATTCAGTTTTCTATTGCATCTAATGTGCCAAAAGTGACCCTCATTAGCTTGCACTGACCCGTATGGAAGTAGAGGATGCTATTGATCATCTCTTCAATTAGTGTGTTTACTCACATAAGGTCTGGAAAGACTTAAGTAAAAGAATTAATAGGAAAATCCCATGGGACAAAGGTTCTATTGTGTTAAATCTTAGGCAATGGTTTGAGAGGTCGGATCTAAAAGTTTTTAGTTGCATTCCATTTCTTGCAGCACAGGGAATATGGAGAGCGAGAAATGACAAAATATTTGAGACATGCCTATTCTAGATTTCGTGGTTACTAGCCAAGTTATAGTTTTGCTTTCTTCTTTAAAAATACTATTCCGGTTGCAAAGGTGAGGGTACCAAAGAATATTTTGAATGATATTGGAGACAAGGGTTTATTTGATGGAGCATGTTATGAGGGTTTTTGTGGCTTAGGCAGTTATCTAAAGATTTATGATTCATATTCAGTTAGTTGTAAGGAAAATGGTGAGAAAGGTAATATTAGTAAGGCTAAAGGATTAACTCTTAGGGAGTTGATCAATTTGGTAATAGAGGAATCTATTCAATATTTTAGTGGTTACAAGGATTTTGAGTTCTAGATCGATTTTATGAATGTGTTGAGGCCTGGAAAATCGTAGGTGACAACAGTAAAGGATTCTCCGCAATCAACGTTCCCAACTAGCACGTTGACTGTTTGGTGTAGGGAATCCGTCCAGTTTGCGGTCTGGCTACCGTAGGTCAAGGTAACAAAAATAAAGAGTTTTACCGATTGCGGCCCGGTCCACCGAGTTTTTGTAATTTTGACTTAATGTATGCAATGCAAATGCCTAACTAACAATGCAGGGTGATAAAGATGCAAGGAAATACACAATGTGATGCGCAGGTTCTTACCTCTCGTCTTAGGCTCACAAACATCTAAATCACATATGCAACCATGAAGTAAATCAATTAACTATATAATCACCTATCTACCTATCCCCGGGGAGCCAAAAGAATGATTATTTGTGAGTAATTTTTATTTTCCATGTATGATAAACATAAATTACAGATAGCTGATATTCATATTTACAACACATGAATGAGAAAAATTTTCTAACAATCAGATAGCTAATTGTTATATAAGCAACATACATTACTCTTGGTGAACTTTCCACAAAAATAAATCAGAAATCATTCAACAAGACATAGGTCATAAAGTTAGAACGATCTCACGATTCATGGACACAAGCTAAAAAATAAAGTAGTTCATCTTTCCGCCATCCATTGCATAACATTAGGAAATTTCACATCTCTTTCTCCAACAGGCAAACTGTAATTTTTTATTGCAAAAGGAAATAGTTCTTCTTACAATATGTCCTCCAGTCTTACTGGGGAAAAAGCCCCTTTTCTCTTCCTAGTCTATTACATTTATACAAAAAGAGTGAAATGGTTGGGCTGCCCAAAGTAGCCTTTGGGCTTCCCAACCTTTCATTTTCCCAACATTTTACTTTTTTAAATGTCTTTATAAAATATTACAAAATACAAAGGTGGCTCGTCCCTTACAAAGAGGGCCCCGCTTGGCTTTCTAGGAACTTCTTTAGGTTGCAGCTTCACTAGCGATGCCTTCAAAAGTGCTAGGCTCCAAAAACTGAATATTTATCTCAAATTTCTCGGCTTGATTCTTGATAGCCTCAATCCTTGCTGGGCTCAAACGAAGCTGATCTTCCAAAAATCGTACACTAATGGCTGGGTGGCCCACTTCATTCTTCAAAACTAGGTCATCAATGGCCTTGATCTGTTGCGTTTTGGCCTCTGCATCCTGATATCTACTCTGCAATATCTCTATGAAGGTTTCATGGTCTGGGAACTCATCAAGCTTATGATCAGCATCTATCTGACACTGGTTGAATGTATTAAGGAGCCTCGTGAAGTATTCTGAGCATGCTCCCTGCGTCCTTTTGACGGTCTTCTTGAATTCTTCCGTGGTGCTGACAGCGAACTCTACTAGGTCATGATCTCTTTTTAGGGCTTGATGGTCTTTGGCTGGCAGCTCTGCTGGAGTCTCTGCATTGTTCTCCAGCCTTGCCATTCTGGCATTCAAAACTTCAAGAACATCCTGGGATCTGTCGATGAAGTAGGAGGAGGTTTCCATGATTTCCCCTAACCGGTTGTCAATCTGAAGGACCTTACACCTTTCCTCCTCTAGAGCAATCTGTAGCTGGAGCATTCTAGATTTCTGGGCCAAGATATGTTCTTTGAATGGCTGGAGAAATGAAGAGATTTGTTCCTGATGTTCCTTTCTCAGATCTTGGGAGTGCATATCATTGGCTATCAAGATGATCTTTTGCTGCTCTTCTAGCTCCTCCACCTTTGCCAGCAACTGCTCCTTCTCCTTCTTCAACTCTTGATCTTCTTCCTGCACTTGCTCAAGGTGTTCGTGTGTAGTCTCCTGAGCTTGTCTCTCTTCATGTAGGGCCTGCAATTCAGCTTCAGCAGTATTCATCTCCCTCTGTAAGTGTTCAAATTTCCGCTTTAACCCGTTTCCTTCCTCTCTCTCTCTCTTCAGGGTATCCTTCAGCTGAGCAGAATATTTCTTGTATGACTCCAGTTCAGTCATCACCTTGTCTATGTTATCCTCTGAAGCATGTAGTATTACAGTCCCGACCCTCAGGGTAAGCCTTGGATCTAGGTCTGTCCCTAGCATAACAGTCGTATCTGTTATCATTTTTCCAGCCATCCCTTCTACTTCTACCTTTCTTTCTGTCCTCTTCATTATTCTCTTAGTGGCCCTATCATAATAAATAGTATTGAAGTCAAAGACTTCTTCTCCCTTTTTCTGGACAAAAGGGACCAACATGAGTGAGGGGACCATGGGTGTGCTGGCAGCGGGTGCTTGAGGGGTCTGTATCTCGGGGTTCTCCACCTCCTGAGTCTGTCCCGCTGTTGTTTTAGAAGCTGACTACCGTGTCAACTTTATTCTTTCATCTTTTTTCTTGTGGAGCTCCTCATCAAGCTTTCTCTTTGCTTCCTCTGTTTCTTTTCTAGCTGCTTCCTCTGCTTTCTCTATTGCTTCCTGAGCAGCCCTTCTTTCTTCTTCTGAATGAAGCCTTTCTGCCGCTTATTTTTCCAACCTCTGGGCTTCTTCATTTCGCTTTTTGGCTTCTTCTTCAACCTTTGCCTATTCTTCCCCCTTTCCACCTTTGGTGGTAATTTTTTCTTAAATCTTATGTTCAGTGCCGTCATGTTAGGGGCGTTTCGGAAGACAGATTCTTCCTTATCAAAGTGGTGAGTATACTCAAAATGTACTTTGTGTTCTTTACAATGCTCCACCACTTTACCGTAAGTATCATTCCTTCGGAAAGGCATCTCACCAAAATGGAACTTCCCCAATTCCTCTATGAATTCAGCAGCTTGTTTCACCCTGGTGAATTTGTAGCTACCTAGCTTGAATGGTAAAGGAGGGTATGCGGTTTTCTTGTGTTCAAATAAGAAACTACCTATTCCGTCAATGAACACCTGCCTGAATGCCTCTTTATGGACTATATAATCCGTTGCATATTTGGGCAGCAGTAAAGGTGTCTTTGATCCTCCAAACATTCTGAAATACATGCCATTGCCAGTCAAGAAATAGTCTACATGTTCTCCTATTACCTGCATGGAACCTTCTGACATACAGTCACATTCCTTCCGGAAAATAAGCGTGTAGAGTGGCATAATGAAGTGCTCACAGACCTCTCTGTAATGGATATGGTGCTGGTGAGCCCACAATGGTCTATAAGTGGCATACACTGGCATTCTTTCCCTGTCCCAGATGCACTTGAGACTGGGGAAGGGCTGGTTACACAATATGCAATCTATCAATATTGAACTCATGTAAAATTTGGACCTTTTCTGAGCTTCTCCTCCCAAGGCTGCGGCCAAGCAAGAGGAAAGACTGCTTTATACAAGGCTGTCCCAATTGAAGACTGTTCCTTGGGTTGCCACATGAAAGATAATAGGTATCCATTCAAGCTTGAAGAGTCTGCCATGAGCTCTCCCAAAGATCCTATTAAGCATCAGAACAATAAACCTGTAGGGAGCCCTCAAGCTCGCTGTATCATACTCACTGATCTGTCTATATCAGTAAAGCTTTCCCTGCAAGAGCATTTTCTTAAGAGTTTCCACCAAGTCCATTCTGATGCTATCCAGCCAATCGTCAGATAAGAAAACCTGGGCTTCTGGTAGGTGATAGGCCAACGCCACATATCCAGGGCTAAATGCAGCATAGCCCTGTCCTTCAACGTTTCCTATGATCATTGTGGTTGTATTTACTCGGGGAAAAATCCAGCCAATTACCTCAGAGCATGGGAACAGCTCTGGTCTGGTGGCAACTTTCATGATAGAAGATTTCTCTATGTTAGCATAGATAGATTCTTCTTCGAGGCCCGTGTCGGGAACCTCCCTGCGGGGAATCAATCTGTATATTTCACCCCATTTGTACTCGGGCTCAACACTAGAAACACATTGAGTGTCTTCGTATATGTATTCAGTCTTTGTTTCAGCTTCTGCTTCTGGCACTTCTTCCACCACTGGGGCCTTCTTCTTTTGTCTTTTGGACATGGTGGACTCGACTTCTTCCTGCCATATATAACATTGTAACATTGAGAAATTCAAGATGCATACATTTACATGACAGTGTGCAGCATTTTATTCTTTCTATGTATACCATGACAGCAACTAGTCGATGAAACTAAGATATAAGCTTGCATAACCTGGCTGACCAAATGCACACTATTTAGTGCTCTTGTCTATATCTTAGCATGATGCAAAACATTTCTGTATGATATTAAAACATCCCATCAACCATCTCCTAGACTGCAATAAAATTACATCCATATGCAAAGGTGCCATTTCAATGTGTTTTAATGCGATAACAAGTAGGGAAGCAAATGCATGCAAGTACAGTCAAAAAATGCCCTGACCATCAGAACCATTAAAATGCCAGACGCAGTGCTCGGTAACCTAGTCTGTGCATAGCAATTACAGAAACTGATTGAACGAAGCTATATGCAGTATGACTGTGTGAGTCTCCTATGTTTTCAATACCAAACATCTTAACAACCAATAGCCTAGTAGGATTAAACTCAACGGGGACTTTTGCGGTTCGCGGGAGAAAAATTACATCAAACCAACTACCCCTTCCACTCTCTGCGGGTACTACTTCCATCTTGCCACAATTAACTCTTGTATCAAAACCACTACCCATGCGAAACAAAAACACGACATATCCCTCCTAACCGGCTAGGGTTTCAAACGACCGAGTCGAACTGGACTGCGTGGGACGGCGTGAGCACATATACTAGGGTTCGAGCACACGGGCAATATGGATCTCGAGTGAAAAGACGAACTACCAAAAGCCACAGGAAATCACCACAAAGACTCCTCTGTACCCTACTGCCACACATGGGGCAGCTAGGTGCAGGCGGTGTAACGGCTACTTGCACCAAACCCCCACCCAGTGAGGCTGTGCACCAACGGCCGCAGGCAGAGAAATACTCCGTGGGTCAAAAATTCCCATGCTAGCGGTCAGAATACCCCCTTCCCTCTATTATATACGCATACATCTAACGGGCGAAGGAAGCAATCCTAACAAAGACTAACTTCATAAATCCTTATCAAATGCTTCAAAAAATAACGGGAGAAGGTGAATAAACCTACCTGGCACGGACATATCCGACGGGGCGAAAGCAGTCGGGCTTCCTCAACCGCCACCTAGATGCGAGTATCGGCACGGTGGTCCATGAGCTTCGAGGGGTCGACAGCGCAGGATGATCATGATAGTTCGAGCCAAAACAAACAATAAAATAATCCACCTCGCTTCTCCCTATATATAAATTGGTTTGCACGTGGGAAGACTTAACGGATCGAACGAGAAACAATTCTGGATCGGAAGGTGAGAACTCAAATCCTTCCGCAACGACGGAAAGCCACAACATCAACCTGTCCGCAATGGTAAGAAAGGCGCGTGAAAAAAAAAATGATCGAACGTCGGTGGCCTCTTGGGTCAGAAGCCAACAGCTTGGACTCTTCCGTAACGGCGGACACTCATAACAAAACACCGTCCGCAACGGCGGAGAGAGCGATGGTAAAAGGCTCCGATACACAGCCAAAAGAAAACCAAAAACATAAGTAGGAAAGAAAGAGAAAATCAAAACCCGAACTGATCCGCAACGGCGGAGGCCGGAAGCGAAGATCCGTCTGCAACGGCAGACAAGGAAATAATCATACCTTCCGACGTAGAACCAAAAACCACCCGCAACGGCGGAAAAAGACAAGGAAAAAAACCTTCGCAACAGCGGGAAATTCAAATGAACAAACTTCCGATTCAGAATGGCTTCAAAGGTATTCAAAAGGAAACAATAAGCTTGATTATGCATGGGATTACTTTAAGCATTAAGGAAAACATCAGATTGATTGATAGAGCAACCCAAGCGTTGGAAAACGTTCCAAAAGTCATTACACCAAATAAGAAAGAAAAATCAAACTAATCCAATGCAGAGGAGGGTCCTAAATTTTTTTAGAATTTTGGGAAATTGTTGCAGCTGCAACAGAATGCAAGGAAAAGGCTCCTCAACATCAACCTTCTAGGTATCGTAAATCATCTCAAACAATGGGCAAGAGCTTTTAATTCTTTCCAAAATTGTCATATATCAAAGAGAAAAATGAATATGCAAATTTCCTATCAAAGGAAGTTCTGTAATTACGTGATGGTACTATTTCTTTTTCAAAATTCAAGGATGGGGTAACACAATTTTTTGATAAGAAAATGGACCAAGTTAAGGTTTAGCTCACAGTTTTTGTTAAAAGAGTTGTAGGTATCTACATCCTCCAATTCAAGGGACTGGTTTTTCTTGGTTTTGATTTTGTTCACCTAGTAAATATGTATATGCAAGGGAGGTCTAAGACTGCATATGGAAGTATAAGAAGGTTGAAGAAAGGGAAAATTTTGAAGTGTTTTGCTTTTGATGAAATTTTGTGTAAATCTGTAGCAACTATTTGGTTCATAAAGGCTTTGTCTTTTACTTTGTTTCTTTTTAGTTAGATATGGGCATGAGTTTTGGAGTGAAGATCATTAAATATTTGGTGAATGCTTTTAGCACATTCAAATTGTATAAGTTTTTCAATAAAAAATGAAATATATTTTTTTTCATGGATAAAAAAGTTTGTTCATTGATCTATTTCTTAATATTATTGATCTTATCCCATAAATATTATTTATCTTAATTTTGGATAAGGAATAGTTTTTTTTAATAATGAAAACTAAATATATTTATCTTGTTTATTTTATGTTAAATTATTATGATGATATTCTTTGAAAAAATATGTTTTAGTAAAATTTAGTATGATCTGGATAATATTAAATATAATTATTCTTTATTCTAAATAATTATTAATTTAATAATTATTATTATTTTCAAACTTTTTTAATTTGAATGAAAAATGGCGATGCAATTAAGTATAAGAAAAAATGAATTATCTAAAAGAATCAAAGGTGTAAATCTTTCATAAATTTAAAATTCTATTTTTTTCTTCAACTTAAATAAAAAATAAATTTATACTAATATAGTTATTATTAAATTAAAATAATTTTTATTATTTTTAATACACATATTTGATCAATATTTATTATTTCTATAGATATTGTTTAATAAACAGTCTTAGTTTATAAGCATACCTATCTCATTTTTATAATAACTTTGATCTTTAATACTTAAAAATATAAAAGTTTAACTTTGATCTTTAATACTTAAAAAAAATATAAAAGTTTACTATTTTATATATGAATAAATTAAATTTAATACTTCACATTTAACATTTAGTAATTTATTCAACATTTTACTATTAGTTTAAATGTTAATAAAATTTTGAAATTTAATTTCAAATTTTATATTTAGTTTAATTTTACTTATTTATTTTGAAATCTCGCATTAAAATTGTTCAACTTTCTATATAAATGGATAAAAGTGAGATGTGTTAACATGATATAAGTAGGTTCTTTATATATATAGATTCTAAATTCAAATTAGTTATATTGTAAAACACATTTATATAACTATATTTTGAGATTCAAATTCCATTGAATTTAAATCTAAGCAATTTCAAACTCCAAACATTTAAATATTTAGAAAACAATTTCATAATATTTAAATATTTTGATATTAAACATCAAATTCCATTTATTTGAATACCTCAACAATTTGTGTAACTTTTGAATAAACAAACACTTATGGCTTCGCAGTATTATCACTGAACATAAACATACATATACTACTACATACGTGAGCATTTTTGGCTTCATAGGCGGAAAATGTAAATGGTCTTAAGGAACACACTTGGAGTTCATAAAGTGCAAACGAGCTTATCCACAAACTTGCTTATCAATACTATGATTTATAAATTATTACTAAAGTGAATTGTATTTTAATACTAATTGTTATTTTCCCAGATGGGGTGCTAGCTGGAGTCACAAGCGACATTAATGTCAACGGTACAGAGGGGCAGGGGTGGAAAGCTGTGGCGTTCGAGGAGATGGGAACGCAGGTGCCACCAACCCACAACATTAATGCTCTAGCTCGTCTCGAGAACATATGCGAGAGGACTACTCAAGTGACTTTACTCCCTCATCGTCTATGACATGGGCATTTTAATGGGAATAACCTATCGACCCGACCATTTGCACCATTCGGACGACCAGGGCTCCATTTCGGCGGCGGCGATGCTCTACTGGGTGTCGGATTGGTGCAAATAGTCGGGTCGATAGGTTATTCCCTTTTAATGACCGAGACTCATTCCACAGAGCCATTCATTCTGTGCTCATGGTGCTCGACTTCCTTGGGCATTGTGAAATTTTTCCTTCCCATTTACGTTGGACAATAAAAAAACTCTGATAAATTGATAATGGTGGCATACAATAAACTACACATGACTTTGCAAGTATGATTTTGGAGGATTCAAACAGTGAAAGAAGACAAGGTTGTGGAGCAAAAATTTCAAGGCTTGCATAATATCCTAATCGATTCTAGCCTACAATGATGAATACAGTTCCCATCTACAAATCCAAGAAGGAGGATGTTATAATGAAAGGAAGATCAGTAATGAAAATGAAACAATCCTATGATCTTAAGAAATGAGAATTTAAGTCTTCTTCCCAAATGCAACAATGCTAGAAAATAAGAATTTAACTATTATATCATATTAATCTTATTAACAATAAGAGGCTACATATGTGTAATTAGTACTAGTTTAATTCTATAGTTAATCAGAGATCCAAACCGCAAAATTACACTTTGAAGAAATTTTATATATCAATATAGCCCATTGCAAAGTCACATCATAAAAAAAATGTCAACTACTGCAAATTAATAAACTTTAATAAATAACTTATATTTAAATAAAAATAATTATAAAAACATTGATCTCCAAGCGTGATTACATCCATATCTTGTTGTACAATATTGTTCATCTAACAATTGAATGAGCTTTCACTATTGACTTTATAGAGGCTCAAGTTTGTAATTGTATTTGGGTACATAAAATATCCATGACAGTGAAAGTTAAGCTTCATGTTATTGATGTTTTTGTAGTTGAACATTGTACAACTAGAATCATGGAAGAAGCTACATCAAAAGTGGAAATAAATTTTAAACTTAGTTTTAAATGTTTTAAAGTTTCGATGTGATTTAAATTTTGATAAATAATGTTAATGGAATCTGTGGCCCTTAGGATTATGCCTTTGTTTCCCCATTTAAACTTATTTTTAAAGTTTCATTATGATTTAAATTTTGATAGATAATTCTAATGGAATGTCTAGCAATCTTGCTTAGGATTCTTAGTGTCTTTGTTGTTTCCTTAACATTGATTCTCAACCATCTAGAATTTTGATAGGAAAAATTTAGAGTAGCCCTTCAATTGCAAAGTTGCAAAATAATAGTCAATTTCATTATTTAAAGGCCCAATACAAAATTAAATTTCTTTTGCATGGAAAAAATTGTTGGGCCCTTCTATAAAGGGTAAATAGGCCAAGCATGATAGGGGCGGTGGGTAATGTAATGTGTGTTGTCGCCTAAAATATAGTCAAGTATTGCGTCTGCCTTGGCCTTCAAAGTCCCTGTGAAAATGACTATCTAGTAGATCGTGGACAACAATGCCACGAATTCTTGGAGGTATGGCCACTTTGTCATGAATGTGATACCCCATGGCATTATTATTTTTTATTTAAATATTTTTGAGAATTATTTTTATGTAAAGAGTTATTAAAAACTCAAAAACTCAAAGTGACGCTTTGCACAACAAAGTATTTTTTATATATAAATAAAAATAAAATGGTACTTAGAGAGTTCAAGTACATGAGGGGAAACCACCATGGCAGAAGAGAACATGTGTAAGCAAGCTAGAGAAATATTTACCGATCAAATCCAATCTAAGAGTTAATAACAACAAAGTTCTTAAATCATAGGGATCTATGGATTGATTGGAGATTTGATTGGGATGACATAAGACCTGGCCAAAACTATATAAGAATGCACTTAGAAAGCATGGGACCACATGTTGTACACATAGAAACTAGTTGAGTGTTCTCTCTTTTGATAAGTCCATCTACTTTTTACAGACTCTAGAAGTGAGTGCCCCAAGGAAATGATTGCTTAAGTTCTAGTGCATAGTGATGATCGAGCTCGCTCCGGGGTGGAGTGGAGAAAACAACAAAGTTGCTTTCTCCTATGGTTGGGAGGACCCGATTCTTTAAGCTGCCTTTTTTACATTGTTATGAAGTTATCAATACTTCCATGTTTAAGTGATTTTTTAATGAATAATAGTTATGATTTCTATCGGTAAAACATTGTTTGGATGCAAAGACATATGTTTAAGTCGTACGATACTATTTTGGTAAATATTTTGATACTATTTTGGTAAATATTTTAAATGGATGTTAATTTTTGACGGTACATATGCTCTTCCTCTGCAGAAGCCCATTTTAGGACGACAAGTTTTTCTTTGATCTCTCGATTTCAGGTCATCTTTTTCTCAAAGAAGTCAGGGTTCCACTTTTTTTCGAGTAAATGCAGAAATTTTTCCGTGCAAAGAAATATACTCTTTTAAAATGAGACTGCATTTGTTAAAGGATTTAAATTTCTGTTGATTCTTGATGTCAATGTGCTCTGCTACAAGAAAATGTTTCAGTGAAGTTTTTCATGAGATTCGTTTATCATGACAGATATAGGAGAAATACGGCATATTAAGGAGTAATTTTATGTTTTAAAGCATGCGGCTTCCTTCGGCAGAGTTCGAAAATGTAAAAGATGAGATCAATAAGCCGCTTGTCAGAGGGAGAAAAGATCGGCTGAAGTCTGCTTTTGTATTTCGCCAGTAGACCTTTAACATATGGCTTAGCGGTAAGTTTATTCTTGTCCAAAACAGATAAATTTGTAGACAACTTTCATTGAATTATAATGGCTGTTTCGATAAGGATTTGAGGTTGCCATGTTATGAATGAATGTGAATGAAAATATCAGAATAAGCCTGCGGTTTTAGAGGTAAAACGTTTGTCACCTCAGAAAATTAGCATTTCAGCATTTGAAATTTATTTTCCCTAAAGCTTCGTGCCTAGCAGAATGCTTTTAGTTTAAGAAGGAACGATTAGTTTATTTTTCTGTGAATTAAATCTAGCTTTCGATTTAAACTAAAACATTTTTTGTTTATACCACCAAATTAACTATACCATTAGATTCAAATAACGGTGCAGTTCAATTTCTATCATTTATCTTAGTTGTTAGTTGTGTTTAAATTGAACCGTAGAGTTAATTTCACCGATTGCATCTCACATGAAAAATTGGATCACAAAATTATGCATTATGATATGTCACACAAGTTCAAATAAATTGTCCTAAAATCAGATTCAATCCTCTACATATAGCCTAAAAATGAGTGACATGAAGAGATTTTCAATGCCTGGCTCAGGGTTAAACTTCTATATGTCTTGACCTCTAAATGTTGCTGGTGAAGGAGGTTGCCATTGGATCTCTGTGGCACTAGCTTTAGGAGCGAGAAAAAGGGTTTCAAATTTCCCATTGGTGAAACTTTCTAACTGCATAGCGAAACAAGATTTTTTGATTGAGTAAAAGATAGGGAGGTCAATTTTAGGTTAGTCTTTAGTCATATGGTATGAAATTTCAAAACCTAGAATTTCAGATGAAAAAATAAAATTGTGAAGGGTTTAGATCTTGATCAACATCATATCAACGCTCAAGAGGAATTCTGCTATGAGAATATGAGAAGAGGATAACAAGAGTAAACGGATGTGAAATCATGTCTTAAAATCATCCTATTTAGTGTTGAGTCCATCATAGATTGAAGTCGACTGAATGACTAGGGAATATTCCGCTTGTTGAAGAAGCACAAAGTATAACACAGAAGATGGATGTAGAATAGTTGTGGAATCTAGCTTAAACTCCCATTTTAATTCTGCCTCCATTTCGTAAAAGCTTGAAGGGTTCAGATCGTGATCAACGCTCCAAGGGAATTCTACGTGAGAACATGAGAAGAGGATAACGAGATTAAACGGATGCGAAATCCTGTCTTCAAATCATCCTATTAAGTGATGATTCCGTCATAGATTGAATTCGAATGAGATCCAACGACTGAGGAAGATTTCACTTTTTCAAGTAGCACGGAGTACGGAGTATAACACGGAAGATGGACGTGGAATAGTTATGAAATTCAGCTTAAACTCCCATTTGAAGTCCTCTCTTTTCCTCACATTGTCAAATTGTTTTCGACAGACAAAAAATTACCAAAACATTGGCCATCGATGCTTTACTGTACGCTATTTAACTATTCTTTTTGTGAGTCTGTCACACTGATTACACCGATTCTTATACTGTTGAATGTTTGTTGTGACTCTGGCATAGGAAGTTTATTAAAAAAAAATTAGCTTTTGCCAACAACCGATGATATCTATCAGTTGATGGGTATAATTTGTGCGTGCATTAGCAGTTTAATTATCTCTTTATAAATTGTCTCCTTTGATGATCCAAAAGAGATATCAAGCTGAGATGTCCAACAAATGGTCTCACTCCATGGAAAATTAGTGGGAATTAAATTTCCATCGTACGATTGCTGGTCGTTGTTGTTACTCTAGAAGGATCTGATTCCCTTTCCTGACATTGTAATTACTTCATCTTTTGGGGGCCCTCCAATTCAGGGTATCTTCTACGTCCTCGAATAGATTATTTTCTAACTAGGAGTTATCTTGAAGAGGACCTATTAGATCACCTT
Organism: Pseudotsuga menziesii; assembly: GCA_001517045.1. Classification (NCBI taxonomy): domain Eukaryota; kingdom Viridiplantae; phylum Streptophyta; class Pinopsida; order Pinales; family Pinaceae; genus Pseudotsuga; species Pseudotsuga menziesii. The sequence continues at coordinate 20,744 of LPNX011095203.1, read as the reverse complement.
TTAAGTTTTCTTGAATATCATTAAAGTTCTATGGTGTTTTCTATCTGTAGCTATTTGCATCTCCTTTCGAGGATGTTTAATGAATGGAGTGATAATGAATTCTAGAAGAATCTATTGTATTTCTCATGTAATCAATGAAACTACAAGCTATCCATTCTATCTTTATAAGACGGTTGTTAGACATCATGGAATAGAGTCAACGATGAACGAAGTTGGGATAAAAAAAGATAAACATTTATGGTTATGATTGACATATACTGATTTTCATTTATATTCTACATTTAAGATACAGATTGACCATTACTCTAGTTCATTAGATGTTGACTAATTACTGCAACTGTTTTGCATCTATATAGATACTTAAGATTACAAATAAATTTGTGGTGGGGCAGTTTATTTATGTCTCACTATAGTTCTGATGTTGACAAGCTCTAGCTGACTTCTTGCATCAATTTTCAACAGAGTATTCCAAAGGAAACATCATTAAGTGTGGCTAAAATTTGTGGGGAAGGCAGGGGAGTGCCGCTCTTTTTTTCAACAACACTAAAAACTCTACGATTAACTCAAAATACAACTTATAGAAAAGTTGTACTTTGGTTGCTATGAATCACTAACAGAGCTCTCAAAACTCAAATTATCACCTACAGGATTGTTGCAGCTTGGCTTCTACTACTAACAAAACTTCCTAGATGGTGTTGCAGCTAGCTGTTACAGCTAGCAACACTTTATACGCCTGTTTTAGCTAGCCGTGAGTGTCGACGTCACCTACAACACACTCACAACTCAATCGCAACTCACTATTTTTCAATTATTCGATGATCCCTGCATCCAAAAACTTAACATGAATCTTTTACTAAATCAATAAATAGCATTCACACAAATAAAACTCCAGCTGCTACAACAAACTGACATTAAAAAAAATAAAACTAAGTTTTTCTAGAAACAAAGTAAAACAAAGAATTACACAGTAAACTTCAGAGTTTCAACTCTGTATCAATTTATCTATTAAGCTATGTCTCCTTGTGTGTATAATCACGATTACAAGATGTGTATATATAGTACTTCTACTAAGTCGGTCATTAATTACAAACTTGGGGTGGGCATACTTGAGAAGATTTGCGGCTGTGTGTCTTTTGCCATTGTTGTCGAAGGTGGAGGCGCTGATCTTGGTTCCCTCCACATGATCCAATGTATACCCATTGTATGGAAGAACTCCTGCTGACAAGAGCCCATCTCTGAAAGCCGATGACCAGCTGGAGAGGTGATTTGGTTGGAAGGCATTGTGCTTTTCCACCCATTCGTACGAGTCCTTTACAAGTGTTTGATCCCATCCCATGTATCGAACATATTCGGAGCTCACCCTGCTGTAGAAGGCGGAATTCAGAGCAGTTCCACCCCCCAGAACTCTAGCTCTCGCTAAAGTGAGTCCATCCTCTGTAATAAATGAATGTGCTGGGGATGTATATTTGTCAGTTTCCCTAATAGGTTTCCAAAAGCGTTGGCATTTTGGATTTCGGGAACTCCGTAAAGAGATCCTCCCCTTTCAATTAGCAAAATGGAATAATTGGTAGACAGCGTTGAAGCGAGGGAGTAGCCGTCCGTTCCTCCTCCAAATACAATGTAATCATATCTAACTACAATGTAATCATATCTTCTTGCAGCAGCTCTCCGACCATGAACACTCATAAACACAAACAATTTCGAATTGGAATTGGAGGGTGGTGTGGCTACCGCATTAGAAGACGATAACAGTATGTGATTGTTGCTCAACAACGTCATTAGCAATAGCAGAAGCCATGGGGTATGAGTATTCACAAATAACATGATCTCCATCACAAAAAGAAAAGAAAGAATTAAACTCTGCCACGCCTTCTGAAGATGTGATTCCATTTGAGTCTCTCTGAAGGTATTCAATAAGCGCTTGCAGTTAGACACTTGGGATGTGAACGCCTCTTTAGAAAAGAAAAGAAACATGAAACCATAGTGTCCCAGTAGCGTCGAGGACCACATGGCTAAGGGAAAGGTAGGGGAGTGCCGCTTGCTTCAACAACAACACTAAAAACTTCACGAACAACTTCAAAAACAACCTACAAGAAAGGTGTACATTGCTGGCTGCGACCTCACTGACAGACTTTACAAAATCAATTTTTATTCCGACAGGATTGTTGCAGCTTGGATGCTACTACTAACAGTACCCAGGAGAAGGTGTTGCAGCTGGCTGTTACAGCTGGCAACACTCTATACGTTTAAATCAACTAGCTGTGATTGGTGACGTCACTCACAGCTCACGCACAACTTCGTTGCAACTCACTATTTTTCACTGATTTTATGACCCCTACGTCCAAAAAATTATCACGAATATTCTACAAACTTAATAAACAACATTCTCATCAAAATAAACTTTGTTTGGTTTGGTTGTTACTGCAGACTGACATAAAAACTAAAACTAATTTTTTCAACTAAAAAAACAGAGTAAAACAAAATTACACAGGAAAATATCAGAGTTTCAACTCTGCTTCTATTATGCTCTATTTTTCATGTTCACCGTCTAAAATATGGTTTACAAACTAGGTATATATAGGATTATGGCTAAGTCGGTCATTAAATACAAGCTGGCCCTTCGTTTATACAAAAAACAGGATTCTCTGTAAATAATTTACTGTCTGTTACAGTCTGACAGAGTTTGAATAAATGTGCTGCCTTTTCAAAAAATAGATCTGCTCAGCTAACATATAAAAATGGTTTTTTATGATTTAATAATTTGTTGTTTTGTTAGGCGTTGAGGCGGTGTGGTGGTGTTGTGACTCTTCTGTGTTGCGGCGGCCACAAGCTGAACGGTGATGGCTCTTCAAAGTTCCGGTAGCTGATGTTGCTGCTTTAAAATCTGTTGCAGCCTGGCGGTGGAGTAATTACATAATTCCAACATTCTCCCCCTTAATTACTACATTCAAAAAACAAAATTTTGTAAAACTTGATTTATGTTAAAGCTTACTGTTGATGTATTTCTAACTTCGGAATGTATTCATTTGTATATCTTATGTATTGTACCCCGATGTTTATTCTAGGATGTGTTTGTAATGTAATTGAGTCATGTCATACCCCGATGTTTATTCCGGGAAGTTTCTATAATGAGAAAGTCATGTCAAGTCATTGTGGGTAATCCTCATATTGGTCAAGGGTTAAAGTCCCCACAGTTGTGGGGCCCTAGGGTTATTAGACTATCCTAGTGAAGTCGACCTAGGTGAGTCATTGTAAGTCGGGGCAATAGTCCCCACCGTTGTGTTACCCTCCTATTGGTCGGAGGAGGCAAAGTCCCCACAAGTTGTGGGGCACTAGAGTTATTAGACACTCCTAGAGATGTCGGCTCTAGTAAGTAATTGTTAAGTAAGGCCGACGTGTTGGAGTGGGTTCCAAGTGAACGGAAGAATATAAAGAGAGAGTGAGTCTCTCTATTTATCATACACACACTCACTCATTGGGGCGCATGAGTGAGAGAGGAGAAGCTCTCTCAGTGTGAGAGAGAGAGACAGAAGCTATGGAGATCATATTTATGTTTTCGGGTTTTAATTTTGGTTTTGATTCTATCTTTGAGGAAGTTGCGGGGTTTTCACCATTTATGGTTTCCCTGAGGATAAACATTGTGTTCATTGTCTCTTGTGTTTGATTGTTGTCCTTGTTATTCTCTCAGTTAAAGATCTTAATGTTATGCTAGCTTAATGATAAAAATCTAACATGGTATCCGAGCTAGTCTAAGAAGAAGACATTGTGTAGCTGCAAAATCTAGGGCTTCTTACTTTTTGGGTCTCTCTCCACAATCCATCAGCAAAAGTATGCTAGGTTGACTCTCCATTGAAGGGCGCATCTTTCTGTCGAACCAGAATTCGATTCCGAGCATTTTCAATTTTAGCATGGAAAATTAGGGCTTTCTATAGAAGAGAAATTTTTGAGTGAGCCCAGCATAGGATTGTTCTCTTAATAAAAATCAAAGTTTAGAGACCTGGATCAAGATTTTTGGTTGGGTGAAACTTCGGGAAAGTCAAACCCTAGTTTGACCCCGAGCTAGAAAAAACCCTAAATACTAAAACTGATAAGTTTTAGTACATTAGCTATATCCTGAGATTGAAAAAGGCTCGGGAGATGAAAATTATAGAGGCCGAAGATAAAATCTTGATATACACTGTGTCCAAAATTCCGCCTCATATTCTCTATATTCTGGGATATATGATCCCTCCAAGTTAGGGTTCCAGCCTCTTCCAAAATTCATCCATAAACAGGACACCTAGGGAGAATTGTTATATCCTGGATGAAAAAGGTCCAAATGAAATTTTTGAAGATGTTCCAGAAATTCCATGGACTCTATGTTTTGTGGTATGAGATTCAGACTCAGAATATGAACCAGTTACACGTGGTAGTCTGTACAACTTCGTTGTTCGGAACAGTCCTATAACAGGCCACCTTGGGAAAACACTCATAAGTCTCAATTGGTGAAACCAATTATGATGAAACCTATGGTATTGGATCAGGGACATGCAAGGATACCTCAGTACGAAGTTTCATACATAGATGAGCAATAACTTTGGAGATATCATAGAAACAGTAACAGGCATTTCTGCAGGAGAAATTGGAAAACTAGGGCTTCCTATTCCAGGAGCTTCCCTCCATTGTTTTCAAAAAAGGAGTACATTGGACAACTACATTTGAAGAGATATATCCTTATATCCAATCAAATCTGAAGATTCAAAGTTTTTAAAATTAGGGTTTCTCTGACAAACCCTAGATCAGCCAGCTCCGAAACTAGGACGAATACCTCAAATCGGTAAGATCTAATATTTTGCTATTTTCATTTGAGGTTCTCATTTCAAAATGATCTATCACGATAGCTTGATGATAAGCTTGGTGAAGTTGACAACTTCCAAGCATGGAAGTATATTATCTCTCTGAAGAAAATGAATTGGACACCTACATGAGTAGAGAGGTTCCAGTTCCAGAGGGAGATGAGGCTAGAAGCCTTACACAAGGAGAACTTGGTCAAGGCCAAGAAGATCATTGTTGATTCAATCACAGATAAAATTGTACCACAAGTGTCTTCCCTAAAGACACCAAATATGTTTGATTCCTTGACCAAGCTATTTGAAGGGAAGAACATAAATCAGAATATGACCTTAAGAAACCAGTTGAACAATGTGAAGATCCAGAATGCAGAGACCATGCAGTCATACTTTACAAGGGTCTCTCAAATAAAAGAACATCTTGAAGTGGTAAAAGAAGAAGTGAAGAATGCAGAAGTGGTGATAGCCACCTTGAATGGCCACCCAGGATCATGGGATTCATTCATGCAAGGAATGTGTGCTAGAAGGAAGTGATTACTTTCAGTAGACTCTGGGAAGAAGAAGAAGCTCGACTCATAATAAGAGAAGAGAATATGTCAGCAACTGAATATCTAGCTCTCACCATCGAAAGAAGATCCCTCAAGCAATGAGGAATATGAAGAACTCACCTCTTGAAGAACCTCTTATCCATCTCAGCATTTGGATAAGAAACAATGCTATTTTGAATGAAGAAGACGGTGAAGCTGAAGGCTCAAGAAGGGGTCTACCCACGAAACAAATAAAGATAAGTATTCAATTGTCATTTCATGATATTGTTTTTGTTATGAATTTGTTTATATTCAGTTGATGTGTTATGCATGATAGAATGTTTGCATCAACGGCAATATACTACTAATATGCATGAGATGGGTATGTAGCTCATGGTGCTATACAACTCTCCATTTCTACTTATCTAGAATGAAACGTCTTTGCTGACATATTGGATTAGTGCACAATCTCAATGTTGTCTTGGTGAAGATGGAAGGCATCTAGAAAAGTTTCCGTGAGATATGAATGAATGTTGTATTGGCTAAAGTAGTTGCATGATCATATATTTATGCATAAGAATTTGTCAGTATGAACATTCCTTATGAAATGTTTCTAACCATACAAATGCATTTGACTTGTAGGAAAAATTGCATACATAATCGGCTACAAGTAAAGAAGGATGAGACTTGTTCTAAAGAACAAGTGACGACATTTAAAAATAAAAAACAATATGACGAATGCAGTGACATCATTGATGCAGAACCTTCCAAGAACAAAGGGAAGATCAGTTCAGGAAGAATGATGTCTAGGATGCCATATCGATACATGAAGGGAAGTTTGTAGTTCCATCATGCAGTAGATGAAAACATCGTGGGATACAAGGCAAGATTCATAGCACGAGGCTTCTCATGAAAAGAAGGAATAGACTACGAAGAGACATTTGTAGCCATTGCAAGTGAAGACACATGAATGGCATAATCATGTGTGCAAATGAAAGAAGGCCTTGTACGAGCTCAGAAGACACCCATGGGATAACACATACATGAGGAGCTTGATGAAGATCTGAACCTTTGCTACAAGGTGGGTAAAGGATGACAAGCTCATAGATGGGTGCAAGAGGAACTTTTGAAAAGGTTCAAGATAGAGGATCTTGGTATCCAGTGATCCTAGATGGATACATAGAAGATTAGTAGCATAGAAAGCTACTTATCACTCCGGTACAGAATGTTTCAGTGCATAGAGTACGAAAGACAAAGGGAGTGACTACAGAAGATCCTAAGGTTCGACATGGTACAACAGGATGGATAGATTATTGATGACTCTAGGCTTTACTGAGAGTAAAGTGGATTCTAACCTTCGCTTCAAGGTTGAAGGCAGAAGACTAGTGATGCTCCTGTTATGTGTCGATGCACTACGTTCTAGGCATGGAGGTGTGGACAAGGGAAGTATGTATTAGAGATCCTGAAGAGGTTCAGGATGATAGAATGCATGACCACACCTATGGCATCGAACCTGAAGCTACTGAGTGTTGCTTCATCAGAGTCAGTTGATGCCACGATGTATCGTCAGATGATTTGTTCCTTGATGTACCTGACAGATGCGAGACCAGATACTTGCTTTGTTGTGAACACATTGAGACATGTTCACTTGATGGCTGCAAGTATGATACGAATCAGAAGATTAACCTGGAAGGTTATACATATTCAGATTGGGCAGTGCCATTGATAGGAAGAGCACTTTTGGGTGCTTCTTTAGTGTGACATCATGTGTGATCTCTTGGTTGGCAGGATGGAGTCCTGCATGGAGTTGAGTACAGACGAGGAAAAAGATGTTTCCACTTGCTCTTCAGGAGGTAGTATGTTTCTTTTGAAAACTACTATTTGATTTGATTGATCTGACTTGCATCTTTGGTATGATGCAGAGAGGAGCAATGAAGCTCTAGTTTGTGATACAGATCGAGATCTCTCGAAAGAGGGAGTTCTAGCATAGCTAGTAAGACAGGTTGTCTGAGCATAAATCTTGGTGAAGCTCATAAGTTGCTGAGACGTAATCAGTCCTGTAGGTTGTCCTCAGATGTAATAGGTCCTGGCGAAGCTCGCAGGTTATCCTTGGACGTAATCAGCCCTGATGTGATTCTATGCTAGAAATGGCCAGAGTGAAGTTTGAGTACTTCAGGGAGATGGTTGGTGTTCTCCAGATCGAGGTTCCCTCCAAAGGGAAGTGATGATTTTGTGTTCCTTTCTGACATGGTGAGAGGATTGGTTCCTGCCATGGTTAGATGTAAGTGTTGTGCCCTTTCGACATGGTGAGAGGATTGGTTCCTTCCATGGTAGGATGTAAGAGCTGTGACATGGTGAGAGGATTGGTTCCTTCCATTGTCAGATGTATGTGATGATGCCACATCCAGCATAAAAAAGGGTTGGCTCTGTGAAGACACATCTAGTATGAAAAATGACTAATTTTGTGTGGATGTCACATCCAGCATGAAAAAGGGTTGGCTCTGTGAAGACACATCTAGTATGAAAAAGGAGTAGCTCTATGTAGGTCCCACATCCAGCATGAAAAAAAGGTTGGCTCTGCGAAGACACATCTAGTATGAAAAAGGACTAGCTCTATGTAGGTTCCACATCTAGTATGAAAAAGGACTAGCTCTGTGAAGACTCATCTAGTATGAAAAAGGACTAGCTCTGAGTAGCTGCCACATCTGGTATGAAAAAGGACCAGCTCTGTGATGCCTCATCTAGTATGAAAAAGGACTAGCTCTGTGATGATACATCCAGTATGAAAAAGGACTGGCTCTGTATAGGTTCCTATGACGAGAAGAATCAAGAGATAGCACTTGTGATGATGACCCAGTGATGATCCAGATCGAGTGATGATGATCCAGTAGTGATGATCCAGATCAAGAGATGATCCAGATCCAGTGATGATGTCCAGCGATGATCCAGATCGAGTGATGATCCAGATCCAGTGATGATGTCCAGTGATGATCCAGATCCAGTGATGATCCAGATCCAAAGATGAAGATGACTTGAAGAAAAATATGACTTGAAGATGAAGATGACTTGAAGACGAAGATGACTTGATGATGATCCAGATGATACAGCGAAGAAGACTTGTACTGATATATTGTATCGAGAGAATACCTTCCTAGTTAAGAGGGAGTGTTGATGTATTTGTAACTTCAGAATGTATTCATCCGTATATCTTATGTATTGTACCCCGATGTTTATTCTGGGATGTGTCTGTAATGTAATTGAGTCATGTCATACCCCGATGTTTATTCCGGGAAGTTTCTATAATGAGAAAGTCATGTCAAGTCATTGTGGGTAACCCTCCTATTGGTCAAGGTTTAAAGTCCCCACAGTTGTGGGGCCCTAGGGTTATTAGACTAGGGCCTGTGCAAGAAGATGAGGGACCTTTTTCGCGCGTTAGATGCAATAGAAACCTAAAAAATCAGGCATCCCTTAACTTACTTGGATTTTTTGAGATACTTATGCAAAATATCTTGCATTGAGTAAAAAACATGAAATGTAGGAAATTGAATCACCTTCCGAATATATAACTTTTATGTATCTAAAATTTGCATAGCTATGTCAAATTTCATTTTTCCTAACAGACACTTTTTATTTTTCAGGGAAATTATAAGGTATATGTTTTTGTGGGTGCAGCCTTTGAGGGCCTAAATGATCTAATCAAGCTAAAAAAATTGACATCCATGTAGAGAACCCATAGCACTAGTGCGGCATTATTTTTCGAAAATTAAATTAGTAATTTTATAATATTTTTATAATTGTTTAAGTGAGAAAACCTCGAAAATGGTACATGTTTTGTGGGTGCAGCCTTTGAAGGTCTTAATGCAAAAATCATGAAATGGGGTTTTGATAGAACGTAGAGGTTAGTGTCTACTTGTGCACCATACAATTTTTGTTTGAAGTGATCAAGAATTGAAAAAGTTATAGAAGAAACACTAACAGTGTGTTTCACGAGTTAAGGAGGTAGGAGAGAAAAGAATTTGAAGAAAAATATGAAAAATTAATAATTTTAAATAAAAGTTACATATTTGGAATCTGTAAAAAAAACCATATTTGTGTTTAAGATTTCGTCAAAAATGATTGTGTGTAGCATACTGTAAAGAGTGGTTAAACACAGGTTTCTTCAGAAACTGGAAGAAACACCCAATTAGCTTTGGTTCATGATTACCATAGCACAGATTTGGTATTACCGAAGCAAACACCAAACCATACACATAGGATTAAGGTTGACATGTGACCAAGTGATTCGGATTGGTTTTGACTCTAAAAAACATGGCGCGTTTTATTTGAATTCAAAAAAATATTCCTGCTCATAGAATTTTGAAACGCGCTCGCGTTATAGTGAACAAAAACGCGCTAGTGTTATAGT
>LPNX011095201.1:362020-409100 GCA_001517045.1 Pseudotsuga menziesii | reverse complement strand
CATCCTATTCTTCTCCCAAACACATTTAAGCCCGGGGAAAGACTGGTGGCATAGTATGCAATCGATTAGGATTGAGCTCATGTAAAATTCAGACCTTCTGCGTTCCTTTCCTTCTGAAGTTGCAGCCACACAAGAGGAGAGGTTGCTGGAGACTATGCTCGCCCAATTGAAAATGGTTCCTTCTGTTGCTATAAAAAACATTAGGGGTACCCATTCCAACTTAAACAGTCTGCCATTTTCCCTCCCAAAGATTCTGTTTAGCATTAAAGCTATGAACCTGTAAGTGGGCCTGAGAGTGGCTGTGTCATAATCTTCAGTCACTCTATGTCGGAAGATCTTGCCCGGTAAGAGCATTCTTTTCAAGGTCTCTACAAGGTCCATCCGGAGGTTGTCCAGCCATCTATCTGTAAGGAAAAGCTGAGGCTCTGGTAGATGGTAAGCTAAAGCTACATATCCAGGGCTAAATGCAGCATAGCCCTGGCCATCAATGTTACAGATGAGCATTGAATTGTGGTTTGTATGTGGTAGCACCCATCTCATTAACTCGGAGCACGGGAACAGCTCTGGTCTAGTGGCGACCTTCATGATAGCTGATTTCTCTATATTGCCATATATGGGTGCCTCCTCAAGCCCCATATCCGGGACTTCCCTGCGGGAAATCATCCTGTAAATATCTCCCCATTTGTATTCCGGCTCCATCCCTGTAACACATTGGGTGTCCTCATAAATGTATTCAATTCTCGCTTCTGTATCTGGTGCTGGCACCTCCTCTACTACTGGGGCCTTCTTTTTCTATCTCTTAGACATTTTAAGATCTTCCTGCAATGTATAGCATCATGGTATTGAGTAATTCCAATTTATGAACTTTGTGCAACAGCTTACTCTCTTTTAGGTATATTAGAATTATATCAGTGCATACAATCAACCTTCAGCTTTCATACTGAACAATTCACAAATATGAAGTGCTGTGTAATGTGTTATGAGCATGATAAATTTTTATTGTAGCACATCTTCACTAGGTCTTATGAATGAGTTGTTTTATGATTTATCCCACATGCATTAAATTATCAGTCATATTGAGGTTGGCAAGAAAATACGCTATTACGAGGCTTTTCATTTTTATGAAATTGATATATAGAAGCGACATGAGCAAAATCTATGCAGATGCATCATACAACCATCATTTCACTGCCTATCACACAGAGAGAAAAAATAAAAGCCCCAGGCTTAACTAGTCGATACTTCAGACCTACGGCCCATGGAACGCAAGCGACTATTCAGCGGAGCAAATATATTATGTTGATAAGCTTCTTCACCCACCTCGACAGGAAACGAGCCCATCTCTGGACCAGGCATCTTGATCAAAACCGACTCATGCTACCCTTCCTTTTTACCCTACCAAGGTTTTCGGCGTTCAATAGCAAAACTAGTTCGCACCATCCCCAATTCCCACCGCGACGACGCACAACCCCGGACTGTAAACAGAGAGTCAGAAAAACCGCGGCGACTGTGGCTAGTGCAAACCCGACCCCTAGACAGAAAACAGCAACGCAGCTCCTATTATTTCGTCCGCCCAATCAAGTTTGGCGCAGATGGCGTAACGACCATCTGCGCCTCAAAACCCCATCATTGATGGATCCCATTACTACTGAACCGGGTGCAGGCGGCACGACGGCCACCTGCACCCTGCTTCCCCTCCGTGCTCAAAATGGGATTGAAATGGCAGAGAAAAACCGAAATGCGGGATTTAAAAATAAAGGCGAAAACCCCCATTCCTCTAACCGCCAAAGCTATTCGACCTAGGAACCCTAACACAATGCCGCGAACCATCAGGTAGACGACCGAAGAAAACCCAACCAATGGAGAAAACTCCCCGTGCTAGCGCAACGGGACGACGGGTCCAATTCTTAAAACCCCCACCGTGTAAAAGAAATCTTAAAAAAAACGATGCTAAGAGTCAAGATCCTACCTGGCAATCCACCAAATGAGGGAGCTGATGATGGCTAGACTTCTCCTCCTGCCACCTGGACACAGGTACACCAACAGCTAGCTCTCACATGCTTCTAAACTTGATAGTTCGTCTCACCGCGACAACGCCTTCGAAAACAACAGAAAACCCCGTTTGTCGCCCAACATATATAAACAAAACCACACGTGCGAGGAGTCACATCAATCGGGGCGGCTTCGAAAGTTATGTCGAGTGGCACGAGCTTCACACCACCCGCAATGGCGGACCCCTCCTACCACTCTATCACCCGCAACGGCGAATATGGCTCAAAACATACCTCAGGCGTCGGCGGAAACTATATCGGAAGCTTGGAGCTTGGAAACCTCCGCAACGGCGGACCGCTCCCATCATGACACCGCCCGCAATGGAGGCGACTATCAATTGTTTCGTCATGCGACACAGTCCACAATGGCGGGGACAGGTATAGAAAATCGTCCGCTACGGAAAAGAACATCAAGAGTCGAACATTCCCCGCAACGGCGGTAGTGATAAACCCACGCGGTCCTGAAAGCCACCCGCAATGGCAGGCTCGACATAGCCAACTACGAATCAAAAAATCCTCCGCTACAACGGTGCGATAGACGGTTAGGAGGATTTGAAGGCCACCCGCAACGGCGGGGCGGGCAAGAGAAATAGAAAACGAAAGACGCCCGCAACGGTCGGGAAAATCAAAGAGAAAAACGCCCGACATGAAAACTTTGCAACGAAATTTCAAAAAGTTTTGCAAAATGACAGGGACTCAATTTCAATGGAAGTCTTTAAGCATCTTAACTATGAAAAACCAGTCAATTTCTAGCATTCAAAATTCGGGAAGGAGCCATAAATCCATAAGCAAAACTCAAGAGCATGAAACTAAACAAGGAAAATGGATAACTCGAAGTAAAGGAGGGTCCCAAAAATTTTTAGAATTTTGGGAGAATGTTGCAGGCGCAACAGTCACAAAGTACCTTGTCCTTATACTTACCAATTTGAAACTCAACTTCACTTTTCTCTTGTACTAACAATTGGTGTCCTTTTTGCAACCACGAAACTTTATAAGGTGTGGGATACTTAACCTTTTTCAATCCCAATTTGTCCACCATTTCTTGGGAGACTAAATTGTTCATAATTCTTCTATCAATCACCAATTCACAGAATTTACCTTTTGTCTTACACATTGTCTTGAATAAGGATTTCCTTTGAACTGGTTCAACAATCTTCTTTGCTGGTTTCAATAGGACTTTGTGCATCATCAACACATCTCCGATCTCTAGCACATTCGCTGCCTCAAGTGCTTGTTCCTCTACTACTTTGGTTTGAGCTATGTGTGCACCTTACTGTCCCGTATTGTCATTCTTGGGACATTCAAAGGTCGATGACCCAAGGTGTTACCCCTATAACATCGGTAGGCAGTCTTTCTGCCCCTTCCTATACCTCTATCTCTTTGGTAAGGTCTTTCTCTTCTACTGCCACCTTCTTTCTCTGGGTGTCCATGCTGATTTGAACTTCCTTCATCATTCTTTTGTACTATAAGATTCTCTTTTCCAGTTGACTGTCCTCTCCCTCTAGTAAAACCACGTCCTCTGCTAGAGTTTTGCTTCATTTCTATATTTTCTTCTGCTTTCAAAGCACATTGGTATGCATCTTTTATTGTTCTTGGAGAAAGTATATTGATTTCATGTTGTATTTCTAGCCTCAAACCATTGATATACCTTGTTGTCTTCTTTGGGGTATCTTCTACATGACATGCTCTCAATTTCACCTGGTAAAACTCTTCGGTGTACTCCCTCATTGTCATCATCTTTTTCTTGATATTTTGCACCTGTCTGTAGAGAGTTAGCTGGTAATCCTTTGGCAAGAAATTACCCTTCATTTCTGCCACCATTCTATCCTAGATCTTGATTAATGGTTTGTCCTTCTTTCTTCTTTCAGCCTGCACATTATCCCACCATAGTGCAGCATGACCTTTCAACCTTGTCACTACAAATTTAACTCTGTTGTTTTCGTCAATCTCCTTGTACTCAAAATACTTGTCCATCTCACTAATCCAATCTATTAGATTCTCAGCCTTCAAACTACCATCATAAATGGAGACTTCAATATTTGGCCTTAAACTTGAGCCCAATACTTCCCTCAACAATATAACTTCAGCAGGAACTGCTTCTTCTTCTTCAGGTACCTTGTCGAGCTCACTAATATCTCCACCTTCAGGAACCCACTGCCTTCCCATTTCCATGGCCTCTAATCGAGCTTGTAGTCTCCTTATCTCTTCTAGGAGTTTTGCATTTTCCCTAGGTCTGCCTATTTGACCTTGTCCTCTTCTTGTTGGCCAGTTCATCTCTGTATACTTGTGAGAAAACACAGCGTTATGCTTTGATACCAAAAATTGGTAGCAAGGAAGGGCTGAAACCCAAATATGAAAGGAACCTTACATTGGTGCTGGTCAAAAGAAAAATTGAAACGCTCTGCTTTCACCCAAAACATAGGTCTTCCAGTTTAAACGTGTCTGCTCTCACCCAAAAACATAGGTATTCTAGTGTAAGCATTTCCTAGAGGATTTAAAAATCTATTGGATCAAATGCAACAATCAAACATTCTGTCAATGTTTCCTGTTCGGGTACGCAGGGTACTCCCAAAACACCGAACACCTTGAGCAACTGCTTCACACAAATAGATCACAGATCAACACACCGATGTTTGTCATGTGGTTAAAACCCTCGATAGGGAAACAGTCCATGGCCCCAGCCAAATAGTTACTTGGAGCAATTTATTATGCAAAAGAAAGAAAGTTACATGAGCTTCTCATAATCGATCAACTAGCCAAGGACCCTCTATGTTCTTTAAATAGAGATCATAGACCAATCGAGTGTTAAGCAATGGATCAATGGTAGTGTTGGGGCCTGGAAATTTGCAGGAGACAATAGTAAAGGATTCTCCCCAATCAACGTTCCCAACTAGCCCGTTGACTGTTTGGTGTAGGGAATCTATCCGGTTTGCGGTCCGGCTACCGTAGGTCAAGGTAACAAAAACAAAGATTTACCGGTTGCGGCCCAGTCCACCGAGTTTTTTGTATTTTTGACTTAGAAGATGAAATGCAAGTGCCTAACTAAATGCAAGGTGATCAGAATGCAAGGAGCTGTCACAATGTGATGCGCAGGTTCTTACCTCTCGTCTTAGACTCACATGCAGCCAAATCACATATATTAAGAAATAACTTAACTATCTAATCTATCCCTAGGGTGCAAGGTTATCATTCGTTAGTGAGTAATACATTTAATACATGCATTATGAATAGTTACAGATAGCTGATACTTCATTCAAAACACATGAACAATTACAGATATTTAAACAACCAGATAGTCGATTATTTTACGAACAACATTTATTACTCACAGTGGAAGAAATCCTAAAAATACTGAAGAACATTTAACAAGAACATAGGTTCAGGAAATTAAACACTCTCACAGTAAATGAAACATAGCTGAAAACGAAATAGTTCCTCTTCAACATTATTCATTGAGTTGCATTGATAAATTCCACATTTCACTCTCTCCAGCAGGCAAAAATGCAGTTTCCTTTGCAAAATGAAATAGTTCCTCTTACAAGTAAACATTACAAAATTTTCCAGGGAAAAAGCCCCTTTCTAAATCCTATCTTCTCTTATTTATACTACGCAACCGGTCTTTTGGGATACTCCCCCAAACGTCTGATTTTCCCATCCCCAACGCTTCATATCCTTTGGTTCTGTCTTTTCTTGCATACTCATGATTGGTTAAGTAACTACTGTATCCTTTGGACTCGCGCTATCGTTGTCTTCGGAGTGGCTTTGGTCATACCACCATCAACGGTCCGCCTCCCCTCTTACCATGGCAGTTTCATCATTTTCCAGGATTTCACTTGCAATCAACAACGAGAGCCATTAATTGGAAATCATAACTGCAAAAATAATGTGAACTGAAAATACCACTCCACAGGAAATGACTGGGTGCTTCTCTAAAATTGACAAGAGGCTGGATTAAGCCTTTTGGGTGGGAAGATTACAATTCGACAAGAGGCAAGGTTTGGGCATCGGATGCTAAACCACTTTCCCGGCCGCAACGGCGGATGGGTAAAGACTTCAAGCATGCGATGGAAAGGGCGAAAAAAAAATTAAGTCGGAAGTCGGCAGGCTTTGACGTCGGGCGCGAGATGGATTTACTGGCCGCAACGGCGGATGATGAAAAGATGAAGTCATGCGATGGACATCGGGGAGGGGATCGCTTCACATTTCAGCAGCTAGACCGCTTTGAGCGCCGCAACGGCGGATGGGAAAAATATTGCAGCCCTGGATTCAACATAAAAGACGCCCAAACAAAAAATAAAAAAATCTAAGTAATGGAAAACTCAAAACACCAACGGTCCAACTGATTCACCTCAGAGACAATGGGCAACTGATCAGACGAGTTTCTGGCTAGCAGGCCATATTCGATTCTGCAACCAACAAAAAAATCTAAAAACATGCATCCTCTGGAAATAGGCTGCAAAATAATCATTAGAATCCAATAAAGCTAAAGCAAGGCCACACCTTCATGGATCAAATGGAGTCAGAGAAGCTTTAAATGGAAAGGAGGGGTCCCAAAATTTAAGAGATTTGGGGAGAAATGTTGCAGCAGCAACAACTAGTGATTACCTGGTGAACCTAGATCTCTGGGCGATTAACCTTTGAGTGACAGACTATTTAACAACAAAAGCATCATATTGAATTCTTCCAGCAATACAGATTTCTCAAATGACCGAAGTGTGTACCCTTAATCATTGATGACAGTCCGATTAGGAAGAGTGGAAACCAAAATTGTCAAGTCCAGATAACTATGCTGAGGCCGGAGGATGAATTTCATTATTACCTTTGTCTTCAGGTAGCTAAAAGCTTTGGACACCACAGGATTGGAGCATATGGTAAACAGAAATATTCGTTTGTTCCCCATTCCCATGACATTTTCACACATTTCTTGTGCTTTCAGACTTTTGTCCTATTTCATATGAGTTTGCTCACATGCCTTTCTTACTGAATTTTGATTTAGGATCCTCTATCCCATAGTGTCCTTTTGTGTGAGTGGTGTACTTCAAGTTTCAGCTCACGGACAGAGTGGATCTTTTGGCAATTCAGAACTTATGATTCAGCTCCTGCTTTGATTTATGATGCTTTCATAGGAGTTTTTTTTTTACTCTTTATTTGCCTTTTGGCATTCACTTCTTGGCATGGGATCATTTATATTTAATACACTGTTCACTTTGCTCCTTTCCATGGGTCCTTTGGTGTTGCTCCTTAGAAAATTTTAAATGTGACGTGGATGGAGCCTCGACATAGTACCCCAGACTCCTCGAATCTGGTTTATTTCACAGGGGTTAAGCAGGACTTCAATGCACACAGAGTTCTTCAAGAAAACTGCTATACTGGAAGAAATTATTTCATATAAATTAGCAATACACAGTCTGACACCAAAACGTTTATCAAACCCAAAAATTTCGGATGTATTCCATGCAACCATAGGTTTTCTCCTTTTATTGAAATCAACGAAACAAGCTAGAACGAAATCAACAAAAGCAAACTAGAACATGACTCCAAAGACAGTCGGGCGGATTATTTATGTACAAGACAGAAAAATCAGACAGACTCAGGAAAAATGAGGTTTGAGAACCAAACTATTTACTGGTAGGTTCTCCTCCCACCCCTGCAGATCTTGCAACTTGTAGGTAGAAGGACCAAGTTTGGCTGCAATATGAAAAGGGCCTACCCACAACTGCTGGAATTTGGTATGCTTTCCTTTCTCATCATGGGGGTGGTCCCATTTAAGGACTAAGTCTCCCACTTCAAAGTCTTTTGTCCCAGCTTTGTGTTTGTCAAACCATCTCTTAAACGACTCTTGTTGTTGCTTAAAGCATTCTTTGGCTTTCGACCTGGCTTCTTCAGCCTTCAGGAGATTATATATTCTTATTTGTAAAACTTCATCATCCGACCCCCTAGACTCCTGAGCTAGAATGGAAGATGGTAGCATGATATTGGGAGGAAGGATGGCCTCTTTGCCATAGACAAGGGTATATGGGGACACTCCAATTGCAGATTTGTGGGTGACTCTATCAGCCCAAAGGGCATTTGGTAAGGCTGAGTGCCAACTCCTCTGGTTTTCTATTACAGTCTTCTTCAGAATTCTAATGAGGTTTTTATTAGAGGATTCAGCCAGGCCATTCCCTTGTGGATAGTAATTAGCAGAATAATGCAATTTTATCCCTTTATCATGAGCAAATGCAGTCAATTTAATTGATGAAAAATATTTAGCATTATCAAATACTAACGAAACTGGAACTCCAAACCTGGTCATGATATGATCTTGTAGGAAGCTGATGACTTCATCTTCATTTATCTTGCGTAGTGGGATAGCTTCGACCCAGTGAGTGAAATAATCAGTCGCAGTAAGAATGTACTTGTGCTGCAGGGACGAATTTGGATTTATTTCTCCAATAATGTCCAACCCCCATTGCTCAAATGGTTCCGTGATCATCACAGGCTTTAGGGGTGCTGCTGCTTTAGGCTGTCTTCCACCACACCTTTGGCAAATATCACACTTTCTGATGTGTGCATGTGCATCCTTGAAGAGTGTAGGCCAATAATAACCAGCTCTAAGGACCTTGTGGGCTGTAGTGTCCCCTGAATAGTGTCCCCCAGCCGGACCATCGTGCAATTCAGACATCACTTTCTTGGCATCTTCTTTCTCCAAGCATCTCAGAAGGACACCATCGTAGTTTCTCCTGAATAGTACGCCTTCGATGATTTGATAGGAAGCTGATTTCAGACGCAGCGCCCTCCTTTGCTTAGAGTTCCAATGTTCCGGCAACAGTCCTGAATGTAGATAATGTACAAGGTCTCTATACCAAGACTCAGGAGCTGTAAACAAAGGACACATCTCTGCTAAATGTAATTCGGCCTCATCTTCCCAGGTGCTCTCTTCGTTGTTCCTATTTTCAGTCATCAATTTGCACAACCCCTGACCTTTAACTATAGATGCTGGTTTGAATTCAAGATCGTATTCTTGGAGGGCTGTCACCCAGTTGCCTCTTCTTTCCCCTAACTCCCTTTGTATAAGAAGGGATCTCACAGCTGGGTAGGGGACTATTACCTTGGTTCGATTTTTTAATATATAAGGCCTGAATTGCTTCACTGCCTTAAATACTACGTAAGCTTGCTTATCAATGGCTGGGTAGTTTAATTCAGCCCCTTGTAGACCAGTGCTCATAAAAGAGATTGGGAATTCATCCCCCCCATCTTCATTTTGCGTGAGTACAGCTGCCAGCGAGTCATCGGACGCAAATGTATACATAATAAAGTATTTATCAAAGTCGGGGATTTTTAAGGAGGGAGCGTGTGCAACGACAGTTTTAATTTTGCTGAAAGTGTCCTTCTCAATATCAGTCCACTTAAATTGTGCATTCTATTTGACCATCTGCTGTAGTGGTTTGACAGTCTGAGCGAAATCAGGCACAAACCTTCGTACAAAATTTATGGTTCCCATAAACGATTGCATTCCTTTTTTATTATGGGGCATGGGAATTTGTTCAATGGCCTTAATTCTTTCTGGGTCTATAGATATACCCTTCTTTGAAACTATGTGCCCCAGTAATTTTCCCTCAGTGACGACAAATGCGCACTTCTTAGGATTGAGGGAAATGCCATATTTCCGACAGCGTTCGATAATTTGCTTTAGGTGAAAAGCATGCTCTCCTCTTTTCTTCGAGAATATTGTAATTTCATCAAGGTACACCACAGCGCTTTGTCCAATTAGTCCGTGGAAAGCTATGTCCATAGCTCTCTGAAATGTCGCTCCAGCATTAATCAGCCCAAAGGGCATCCTTCTATAGGCAAAAGTTCCCCATTTTTTCCTAAACGTTGTCTTTAATCTGTCTTCTTTGGCTACCAACACTTGATTGTAGCCAAAGAATCCGTCTAATAATGAAAATAGTTCAGAACCTGGAACCATTTGTAGCAGCTGCTCCATGGGTGGCACAGGGTAGTTATCTTTATCCGATGTGCGGTTTAAGTTCCTGAAATCCACACACAGTCTGATTTGTCCTAAATTCTTTCTAACCGGTACCAAATTTGATACCCACTCAGAGTGTCTGACTTTAAAAATGATTCTAGCATCCAACAATTTCTTTACCTCACTCTGAATCAGTGGTTCTAGTTTTGGATGCATTTTCCTCAAGGGCTGCTGATATGGCTTGACTCCTGCCTTGATGGGAACAACGTGCTTGATGATGCTGGTATCGTATGTCTTTAACTCTTGGTACGTCCAGGAAAAGACATCTTTGTATTGTTTAAATAGACTGATGAACTTGTCTCTTTCTGTCGGCAAACAACATTTGCCAAGATTCACGAACTTAGGTGCCGTTTCAGTCCCCAAATTTATCAGCTCAAACTATAGAGTTGGGCTGTGATTCTTCACGTTGGCGGGTCTCCTAAACTTTTCATTCAAGTCAAACATCTTTTCTAACGTTCTGATCCCTTTAGGGATGAAATTATCAAATTTCATCTCGGCCTGGTGTTCTTCATCATCAATAATCGCTCCTTTGAATACCTCGTCATTTCTTAAACATTCTATAATTTTCTGGTCATCATCGAACACACGCAGATTGGTAATCATATCAGGTACTGAAGGCCTGAAAAGCAATTCAACAGTACATCGATTATTTGAGGGTACAAGCCTAGCCACCGAAGTAGCTAATAAGTCAGCTGCTGCGTTTTTAATTCTTGGGATTGAAATAACGTTGAATGCATTAAAACATTTGAGAAAGTCCCATACCTCATTCTGGTAAGATTTTGAGTGGAGAGAGACACAGTGGATTTGTTTCACAATAATTTCAGAATCCCCAAAAACTTTTAAATTACTTACCTTCAAGTCAATCGCTTTTTTGAGTCCCTGCACCAGTGCTTCATACTCAGTTGTATTATTAGTACATTCAAACTCTAATCTACATGAAAGGAAATGTTTATTCTTCTGTGGATCAATTAGGACACAGCTGGCCCCTGACCCTTCTAATGTCTTAGAGCCATCGAAAAATAAAGTCCAAAAATCATTAACTACTGAAAATGAATCTACTCTTACTGCTAAGTCTACTATTTTACAATCAATCTCGCCAGCCTGCGAGAATCTAAGGAGATCAGGATGGGTATCAGATGGCTTGTTGGCTTCTTCTGCTTGATAATTCCCTGGTTCCAACTCAAGAAAATAATTCCCCAATACAGAATCCACAGGTATATTCTTCTCATCCAGCTGGGTAACATTGTACTTCATGTGGGGTTCTCTTAGAATCTTGATCTGGTTTGGACTCCCCTTGTACAGAAACCACAGGTGCGACCAATCTGAAGTGAAATATCCATTTAATTTGGCTGACCATTCTCTACTCAGGACCAGACCATAAGCATCTGGTATATCAGCTACTATGATGTTAATAACTTGGCATACTTTGTCATTGGATGCCAGACAGATTAGGACGTCTTTCATCTCACCAATTACTTTAACGTTTGTCCTATCCAACTGAACCACCCTCCACATGGTTGGCTTTGGCTGCCCATTTATCTTCTTACATACTAATATGGGAATGACATTAATAGACGCCCCCGAATCTACCAGACAATTGTGCATGTTATGATTAAAAATTCCAAACGTTAGGAGGAAAGGTAAATGCTTAGCTTTAGACTCACCTCCAATGCTGGTTTCTCCAATTTCTTCTTCGTCCTGAGGTTGATTGTCGGCAGACAGCTTGTCATCTGATGCTTCAAGCGCTTTCAACATTCTCTCTTTCTGATGCGGCACTTTGCACATTTCGAATAATGGAACATTTGCTTTTACCTTTTTCAAATCCTCCACAATGTCATAATTCATCGATTGTCCAATTGGATCTGGTTTGTCAGCATTTCCTTCACTTGGCTTGGCTGTTGTATCATCCTGTCTAGGACTTTGGATGGTAATCATGAATTCTGGAATCTTATCAGCCAAAGCTTTATTTTGAAACTTCTTCCTAACATTTCTCTGTAGCCTTCTAATCTTTGGGAGAATAAGACTGTCGTCCTTAACCATTCCTTGGCTTCTCATGGCCACGTTGGTCTCCATAACACCCTGGTATCTCTGAGTGTTTCCTTCTTCAGCATCAAATAATGAGACCGAATTCCATAATGCCAAGGTCTCCTTTTCCTGATCTTCATTAGACGTAGAGGCAGAATTTTATTTTCTTTCTTCATCTCCCTCTTCTATTAACCTAGAATCCAGCAGTTGATTCATTACTAGCGTCATAGAGTTTATCCATTGTGGACAATTCTTTTCAGAGTGCGGCTGTTGGTGGAAAGTGCAGAAATTATCCATGCCGGCCTCTGTTAGATTCATGGACACAGCATTGTGATGAGGAAGGTTAGAATGATCCTTATCTTCTCTTTTCTTATAATATGGCTTATAAAACCTTTGTGCCTCATTTTCTTTTTCCATATCTATGATCTTGTTGGAAAGCTTCTGCATCATCTTGGCCATATTTTCCAGATCTGGCGACTTTTCTTCCTTAGGATTAGCAAACAATAAGGCTTTTATCCCCGCGCCTTTCTCTCCTGATTGTTCTGGATAATCTTCAATACTTTCTCTTTCCGCTTCCACCACTTCTGCCTCTTCATAGGTCTCTGTCAGAGTAGGCTTGGCCCTACCTTTCGCAAACATGGCCAAATCCGGACCCAAAGCTGAAGTATAGTACTCAATCAGTACTTTGTCTGAAGCCTTATTTGTTTCAGAGAAGTTCTTAAGATATGCTGCAAACCTTTGTGTGAAACTGTGCACTTTTTTCTTTTTCTCTTTCTTCAATGCACACAGTCCTTTCATAAGGGCAGCATGAGTCTTTTGGGTCACATACTTACTTCTAAAAATCCTCTCAAAGGTGTTCCAGTCCGGAATCGAGTTAGCAGGCAGCCCAAAATACCATGAAGCTGCAGCTCCTTTAAGTGTATGTGGGAATAATCGACATACTAAATCTTCATGCTCCCCGGCCCTTAAACCCTCTATTGCCAAGTAGAAACTCTGCAGATGATCATCCACTACGATCTTCTCATTGGGGTCAAATTTAGGCAGCAATTTTTCAAAGGATTGGGGTAAGTCATGTAATGGAGGTGTTAGATTTAGAGGTGATCGGGCTCTCCTTGCAGGTGGTGGATTTGGTGGGTTGGGGGGTTGGTTTGCATTTACGCCAGCCATGAGTCAGGGTGGAGAGTGAGGGGGTGAACCAATAGGAGTTTGAGCAGGAGAACTGTAAGGGGTATTTGGGCCTTCTTGGTTCAAAGGTAATTCAACCTCCTGC
The DNA here is from genome assembly GCA_001517045.1 of Pseudotsuga menziesii. NCBI lineage: Eukaryota > Viridiplantae > Streptophyta > Pinopsida > Pinales > Pinaceae > Pseudotsuga > Pseudotsuga menziesii. The sequence goes on along the minus strand of LPNX011095201.1, from coordinate 395,746 downwards.
AGAGCAGTCTCTACAAGTTCTTCCCAGTCTCCAACCAACACTGAATCTTCTGCTATAGGACGGTCTTTCTTCTTGTATTCTCTTCTAGGTAAGTCAGGGATAATTGGAAACCCTCCAAGCTTCTTTACATATGCCCGGGTGTGTCTTCTTAGGTTGTTAACCACTTCGTTACCAACAGCATATAGATGTTCTCTGTTTTCTTCCGGGATTGGATTATGGAACCTACTTCTTTCGGAACTGTCACCTATGGAAAATTCTCGGGAAAACAGGTTCCCTCGGCCAGCCATGAACTGGCGGCCCTCCTTCTAGCGCCAATTCTATTGGGGCCTGGAAATTCGCAGGCGACAACAGTAAAGGATTCTCCCCAATCAACGTTCCCAACTAGCCCGTTGACTGTTTGGTGTAGGGAATCCGTCCGGTTTGCAGTCCGGCTACCGTAGGTCAAGGTAACAAAAACAAAGATTTACTGGTTGTGGCCCGGTCCATCGAGTTTTTTGTATTTTTGACTTAGAAGATGAAATGCAAGTGCCTAACTAAATGCAAGGAGCTGTCACAATGTGATGCGTTGGTTCTTACCTCTCGTCTTAGACTCACACGCAGCCAAATCACATATATTAAGAAATAACTTAACTATCTAATCTATCCCTAGGGAGAAAGGTTATCATTCGTTAGTGAGTAATACATTTAATACATGCATTATGAACAGTTATAGACAGCTGATAATTCATTCAAAACACATGAACAATTACAGATATTTAAACAACCAGATAGCCAGTTATTTTACGAACAACATTTATTACTCACAGTGGAAGAAACCCTAAAGATACTGAAGAACATTTAACAAGAACATAGGTTCAGGAAATTAAACACTCTCACAGTAAATGAAACATAGCTGAAAACGAAATAGTTCCTCTTCAACATTATTCATTGAGTCGCATTGATACATTCCACATTTCACTCTCTCCAGCAGGAAAAAATGTAGTTTCCTTTGCAAAACGAAATAGTTCCTCTTACAAGTAAATATTACAAAATTTTCCAGGGAAAAAGCCCCTTTCTAAATCCTATCTTCTCCTATTTATACTACGCAACCGATCTTTTGGGATACTCCCCCAAACGTCTAATTTTCCCGTCCCCAACGCTTCATATCCTTTGGTTCTGTCTTTTCTTGCATACTCATGATTGGTTAAGTAACTGCTGTATCCTTTAGACTCGCGCTTTCGTTGTCTTCGGAGTGGCTTTGGTCATACCACCATCAACGGTCTGCCTCCCCTCTTGCCGTGGTAGTTTCATCATTTTCCAGGATTTCACCTGCAATCAACAACGAGAGCCATTCATTGGAAATCATAACTGCAAAAATAATGCGAACTGAAAATACCACTCCACAGGAAATGACTGGGTGCTTCTCTAAAATCAACAAGAGGATGGATTAAGCCTTTTGGGTGGGAAGATTACAAATCGACAAGAGGCAAGGTTTGGGCATCGGATGCTAAACCACTTTCCTGGCCACAACGGCGGATGGGTAAAGACTTCAAGCATGCGACAGAAAGGGCGAAAAAAAAAAAGTTAAGTCGGAGGTCGGCAGGCTTTGACGTCGGGCGCGAGATGGATTTACTGGCCGCAACGGCGGATGATGAAAAGATCGAGTCACGCGATGGTCGTCGGGGAGCGGATCGCTTCACATTTCGGCAGCTAGACCACTTTGAGCGCTGCAACGGTGGACGGGACAAAGATTGCGGCCCCCGATTCAACATAAAAAACGCCCAAAAAAAATAAAAAAATCTAAGTAATGGAAAAATCAAAACACCAACGGTCCAGCTGATTCACCTCAGAGACAATGGGCAACTGATCAGATGGGTTTCTGGCTAGCAGGCCATATTCGATTCTGCGACCAACAACAAAATCTAAAAACATGCATCCTCTGGAAATAGGCCACAAAATAATCATTAGAATCCAACAAAGCTAAAGCAATACCACACCTTCATGGATCAAACGGAGTCAGAGCAGCTTTAAATGGAAAGGAGGGGTCCCAAAATTTAAGAGATTTGGGGAGAAATGTTGCAGCAGTAACAATTGGCAATTACCTGGTGAACCTAGATCTCTGGGCGATTAACCTTTGAGTGACAGACTATTTAACAACAAAAGCATCATATTGAATTTTTCCAGCAATACAGATTTCTCAAATGACCGAAGTGTGTACCCTTAATCATTGATGACAGTCCGATTAGGAAGAGTGGAAACCAAAATCGTCAAGTCCAGATAACTATGCTGAGGCTGGAGGATGAATTTCATTATTACCTTTGTCTTCAAGTAGCTAAAAGCTTTGGACACCACAGGATTGGAGCATATGGTAAACAGAAATATTCGTTTGTTCCCCATTCCCATGCCATTTTCACACTTTTCTTGTGCTTTCATACTTTTGTCCTATTTCATATGAGTTTGCTCACATGCCTTTCTTACTAAATTTTAATTCAGGATCCTCTATCCCATAGTGTCCTTTTTTGTGAGTGGTGTACTTCAAGTTTCAGCTCACGGACGGAGAGGATCTTTTGGCAATTCAGAACTTATGATTCAGCTCCTGCTTTGATTTATGATGCTTTCATAGGAGTTTTTTTTTTTACTCTTTATTTGCCTTTTGGCATTCGCTTCTTGGCATGGGATCATTTATATTTAATACACTATTCACTTTGCTCCTTTCCATGGGTCCTTTGCTATTGCTCCTTAGAACATTTTAAATGTGATGTGGATGGAGCCTCGACATAGTACCCCAGACTCCTCGAATCTGGTTTATTTCACACGGGTTAAGCAGGACTTCAATGCACACAGAGTTCTTCGAGAAAACTGCTATACTGGAAGAAATTCTTTCATATAAATTAGCAATACATAGTCTGACACCAAAACGTTTATCAAACCCAAAAATTTCGGATTTATTCCATGCAACCGCAGGTTTTCTCCCTTTATTGAAATCAACGAAACAAGCTAGAATGAAATCAACAAAAGCAAACTAGAACATGACTCCAAAGACAGCCCGGTGGATTATTTATGTACAAGACAGAAAAATTAGATAGACTCAGGAAAAATAAGGTTTGAGAACCAAACTATTTACTGGTAGGTTCTCCTCCCACCCCTGCAGATCTTGCAACTTGTAGGTAGAAGGAACAAGTTTCGTTGCAATCTGAAAAGGGCCTACCCACAACTGCTGGAATTTGGTATGCTTTTCTTTCTCATCATGGGGGTGGTCCCATTTGAGGACTAAGTCTCCCACTTCAAAGTCTTTTGTCCCAGCTTTGTGTTTGTCAAACCATCTCTTAACCGACTCTTGTTGCTGCTTAAAGCATTCTTTGGCTTTCGACTTGACTTCTTCAGCCTTCAGGAGATTATATATTCTTATTTGTAAAACTTCATCATTTGACCCCCTAGACTCCTGAGCTAGAATGGAAGATGGTAGCATGATATTGGGAGGAAGGATGGCCTCCTTGCCATAGACAAGGGTATATGGGGACACTCCAATTGCAGATTTGGGGGTGACTCTATCAGCCCAAAGGGCATTTGGTAAGGCTGAGTGCCAACTCCTCTGGTTTTCTATTACACAAGTTGATCTTAACTAACTCCTAAGTGTCTAAATATCCTAGCATCCCCCCTTAAGAATAACTTGGGATAGGATTGAAGGGTTTACAAAAGTGAAGCTATTAGGAGAAGGAAGGAGGCATTAGAGCCTATCCCCCCTTAAGGACACATTCCTGAACTCCTAACATAGACCGAAGTTTAGAAAAATTCACTTCTGTAAGAGACTTGGTGAAGATGTCTGCAACTTGATCATCTGTAGGGCAATAGAGAACTTCAATAACACTATCATGAACAAGATTTCTAATGAAGTGCATGTGTATCTCAATGTGTTTTCTGCGCTGATGTAGAACTGGATCATTGGAAAGCTTGATGGCACTTTGATTGTCGCACCAAAGTGCAGTAGGTTGCTACTGCTCGAATCCAAACTCTGAAAGGATCTGTCGAAGCCATAAAGCTTCCTGACTGGCATTAACTACGACTCTATATTCTACTTCTGCTGAAGAAAGATCAAGAGCTTGTATTTCTTACAAGCCCAAGTGACAGGTCTAGATCCCAGACTGAAAACATAACCTGCAGTAGACTTTCGATCATCAGGATTGCCAGCCCAATCTGAATCAGTGAAACCAACCAACAAAGGTTCCCCCCCTATACTGTAATGAGTCCCAAACTAAATTGTTCTTCGAATATATCAAAGAATTATTTTTATTCTTTCCAGTGACTTTCATGAGGAGTTTGCATATAACGGGCAACACGACCAACGGCAAAGGAAATGTCAGGACATGAATGAGTTAAGTATAAAAGACTACCAACAAGTTGACGATACAAGGTGGCATCTACTTCAGGGGAAGTACAAGTGGCAGAAATTTTGACTCCAGACTAGAAGGAAGAAGGGGCTAGTTTACAATCTTCTATGTGGAAGCGACGAAGAAGGTCACAAGCATACTTATACTGGGAAAGAAAGATTCCTTCTTTGGTTTGCAAGACTTGGAGACCAAGAAAATAATGCAAATGTCCTAAGTCTGACATTTCAAAATTTTGCTTAAGACTGGATTTCACATGAGTTATAATTTTAGGGTCACTACCAGTAAGGCTAATATCATCAACATAAAGAACAAGTATGATGATATGGTTTCCTACTTTCTTGGTATAGACATTGGGGTCAGAATGACATCTAGAAAAACCAGTGTCAAGGAGAAAGCTATCCATTTTGGCATACCAAGCTCTAGGAGCTTGCTTAAGGCCATATAACGATTTCTTAAGGAGACAAACAAGGCTAGAGTTATTCTAAACATATCCAGGAGGTTGTTCCATGTAAATTTCCTCATGTAAATCACCATGTAAGAAGGTAGACTTGACATCCATTTAATGGAATTCCCAGTTATGTAAGGCTGGAAGGGAAAGAACAAGGCAGATGGAGTTCATTTTTGCTAAAAGGGCAAAGGTTTCATTGTAGTCAATCCCTTCAACTTGGGAAAAACCTTTGGCAACTAACCTTGCCTTAAGTCTTTCAACACTTCCATCTGATGCATACTTAGCTCGGTAGACCCATTTACATCCAACAAGTTTTCTTCCTTTTGGAAGAGGAACACTGGATCCTAAGTATCATTCGCCATTAAGGAATGATATTCTTCATCCATAGCTGCATCCGAATCTGGATTTCCTGAAGCTTCTGCAAAAATTTCTGGATCATGATTCTGGAAAACTTGAGCCAAAATATAAGAGGCTCACTGAAACTAAGAACGTGTTCGACATTGATCTCTGGGATCACCGGCAATATCACCAGCTGCTTCACATGTTGAACGGACCCATCAAGGAAGTATTGGTGCTGGTGCAATTGGAGGAACATGAGCAGGCGGAGGTGGATTTTCATCCTCACTGTCATCATCAGAAACTGGAGTTGGAAACCTGTCAAGGAAGCTGGAATAAGAAGAAGAAGAAGGCACAATCATCGAATCAGGCTCGCAGGCCAAAGATGGCACACCCGCCAAGTTAGGCTCGCAGGCCAAGAGATTTTTATCAAATTTAACATCTCTTCTAATGATTATATCATGTGAATGGGGCTGAAGAATTCTATAACCTTTTACATCTTCAGAATATCCAACAAATATGCGCTTTTCACTTTTAGGCTACAATGCTTTCCGTTTTTCATTCGGAATGTGAGCCCATGCTTCACAACCAAACACACAAAAGTGACTTACACCTGGTTTAATTTTAATCCATGCTTCTTCCGGTGTTATACCTTGTAAAACTTTAGTGGGTGTGCGATTAACTATGTAATTTGCACAAATATGGCCTCAACCCAATATTGAAGACTTAGTCCCTTAGATTGGCTCATACAATTAGCCATTTCTTTTAAAGTGTAGTTCTTCCGTTCAGCTACACCATTTTGTTGTGGTGTATATGGAACAGTGTGTTGTTGTTGAATTCCTTGTTCAGTGCAGAAAGTAGTGAACTTGTTGTTAACATATTCTCCTCCATTGTCAGATCTTAACTTAATAATTTGATGACCAGATTAATTTTCAACAAGGGCCCTGGAGGCCAAAAACATGTTAAATACTTCGCTCTTAAGTTTCAGGAAGTAAACCCAAGTGCATCTGGAGTAGTCATCAATGAAAGTTAAGAAATATTTGAAACCAGAAAAGGATGCAGATGGAAGAGGACCATACAAGTCACTATGCACAAGCTCCAAAGGAACCGAGGTGTGCTAAGAGGCATGTTTGTCAAAACTATCCCGATGATGTTTTCTGAGTACACAACCGGAACAAACACCATCCTTGCAAGATACCATCGGAAGACCAGTCACCATATTGTCTTTACATAGTTGTTGCAATGAGCGATAATTTAAGTAACCAAATTGCTCATGCCAAAGTTTGCTCAAGTTATCACTATGAGCAACAAAAACTAAAGGAAAAGGTGATGACCCAAAGTTGTTAAATTTGTACAACCTGGTAATATCATCAACAGTTCCAGTAGTAAGGACATTTTGAGGATTTTTAAAATCCTTAATTACAACTTGGTGAGGTGTAAACGTCACAGTTTTACCTTAACCTAAATGAGTAATTTGATAGACTGATAACAAATTGCAGGAAATTTTTGGAACACATAGTACATCACTAAAATGACCATTTTCTACTAGAACTATTCCAGATCCTATAACACTTAGAGATCTACCATCACCAACAAATATTTGTTTGGTGTTACATTCATGCATAGTAGAAAATATGGCTTGATCCTTATCCATATGATAAGATGCTCCAGAATCAATAAGCCATTCATTTGAAGTAGAAGAAGAAGATGCAGTATAAGAGTAACCAGAAGCACAAAGTGCATGTCCATGATAGTTAGATTCTAAAGACGAATCAATGCTGATGTGGTGCTTCTTCATTGCTGCTTCCAAGGCTGCCATCTTCTTGAAACACTTAGATTCACCATGATTATATTTCCCACAAAAATTGCAATGACGCTCAGTCTTCTTTCCTTTTTGCTTGGATCCTTTGTCATTTTTTAAAGAAGGAGCTAACTGAGAGGGTTTGGGACCCTTGTTATTGGGCTTATTATTACGAAGATTCTGTTTCTTGCGAGGCTTGGACTTTTATTTCTATTGGGACAATAAGGATTTTCTAGATATATCTGCATTGTTAATTATTCCAAGATGAATGAGCTTATCTTGCTCTCTAATTAAGGAATCACAAAAGAATTCAAGACTAGGCTCTTGATAGCTAGCTACAGTCAAGGATTCTTTCATGGAGTAGAATATAGATACAAAAATAGAATATGCAGGTCCAAGTTTGGAAAGAATATGATAAATACATTGTTTGTCTTCTTCCTTAATCTTGCATTCTGCACATAAGAGTCTAAGAGTTGTATACTTCGATAAATAGTCTTGAATGCATGAAAAATCATTTGGATTCAAGGAAAGCAACTCATTCTCAAGTTGATGACCCCGAATTTCATTATGTTTACCAAACACAGATTCCAACTTTTCCCAAGCTTTATCAGGTTCATCAATTCCAGATATGTGGAATTGCAAATTAGTAGAGATAGACATCCAAATCAATCCACGAGCTTCATCACATCTATTTGCCCATTTAATTTTCTTATCATCATCAGTGGGTTCTGTTTCTTTCCTTGAGGTTATCCTGAAAAGTCCCCTACTTCGTAGAACATCCTCCATACGAGATTTCCATGAGAAATAGTTAGAACTTGTAAGTATAATACCACAAGGGGTGGCCATACTATAAAATAATGGCTGAGAAACATAAACTAATTGTCTATTTGTAAAGAGCTCGAAAAAATATGCAATTTTAAAAAAAAACGGCACTGAAAACTGATTCTGGATGATGAAGTTATGCTTGATCAAAGAAAATGTTGAAGATGTCTCCAATAGTGACGTGGCATATATTAACTTGACCAATTAAAAAAAGAACCCCCCTCTTCCCAAGATCAACCTTTGACAATCACTTTACAATAAAGTTGCTTTGAAGTGAATCACTTTTGTAGAATAAGTAAGGTTCACTTTTACAATAATGTTACTTTTAAATAGTGCGGCAATAAATTAAAAGACTTAAGTGACTCACTTTTTATTTTATTTTATTTATGTGAGATGCACTTTTACAAGAAAGTAACTTGAAAATAGAAATTGCATGCACTAAAAAGTAGCTTAATAAGACTTGAACTCAAGACCTATTAAGGAATAAAGCAACTTTGGACCAAGTGAGCTAAGTTTAAAAAGTACATAAAAGAATGTGTTGAGGCCTGGAAATTCGTAGACAACAATAGCAAGGGATTCTCTCCAGTCAATGTTCCCAACTAGCCCGCAACTGTTTGGTGTAGGGAATCCGTCCGGTTTGCGGTCCGGCTACCATAGGTCAAGTAACAAAAAAAACAAAGGGTTTTATCGGTTGCGGCTCGGTCCACCGTGTATATTTTTGTTTTGTTTTTTACTTTAAGTATGATATGCAAGTGCCTATCTAAGAATGCAGATTGATAGAGAATATGAGGAGCAGTCACAATGTGATGCGCAGGTTCTTACCTCTCGTCTTAAACTCTCTCGCATCTTAATCACGCACAGCAAGAAATTAAAACTAACTACCTAACCTATCCCTAGGGAGCAAGATTATCATTCATTAATAAGTAATGTATTTTGCACATGCATCATGAAAAATCACAGATAGCTGATACTTATTTCAAAACACATGAACATTTAAAGATATTTGAACAACCAGATAGCCAATTGTTTATGATCAACATTCATACAAGAACATAGGTTCGCAGAGTTATAACGATCTCACAGTTAATGGACACAAAGCTGAAAACGAAATAGTTCCTCTTCAACAAATCCATAGCACAACATTTGAACATTCCACCAAGCTTTCTCCAACAGGAAAATTGTAATTATCTATTGCAAAAGGAAATAGTTCTTCTTACAACATGTCCTCACAAATCTCACTGGGAAAAAGTCCCCTATTTCCTCTAACTTTCCTATATTTATACAAAAACAGCAAAACCTTTGGGTTGCCCCACCGGGTGACCTTTGGGTTCCCCCAACCGTTTAATCTCATGATTTTGTCTTTTGTGAGTGCTCATGATTAATACAATACGTTACATTTCAAAATAAGATCTTAGGAGCACTTTTATAAAAAGGACCAGCTTCGTAACCGGTTAACTTTTCTCAAGCCTGGGCCTCTACTGCTGTCGATTTGTTGAGATCTCAGACCCTTACTTCCTTCTTCTCTTTCTTCATTTCTGCTTCTTCATTTTTTAAGCCACTTCCTTCCTTGTTGTTTCCCTTTTAGACATATCCTCTTTACAGCAGCAAATCATCCTGTCATAAACACAAATTGTTCTTAGACCATTTATCGTTTGACAAAAGTACACAAACTGTATCAAACAATACATCCTGTAAAATGAACCTTAATGCATGATAATGCAAAGAAAAATCCTGTGAGTTCATATCCTAAAATCACAAGCCCGAAAGACAGATTCTTTAACTCAAGCAAGGCCATATATGGACTGACTCGAAATCCACCGAAGAAAACATGAATCACAGCAAAGTAACCGCCCAAGAACAATAGAGTGGAAGCACACAAGAAAGGCGGGAAAATACTAAGCATCGGGCGAAAACACGAACTCTCTTCGGCGGGCAGAAAACTACAGATCGAATGATTAGTTTGTCAAGGAGCTGCAACGGCGGGAGATGGACAGACTACGGGCTCCACGGAAAATACAACATATCGGCGAGCAAAAGAACTAAGGATCGGAGGTCGCAAGAATAATTCCTTCCACAACGTCGGGTGGCGAAACCACTAAGCTAGTCGTCGAGACATCCACATCGGAGCTCGCAAGACTAATCATCGGAGCGATAGCGGGATCAGGATCCGCAACGGCAGAAATATAAAGGACAAATCAATCCATGATAGGCAAGGTCTACATCGGAGGATAAATCAACTATATGATCGGAAGGCTAGTGCTTTCGGCAACCGCAACGGTGGGAGCCAAAAACTCAAGGATCGGCGACAACAACAAAGCGAGGTTCGAAAAGTCAAAGCCATAATCGGGAGACTTTGCAGTTTGCCGTCCACAACTGTGGAGAAAGTAGTAACAAGCTGTTCCGACGTGGAACCAAAAAATCAGCCGATTAAGACAAAGGCATTGGAGAAAGATATCGAATCCAAAGCCTATCATTTCTCTGCAATGACGAAACTCAAGCAAATAAACTTCCGACTCACAAACTTGAAAACGCATTCAATGGCGATGACAAATTTAAACAAGCAACGGATCATTTCACGCATTAAGAATAGTTCTTCTAAAGAGCCACTTACATCAAAACAAAGAAGAAAATCAAACCAACATAAGCAAAAAAAGGGGGGGTCCCGAAATTTTGTGAATTTTGGGAAAATGTTGCAGCTGCAATAGAATGGAAAGAGGAAGGGGTTTTTTTTTACTCTTCTCTCTCGTTCTCCGTGCTTGCTTTTTTTCTCTGCAAATCACAAAAAAAACGAAAAACAAAAACAAAAAAAAATGTATTTCACACAATGGGGTTAGATCTTGGTTAGCTTACCCGGAAAGTGTACATTTTCAAGTTTTCGCGTTGTTTCTGATTTGCCGTGATCGCACACGGTGCACGGCAAAGAGCATACGTAGCTGAGAAGACAAGAAAACAACTTTCCCTTATTGTTTCTGATTCGCCATGATCGCACAAGGTACACGGCAAAGAGCATACGCAGTCAGGGAAGGCAACAGTCCGAGACTAAAACAAAAAAGATATAATAATAAAACTGATAAGATATGAGAGATTTGAAAAAAAACAAATCCGTCATTGTAACATTATACCTTCAGATTTGCCGAAATTGGTGTTTCTGGAACAAACGGAAACAGTTTTCGATGAAACAAAAATTATTTCCCAATGGAAACGGCACTCCAGATGCAATGGAATAGCTCCCATAAGCAAAAAATGCACACAAACTCCAGAACCAGAAACCATTTCAAAGTTTCGGCAACACCGGTTCCAGATCTAGATCAAAACCGAAAGAGGCTCTTCATAAAAGCTCTGATACCATGTTTGGGTACACAGGGTACTCCCAAAAGACCGAACACCTTAAGCAACAACTTCACACAAATAGATCACAGATCAACACACCTATTTTTGTCACGTGGTTAAAACCCTTGAGAGGGAAACAGTCCACAGCCCCAGCCAAATAGTTACTTGGAGCAATTTATTATGCAAAAGAAAGAAATTTACATGAGCTTCTCATAATCGATCAACTAGCCAAGGACCCTCTATGCTCTTTAAATAGAGATCATAGATCAATGGGGTGTTAAGCCACGGATCAATGGTAGGTATGATCTAAGAGAAGATGAACCGTCGGATCACTCTATGTCTAGAACATATCGTGACCGTCAGATTAGAATATTTACAAATGCATAGTAATGCATACTAAAGAAACACACTTTTACCTAACAGATATATTACACAAGTTGATCTTAACTAACTCCTAAGTGTTTAAATATCCTAACATTTCCCTGAGGCAATTTCTATTAGATAATTTCCACGTTCAACACTGTTTCCATTCTCTGCAAGGATTTCTATTTAACTAATCGATACTATGTTCTTTTTTTTCAGGCTATGGGTGCATGTTTCCACATCTAAGCTCTGCATATTATTAACTGACAGTTTATAAAGCTATTCATAAATACTGCTTCCCTCCAGCGCCGTCAGCAAAGAATGGAATGAATTGTGTAGAAGAAATCTCAAAATCAAACACGCAGACAGTTCCAGATTGCTCATCAAAGCAGAGACAACACAGGCCACATCATTTTCACGTTTTCAATTGAATTTAGTTGCCAAATATGAAGTAAACAAGAATAAAGCGTTTCCATTTACAATTATTCAAACTATAATAATTTGCAGAAACTTCCAGTTAAAATAAATTCCAAGTATCATCAACGTTCAATGGTGTAAATAACTTACAAGTGCATTTATGACCATAATCAATTTCTATTTTTCAAAGAGGGACATTTACACCAGTGCGTATCATAAGATTTTTCCCTTTCTCCAGAAGCTAACCCTTTCCAAATGAAAATCTTCCCATTAAACCAATCCTCACTTCCAAGAAACAAGAAACTACCCTAACTTTTTTTTCTTTTAATTAATTCAAATCTTTATTTAAAACCTTCTAACCATATCCTAACTAAATATCCAAAATTTAAGCTTCAACTTCAGCATGTGACCAATCCATCACATTTCTAAGCCTTTGGTTTAAGAGCTTTCCTAATGCACTTGCATCATATGTTCCACCATCTTCCACTTCTTGTATTTAATCTTTAACACTATTCCTTTCCTTCTACATTGGCGAACCATGACTCCAATCCAACAAGCAACCTTACTCCAACCCTTCCAGGGTTTTTTTGACTTCATTGCATTGAAGGATGGCCCGAACTCTTGATTAAACGTTAATTTATATTTTGGTTCTTATTGAATCTAAAATAGAGATTTTAAATTGTAAAACAGGGGAAAAACATATTTACATACCTGTAGTTTTGGGAACAAAATAATGTATATAGAAAACATAAATTTAATAATGTAAAATAGGGAAAAAACATATTAACATGTATGGAGTTTTGGAAAAAAAATATCTTAAAAAACACATTCACTAGCGTTCTCCATAGAAACACTCATTTCTATAACCATAATATTAAGCATCGAACAAAGAAAGATAGTTATGCTTTGTAAGCATAAATATCTCCACCAAATAATGACAACTATCTATCAAAACTCCTATCCAATTAAAGGCCAAAATCGTTAATTAGAGCAATCCTCTTAACCTACGCTCCACTTATCTAATTAAAGGACAAAATGGATAATTAAAGCAATCCTCTTCTTGATGTGTAATTCTGTAAAACATAATGCCTAAAATCATTTGGTCCAAAAAGTAGAGTAACACTAACTAAGAAAGAGCAAAATCTAGACTCGCTAAAGTAACCTTTATCTCTTTTTCATGCCACTTGATAGTTTACACGATGGATTGTGAGATGGTGTATAAAGTAAGCAAGCGAACTAAACTTATTATTATTATTAATAATATATGGAATATTTACATGGTTTTGGACATAGGTATCAATGTAAGTGAGAACTATTTTATTTTAATATTTGTGCGGATCAAGGATTAAAGATTTTAGTATTATTATATTTAAAAAATAATGATATGTTTTATTTTTAATGAAAATAAAGATATCTTTAACATCATTTCAATAAACAATGAAAAATAATAATATATATAATAATATATATATATATATATTGTTTTTCAAAAAATTGTGAAATATTTATATTTTATTGAATAATAATTTGTTTATTAAAATAATAAACATATATTTAAATATATATATAATAGAAAATTCAATTTTATATTTTCATAAATATCATAGAAAACTTAAAAGTTGTTAGGGAATCATTTTATTTTTATAGAATAAACACTTGTTATAATGTGTAGTAGAGTTTGAATTTTAAATTTGTAAATGTCAATTCACAACAAAATATAAAATATTGAGATAGATATTTTTAAAATCATTTCAATAAACAATGAAAAATAATAATACATTGTTTTTCAAAAAAATTGTGAAATATTTACATTTTATTGAATAATAATTTGTTTATTAAAATAATAAACATATATTTAAATATATATAAAATAGAAAAATCAATTTTATATTTTCATAAATATGATAGAAAACTTAAAAGTTGTTAGGGAATCATTTTATTTTTATAGAATAAACACTTGTTATAATGTGTAGTAGAGTTTGAATTTTAAATTTGTAAATGTCAATTCACAACAAAATATAAAATATTGGGATATTAAATTTTATTTTTGAATAAAGAAATAGTTTTTAATATTATATTGAAACTTATATTTGTTTAAAAAATAAAGATATTGTTTTCTATTATATAAATTTCTTTACATTTTTATACAAGAATAAGTTATATATAAAAAATAAAAATAGATTTTTTATAACATAAGTATCTTTACCTCTCAAACTCAAATCCACATTGTAACACATTCCTATTTGATAAAAAAACTAAATGTTTAATTGAAAACTTACATCACAAAAACAATTATAAACATGCTATGAGCATTTTTTAGGAAAATATGTGGAAAGTTAGAAATGGGTATTTTTTTTAAAACAAGCATATTGACATTGCAACCAATACACCATGATGTTAGTAGGGAGCACCATTATTTGGCTTCCTCTTGTAGGCTAGTTGGTTGGGGCAGTGTCACATACCCCAATTTGCAAAACAATTTTATGTTTTCGAGAAACATTATGTTATATTTTATGTTAAAGTTTGTAATTAGTGACCAAATGGGGTCAAGAATAATTTAATGTATTGTAGAATATTTTATTAATAAATAAATAAAAGATGAGACAACAGCGTAGGGAAGCTGTTAAATGAGTGTTTAGTGGTCACTTGGTGGAGGAGACTGGGTTGAGAGCAAATTGACATGTGGCAGCATCCTCAAACTACTTCTAGCTATTGCATGTGGAATCTTCCCTATATTTCTTGTCATGATTCCCCAAGAAATTGGAACAGGAGTAGGTGGCTCATTAAGTAAAAACTGACCCAAAATACCTAGGCATGCTAATAAAACTTCCCATTGAAGACAGTTGAGGCTGCTCATTCTGGATTTTTGATCATTCTGAGTGAATGAAGTGCACATGTGAATTCGATGGAGGGGACTAGCTGAAGTAATTTTGAGGGGATAAGTGTTGAAGATTGAACTTGTGCAGCTATTCTAAGCTGAAGTTCTTACTGTTGTAAGCAGGACTGAGTTATTATTGAACACTCGATGGAGTTGCAGAGGATCTCAAGACTACATCTCTCACCCAATACTCTACTAGGAGGACCAGGAGACAAACTCGGGGGTGCTGAGAACAGTTGTTCAGCTCTTCTCCAGGAGTTGGTTGGGAGGAACAACCTCCTTAAGGTGTTGTCACCTCATCTATTTGACAGGTTCTACTTGTTTAAGTTCAGTTATTATTTTATTTACTGCATCAAAAAAGTTTAAGAGTTGTGTCTTATTACTGTTAGGGATAATTAGGAAAAGTTATTTATGCAGTGGAAGTTAGTAACTAGTTAGATTAGGGTAAATCAGTAGAAACATTGCTAAGTTAATTGATAAATAGGAAAAATTACCTAGTCTGTATTTTTCCACACCTCTTGCAAGGCAGTACTCTAGCACATTACGTATATTTATCTCAGATAAGTAGATTCAATAAAAACTTGAATGCATATGCAAATGATTACTATCTACAATATTTCATGTAAAATTAGTATAGTCTTTTAGTTGAGTTTGAATATTTGCTTAAAGTATTTAATTAAACTAGATAAAGATAGAAATACTAGTCTAAATAATATACACTGGTATGTGTAATAGTTTATACATTAAAGCTAACAAAGTTACTTACTATAAATCCATAAAGTAAACTTAAATAAATAATATAGAATCAGTGATTATTTTTAAACTAGGTTAACTAATTAAAACAGTAATTTAAAATACATAATTACCTAGTTAGTTTATTCATAACCAAAGCATGTAAACTAGGTTTACTAAAAAAATAAAACCACTAACTCTGTAAACCATTAAGTATAATTAGGGTTACAAAAGATCTGTTTTTCATAACAGATTTAAGTAAAAACTTATATTGCCAAAATCTAGCACAGACTATTCCAAAAAATTTCAGAAAAGGAACTTAATTATTTAATATTATCAATCTCATCATTGCAGCATTATTCATTCTATTGCTATCAAATTATTTCTTTACCAAGAATCTTCAAATCTCTTTTATTTTCTTTTAATAAGATGCAATATTTTCTTCTGATCAAGCTAGCCCTAAACATTGAAAAACTAAATAAGAATAAGAATAGCTAATAAACAAAATTATATATAAATGTAAACCCAACAAATATACTGCAAGTGTCAGCTTAAAGCTGTGAAAATTTTTCTTAAGTATATAAAAAAAAAAAGAAGAAGACAAAACTAAATAAATATAGTATGGCCTACGGCCTTTTATATATTATTTGTCTAGGCCTTAAAGCCTGATAAAAAATGATTTCTTCAATTTATATAGAGGTCACAAAATTGAAAATAAACAACCATCGGTTATGGCTATAAATTCCTTCACCATTTCGAAAATTGCTATAATTACGGCCATTCAATCTTCTGTAAAAACCTAATTAAATATTCAAGAAGCCACCAAGTGGCTTGACAGTACAGTCAGGGCTTAGAGCTGAAATTTTAAAAATTATTACCATCTATTTCAATTCAGGCCGAGAAGGCTCAAAACTAAAATCATGAAGTCACGGCTGTGAAAGCCCATATCCACTCAATACAACAGCCACTAGGGCTTTTAAAACTCACAAAGTAAAAGAACAACAGCATAACTAATAACCACGACGGATCCATCAACCACAGCACACGGCAATGCTATCATTCTTTCCACCATACTTTTATGTGTAGGAAAAACCCCAGGTGTCACCGAGGCTTACCAGGGTGGACGCCCTTGCGGAAGAATTTGGGTAGAGAGTTTCAGCTTCATGTTTGAATTTGGAGAACCTGCACATGGAAAACCTTAGCCCTGTTAGTTACCCTTATTTTCAAACAATAATTAAAACCCTTCCATTTAAAACTGAAAGGAAAACAATGTGTTTTTACCTTATAAAACTGCGCAGCAGTGAAGTCATGGAAGCCACCCAAGCCTGGTTCGATGGTGTATCAGAGAAGGTAAAGCCCTACAAATGGAATTGTGCAGAAAGCAGTGAAAACCTCAGCCACAACTCCCTTTTTTCTGGTCAAAATCTTTGACACTTCCACAGAACTAAAACTCACTCAGAAAGACAAAGACGAAGACAAACAAACCCACAATACTCCTTACACAAGTGAAAACCACTTTATGACAGCTATCAGCTTCTTACCACTCCTCTACACCAGCTTAGTAAGGTTACAAGGTCCTGTGTGCAAATTATTTAGTGGAGGATCGACATCATGCTATGGTGGCCACGAGCTCTCGGCTCGACCATTCCACAACCCCGACAAAACAAAGCACAATATTAAGGTTTATGCAAGATATATGGTGGTTAAAGTCAATGAGAAACCCTAAGCTCTAATCATCAACCACGTGTCATTGAAATTATTTTCAAATGATGTGTATTGGTCTATAGTGGAAGTCTCGATTATAACCTGCATAAACCATTGAGGTGTTAAGTCAAAACCCTTTTACATTATTGCATAGTAATAATATTTTGCCTTGTTTTCGATTTCCTAGTTATAACCATAGGATAATAAAAATAGTTTTAAACTTGCTCATTTTACTAGACAAGTTGGAATAACGATATTCTAACTATACTCTTCATAGTATTGAACAATGTCTACACTTATATAGTAGTAAGACATCATTGATAGGGGTAAATTAATCCTCCCTAGAAGTAACTAACATTAAATCTTGGATTTTGGAAAGTGATTCTTTTACAATAGAGTTTTTATGTATAGTTTAACTATAGCATAAGCAGTTATAAGTTTTCCTCTAACACCTACTATGATAATAATACTTTTAGAAATTACAATATATAACCATTGTAATTGAAATTTCATATAAAGCTAGGTTAATATACTAGGGAACTAGGTAAGAATACATGTTTAGAAGGTTTACTAATGGAGAGTTTTTAAAGATTTAAAAGAACTCAAATAGATATGAATAATACCATAGTCCAATCTCTGCACAACATTGTGTAGTTAGGGATACAAGTACGTGCAACATATCTTCTCTTTTATAAGATTGTTAGGCCTCTATGCTCTTTTTAGCAGAAGTAGAACTGTTCTCAATCTATAACTCCTCAGATATGAAATTTGAAGCATTTAATTGAAAATACAAGAAGGGAGATTATTTGGATCAATTACTATAGTGGTAAACTTGACTGCACTTAACCCATCCTTTCACAGTATTTTTTTTTATCATCATTTATGCAGTTTGATATCATTATAAATACCAACATTACCTTCTTCAGGGTTAAGCTACAAACAAACATTTTACTAGCATTTATCCTATGCTAGTTGGATATTATACTCGATCTGGATATTTTTTTTACTGGAACAAACTGCTTACCTATTTAGAACCTGTAAAAGAACCATTTTTCCACTGCGTTAGCTGTAAGATAAGTAAGCCCCGATCTCATCTAAGGTGTTTTCCTACTTGACAAAAGAAAGTATTAACACACTTAGTATCGGAGCAAGATGTAGTTTCCTTTTTGACTTTCTGAAACATAAACTGTTGTGTTTAACATCTATAACATAGCACTTCAAGATAAACTAATAAATTATATAGAGCTAAATAAATATAATGCTCTTTGTTAGTTATAACTGTTTGAGTATCCGCTAATAGTTAATGGTTCATTGGCAATGACAACCTTGACAATTCATGTTACATGAAAAATTTTAAATTTTTATGATTTTTTTGGGTTATTACAGGCAGTCTACTATTATTCTCCCCACTCGGGTTTAAAACCCATGACCATATGTATATGACACATACAAGAGTGTCATAAGATAATAGTATATTGGGCCTTATATATTTTTAGCGATTACTTCTATCAACAAATATAAGATACTAATTTTGTAAAGAGAGTTATTTTATGTCATAAGAACAATTCCAAGACACATATGTTAGGCATGTGAAAGATGAACTATGCAATATTGTAAATAAGAACATTTCCAACAATACTCAGATATACATCTCACATGAAAATACAAAATAGATATTTTCAATGAAATATTTAAAGAATAAGGTTAAATGTTACACAATGTCGATAGTTTCTTGTTTTTCATCATTGGAATATGATCATGCATTGTTTACTATACTAAAAATTTTGGTTCTCGGTTGATGAGATTGATTTTGATATTTTCTTGTTTGCCATCATTGGAATCCGATTTGCAATGAACAATATTACAAACAATCATAGTAGATACATGCTTCAGGATTTGTCTATGTGTAATGTCCCTTTTGAATAATTTTCCCAATGTGCTTAAATTCACCAAATTTCAACTCTAGGTATATGGATACACCTAATTCAAAACTCCTCCAATTACTTTCAAAATTGGTGAGGAAGGTCATGAGGGGTGAGAGAACACATTAACACATCTATCATACATATAATCAACTGATATACCCAACCAAGGTATACAATTTGGAAGGGAATAAGTTTCGGGACAAGACTAGTCAATTTGGGAGGTGGAAATCCCCCTGGGTCATGGAACAAATCTCTTCCAAACACGGTACAAACTCCACTAATGGTTGGTATGAGACTTGGATATATTATCAGACATTAATTAAAGTATATTTGCAGCATTATATGTGGTTTTGGGGTCGAATAGGTATCCAAGAGAACTTAGGGAATTTATTAGTAATTTTGAGGCTCCAACCCCCAATGGTAGATGGCTCCAAATAGCTCCCAATGCTCTCAAATTGCACCACAAGGTGTATGAAAGATGTTAATACATAAAAATGGTGTTTATAGGTGTCTTTAAAGCATCAAATGACTTCTGCAACTCAATTTGGAAATATGTTCAATGTATGGAGTTTTACAAGCAACTTGTAGTTCAAATCCCCTAGGGGTAGATGATGAAAATGACTTTCCAAATGCACTCAATCCAACTAGAAATTATGAATGGAAGTAGGAAAATACAAAGGGAATCAACATGAACTCATATGCATCACCATTCAACTTTTAATGTCTACTATAACTCCCTTAAATCAGATGCAAAAGACTAATTTCAATCTTGGGGGGAAATGATAGGGAATCTTCTGCAAATGCTATGAAACTCAACAAAATGACTCCAAATGCTTATGTCCTGAACATTAAACTCATATAATACATCAATAACAGTCCGTTCATCCACAAACCATTAGTAGTTTACTTATCCATTCGAATCTATCAACATTACATTGGTTCACAACAAGGTAGTGGGGAAATGGCACTGTTTCTTCATTGTTCAACATTTTTACATGAAATATTTTGGTATTTCTACTTGAGAGTCTTCTAAAATTGAAATATAGATCATTTACACCAGAACATAAAATAATGGGGCATTAGAAGCTCCCCCAAAGAGATCAATAGCTCACTGTAACAAATATAAATGTTATAAATATTAACATTTAATACTAAGTAGGTTAATTAGGGTAATTAATTAATTACTCAAGAGGTGAATTGAAAATTCACCCCCCTTAACACTTAGGGTATAAAATACCCAACACCAATTCTTGTAAAACATATTTGTATCTATCCAATTATCAATATATATTTGTTCTATTAATGGTTTATCTAATATTCCAGGTGTTCTGGTAATATTGATTGTGTGAAGCAAATAAATATTCANGCTAGTTTGTGATCCAGGCCTTTGGCCATATCATGATTTTTAATCATAATCCTAGGGAGTCCCTAAATTTATGGTCTTTGACCAAGTAAAAAAAGAAAATAAAGTAAAAAAATAAATAAAAAGGAAGAAGTTAAAAAAAAAGAGAGAAAAAGAAGGAAAAAAAGGAAGGTAAAAACAAAAAAGTAAAAATAAAAGAGTAAAACCATAAGTGGTTTCTCCACCCACTATTTTTTTTTAATAAGTGGTTTTTTAATTCTAGGGTTTAAACCATAATTCCCACGCCATTCATAAAAATATATATATCAATAATACTATTAGTAATAATACAATTTATTATTGTTATATATTTTTTCAAAAAACCCTTCAACCCAATTCACAAAAAATATATATACTCTATTATTATTTTTAAATAATAATTGGTAATATATTATATTTGTAATTATTAAATTTTTAATAATAATAGTAATTAATAATAATAATAATAATAATTACTTAATAATTATTATTTGATAATTGTGTTATTTACAATTATTACTTTATACAAGAAGGGAAAAAAATCAAAGAAGATATTAAAAGAGACATATTGAGAATTATTACAGCTTTTGTATCTAACCTTCTAGGAGAAAACAAGACAAAAGTGAAGTAAAAACATAGTCGCAAACAATGGCACCTACATATTCGGAAATGAAGTCACAGCTACAAACAACAGTGGACGCGTTAGAGCAATACAAGGCAATCAATAAAAGTCTACAAGCTGAGGTTGAGACATAGAAGTGGTTGAAAGAGTGGAGAGACAATGAGAATCTTCGCTTATGGAATCAAAATCGACAACTAGAATGAACCATAAGAGATAACAAGAAGATGTTATCTGATCAGGATAAAGAAATATCATGTTTAAAAATTCATAATCAAAACCTAGAAGACCAGATCAAAAAGTCAAAAAAAGACAAGAAATCACCATATGGAAGCGATAATGATTTAGAAGAAGAAATAAAGCATCTAAACAAGCTCATCATCGAAAAAGATGCTGAATTGGCACAAATCCGAATGAAGTTAGAAAATCAAGAAACAGATTTACCTCATCATCAACAACAAAAAGAAAAACTCCAGCAACAGTATGACGACAATAAGAAGACACATAAGTTAAAACTGAAAAAAGTCAATAAGGTGTTATGAAGCAATACCAAAGAGATTTCTCGACTACGAAATCATAACAAAACAATGATTACAAAGATCAAAAAATTGAAAAACAATAGCAAGAAGGAACACTCTAATGAAGACCTCGAAGGAAGAATACAGGGAAAAAGAAAGAAGAAAACCAGTGTCTAATTAATCGTAATTAGGAACTAGAGAATCAAATCAAGAAATTAGAAATTGAAAAAAAATCGCTAGATGAAAGAATTGAAAATATTTAGAATCATAACAATCTACTGGAGAACCAAGAATCACAAATCCGAGAAAATGCATCCAAAAATCAAATCGAGGAAGTGAAGACAGACCTCATCGTAGTCCAAAAGAAAGAAAAACAAACAACACATACACCTTACAGACATCCTAATTATAATTGTCATTTTGACCAACGACCGGATCAAAACAAGCACTCATAGAAGAATTATGTTGAGAGGCAAAAAGACCAACATGCTAAGCAAGAATTGAAAAGACTCATTCCACAAAATGATCTCAGAGATTTGATAAAAGTAGATATGGGATGGACCATATCAGATACGATGCTACAATTCTCCTTGGGAATCTGTAGCTCGTATCATCTCATTTCATCAAGTGTTGCAATTATAAAAAGGAAAGGATCCCAAGACGACAATTCAAGGGAATTCAGACATTGTTGTCGATACAATATTTGAGGACAAAGCTTCCCTTAAGGGGAAGGCAATGTAACAAATATAAATGTTATAAATATTCACATTTAATACTAAGTAATTATGGTAATTAATTAATTACTCAAGAGGTGACTTGAAAAGTCACCCCCGTTACCACTTATGGTATAAAAGACTCGACACTAATTCTTGTAAAACATATTTTTATCTATCCAATTATCAATATATATTTATCCTATTAATGACATATCTAATATTCTAGGTGCTCTGGTAATATTGATTGTGTGAAGCAAATAATATCCGCTTCACTCACCAAGTGCGCCTCAATCCATAGAGCAAGAATATGATGAGAAAACTTGGAATAGATGAAAGAACATGCCAATATTGAAGTGTCCACGAGCTGCCCTGTAACTTGCACCTGTAACTTATGACTCCATTAAAGATCCATGAAAGACCTGAAGGGCCTTTCCACACACCAACTTGAATGGGAATCTTTCACCCTCAAAATTGGGTAAGGTAAGAAACTAGTCATCCACTAGCTCTCTCTCTTCACAAATGCAAATTTCTCAAATGATCAAAAGCTGCCTTCATTCTTTGTCCTTGAAATTTATAAAGTTTCCAAGCTCTCTGTTATAGCTAGTTTTTGTTTTCTATTTTTATACCGTGTGCTTGTTATCAAAACATGGTTTTCTTATTGCTTTAAGATTCTGAGTTTGGTTTTTGAAGTATTTTGATATCATTCTTATTTTTATTTTTTATTTTATTAGTTTTCATTTTAAATTTACTTTACTTAGTTGTTTTCATACTTTTAATGGGCTTATTAGGTGTATGTATTTTTGAAAGGTTGGATAGAGATATCATAATGGTTAATCAAAGTTTGATTTCACAATATAACCCTTTGTTTTTTAAGCCTTTTGTTAAAAAATTGAAGAAAGAAGTCATTATTAAAGTGGAAGAACAAACTACTTAAGTGGAGTCTTTGACACAGAAAATTGAAGAGCTTATAGGTGGATAGAAAAAGAATATTGATGAATATAATCAGTTGGAATCACAAGTGTAGAATTTAGAAGATGTAGCAGAAATCATTGAAGATGACACAATAAATACCTTTGATGAAGATACGAACCAGAAAGAAGGTAAATGTGTTTTAGAATAAGACAAGATTCTTACATATGTACATGAAGAAAGAAAGGATGTCCCAGTGCTTGATAAATTGAATCTTGTGACTGTCAAATAAAACTTCCACATTACAGAAAGGAGTGTGCAAAGTTTATTGAGAATTATGCTCTGTTTTTTTTCCTGTTTTGGTCATTTCAATTGAGCACGGATTACAAGATTATGGAGATGAATTTTAGAAGAGAAAAAAGATGTTTTTGTTCACAAGATAACCATTCACAAAAACCTCTCTTATTTTTTCCACAGATATCAAGGTTTGAAAGATTCATATTAATATTTACAACCTATTTTTCAAGGTTTAAAAATAATTAATATTTTCCTGTTTTAGTCTTCATCTTACGGGGCATAATATGATTGATTGGAGACAAATTTTTAAAAACAAATAGAATTTTTTGTCCATAATGAACCCATTCACACAAACCTCTCTTGGTTTTCATACAGGTGTCACGGATCGAGAGATATTGAATTTTCTTTAAGACCTATTTTTCAGAAATTCGCCAAATTTACCAGGAATTCGATTTTGCTATTTTTAGTCAATTAGTTGAAAGTTGGTTAATGTAACTGCTAAGTAGTTTCAAATTCAACCTAATGAAGGGAATATAGAACTACTTCTTTGTAATTATATAAAGGGGTGGGGGGTAAAGAGAAGGGGTTCAAATTTTTGTAAAAGGAGAGGCTTTTAGCTACTATATAGAGCTAAGTTTCAGAAAACTCTTATGCATGTTAGATTACTGATTATGTTATATATGCAATCTATAAGCCCATTTTATCTTCTATTCTGGTTTCATTTCTGATTAGTGTGATCACTCAGTTTATGAATTCATTTCTTGTCTAAGGTTTTTTTCTCATGGAATGCTTATGAACTGTGGATGAAACTCAGTTATGTGATTATGCTTTTCTGGTTTATGTTACATATATTATACATCTCAGTCTTATATTGTGTATGATGTAGTTTTTGTTTTAGCCTTATGAGTTTTACCCTCTTGTTTACAAACTGAAAAACCAAAACCCTAAAAAACCTATTTTACTTAATTTTGTTTTATGAGATTGTGTTGGCTTGTTCTTTAGTAGTCTGAGAACAATTTCTGGCACTAACATCTTTGGCATCATTGCCGGGGATGAAACTGAAGCATACTTTCCCTAGGTTATTCATCGTTCAACTGGTTTTGAGAGGTGAACCAAAGCTAGCAAATCATTAAGACTACGTTTCACCAAACGGTTCATAGTGGCTACTAAGGGAGTTGCGACAAGAGGTAGACCTAGTTCACCATTACACCTGGGTGTCTCAAAACCAGAGCAAATTCTAAAAGAAGCTAGGAAATTAGGAGATCACAGTAATTCCCAGCTTTATGCAGCCCTAATTAATTTGGCCTGCTGTCACCCTTTCCACTTTCTAAGGAGGAAAAACAAAATCTATCTTGACAAATCGATTGGTGACTCCACTAGTTCAAGATGCAGATGTCGAAGACCATTGAAACCATTCTGGCTCGAAGGTTTGCACCTTTCAATTTTTTTGATGTTCCAAGTTTTCCAAATCCAGTACCTACTATGGATTTTTGGGGAGATTGTCTTCCACGGTTTAGAGAAAGAAAAGAGGATAATCCTTCAGATCACCTCATCAGATTTCATCAATATATGGTTCAGTTAAATATATAGCATGAAGCTGTTCATGTATTCACTCGAGCAAGATGCACGAGAATGGTATTTTTCTCTTCCCACTGCTAGCATTTCCTCACTGAAATAATTCCACACTTGTTTTCGAAAACATTGTAAGCCTTATATTCTCAGCTGAATTCTTTTTTAAATATTGTTGTGAGCAGGCTGATTTTTATAATACAATTTCTGGTTCAAAAAATCATGATGATAAGTATAATCAAGGATTCAAAACATATCATGAAGAAGTTGTAGTCTCAGAATTTATTGAAGATGAAGAGGTAACATTTTCAGATATTGATGTCAAGGAAGAATTCCATGAACATTATGATAATCAAGTTGTTGTTTTAAGTCAGGTTGAAGATTATTCTAGTGATGAGATCAGCAAAGATAGTTTGGAATATTCTCATAATGATTTCAACTATCTTAATAATCATTTGAATGCTAATCATGTTGAAGATCAATATCTTGTTCAAAAAACTATTAGAAATCATTGTTGTGTTAAAAACTAGCCTTGTAATGAAGAAAAACATGAACCTTCAGCATCATCATTTGAAATTTCTCAGAATTCTCCTCGTTATGATGAAGAGATTGGGGTTTTAGGACAAGAATTCTGTGATGAATTATATTCTAGTCCTTTTTGTTTTGATATTAAAATTGATGAAAGTCAGGCTGTTGAAATTTTTAATGTTATATCAGAAGTTTCTTATATTCATGGTTATGATAAATCTGTTGTTCAAAATAATTATGAAGATGCTCTAATTTTTTATAAATATGATGATGAAATTGAAAAGAAAGACCCAAAAATGTGTGAAGTGTGTGATATGGCACAATCTGATCAGTAGATTCAGGAATGCATTCAGTCCATTATCCTTGAACAGTCGAAGCCAATGTGTGATAGTTATCCATTATAGGACAGTGTGGAAAAGGAGGTTCAGCTTATTGACATTATTGATGATACTGTCCAAAAAAAACTAGAGCAAATTCAGGCTGATCCTGATGTCTTTTATTCATGGAACAAAATATTCTTATGGACAGCCTATCTTTTTCATAAAACATGAAGAGGTAACTTTTGGAAATTTTTATGATCCAGTGGCAGATTATTTAGAGTCAACACTAAATAATAAATATGTTAGCTTAGAGACATCATTTGATGAAAGTGAGTACACGTTGCTAGATATTTACTCTTCATGTTTTCCAATATTTCTGATTATACATATATTCGGAGTTGGAAGCAAGTTTTGGTGGGTTGATGAAATTTTTGCTTGGTTACATTGGAAATGGGATTACAATTTGATTTGGTAAATCTAAGGTTCCTCAAATACTTTTACAATATTTAAAGGAAAGAGATTTGAATTTCATTGTATATACCGGTGTGTGAAGGATTGAATAAAGACTCCATAGCCCAATGGATGTTTTGCAAAGTAGCAGACAGGTTCAACTAAATGACAGAAGGCACTAGTCTACAAGTTCTTGAAGCCTCACAAGGAGGACTTCATTCTGCAGCAGGAGCCAGATGTTATAGCTAGTTTTTGTTTTCTATTTTTAGACCGTATGCTTGTTTTCATAATATGGTTTTCTTATTGCTTTAAGATTCTAAGTTTGGTTTCCGAAGTATTTAATAGCATGCTTATTTTTATTTTTGATTTTATAAGTTTTCATTTTAAATTTACTTTACTTAGTTGTTTTCATACTTTTAATGGGCTTATTAGGTGTATGTATTTCTGAAAGGTTGGATAGAGATATCATAAGGGTTAATCAAGGTTTCATTTCACAATATAACCCTTTGTTTTTTAAGCCTTTTGTCAAAACATTGAAGAAAGAAGTCATTATTGAAGTGGAAGAAAAACTACTCAAGTGGAATCTTCGACACAGAAACTTGAAGAGCTTGTAGGTGGACAGTAAAAGAAGATTGATGAAAAAAATCAGTTGGAATCTCAAGTGGAGAATTTAGAAAATGTAGCAGAAATCATTGAAGATGACACAGCAAATACCTTTGATGAAAATATGAACCAGAAAGAAGGTAAATGTGTTTTAGAACAAGACAAGATTCTTACAGATGTACATGAAGAAAGAAAGGAGATCCCAGTGCTTGATAAATTGAATCCTGTGACTATCAAATAAAAATTCCACATTATAGAAAGGAGTGTGCAAATTTTATTGAGAATTACGCTCTGTTTTTTTTCCTATTTTGGTCATTGCAATTGAGAGCAGATTACGAGCTGATGGAGATGAATTTTAGAAAACAAACAGACTTTTTTGTTCACAAGAGAGCCATTCACAAAAACCTCTCTCAGTTTTGCAACAACTGTCTTGTTTTAGTCTTCATCTTGTGAGGCATATTCTGATTGATTGGAGACAAATTTTTAAAAACCAAGAGGTTTTTTGTCCATCACGGAACCATTCACAAAAACCTCTCTCAGTTTTCGCACAGGTGTCACTGATCGTGAGATATGGAAGCTTCTTTGAGACCTATTTGTCAGAAATTCGCGAAATTTACCAGGAATCCGATTTTGCTATTTTTAGTCAATTAGTTGAAAGTTGGTTAATGTAACTATTGAGTAGTTTCAAATTCGACCTAATGAAGGGAATATAGAACTACTTCTTTGTAATTATATAAAGGGGTGGGAGAAATAGAGAAGGGGTTCGAATTTTTGTACAAGGGGAGGCTATCAGCTACTATACAGAGCTAAGTTTCAAAAAACTCTTATGAATGTTATATTACTGATTATGTTATATATGCAATCTATAAGCCCATTTTATCTTCTATGTTGGTTTCATTTCTGATTAGTGTGATCACTCAGTTTATGAATTCATTTCTTGTCTAAGGTTGTTTCTCATGGAATGCTTATGAACTGTGGATAAAACTCAGTTATGTGCTTATGCTTTTCTAGTTTATGTTACATATATTATACATCTCAGTCTTATATTGTGCATAGTGTAGTTTTTGTTTTAGCCTTATGAGTTTTACCCTCTTGTTTACAAACTGCAAAACCAAAACCCTAAAAAACTGTTTTACTTAATTTTGTTTTATGAGATTGTGTTGGCTTGTTCTTTAGTAGTCTGAGAACAATTTCTTGCACTAAAATATTTAGTGTCGTTGTCGGGGATGAAGCTGAAGCATACTTTCCCTGGGTTATTCATTATTCAACTAGTTTTGAGAGGTGAACCAAAGCCAGCAAATCATTAAGACTACATTTCACCAAACAATTCACAGTGGCTACTAAGGGTGTTGGGACAAGAGGTAGACCTAGTTCACCATTACACCTGGGTGTTTCAGACCTAGAGCGAATTCTAAAAGAATCTAGGAAAATTAGGAGATCAAAGTCATCCCCAACTTTATGCAGCCCTAATTAATTTGACTTACTGTCACCGTTTCCACTTTCTGATGAGGAAAAACAAAATCTATCTTGACAAATCGATTAGCGACTCCACTAGTTCAAGATGCAGATGTCGAAGACCATGGAAGCCATTCTGGCTCGAAGGTTTGCACCTTTCAATTTTTTCGATGTTCCGGGTTTTCCAAATCTAGTACCTACTATGGATGTTTGGGGAGATTGTATTCCACGGTTTAGAGAAAGTAAAGAGGATAATCCTTCAGATTACCTCATCAGATTTCATCAATATATGGTTCAGTTAAATATACAGCATGAAAATGTGCTCATGAAGATGTTCATGTATTCACTCGAGCAAGGTGCATGAGAATGGTATTTTTCTATTCCCGCTACTAGCATTTCCTCACTGAAATAATTCCACACATGTTTTCGGAAACATTGTAAGTATATTTTCTTAGCGGAATTCTTTTTTAAAGATTGTTGTGAGCAGGCTGATTTGAATAATACAATTTCTGATTCAAAAAATCATGATGATAAGTATAATCAAGGATTCAAAACATATCACGAAGAAGTTGTAGTTTCAAAATTTGTTGAAGATGAAGAGGTAAAATTTTCAGATACTGTTGGCAAGGAAGAATTCCATGATCATTACGATAATCAAGTTGTTGTTTAAGTCAGGTTGAAGATTATTCTAGTGATGAGATCAGCAGAGAGAGTTTGGAATATTCTCATAATGATTTCAACAGTCTTAATAAATATTTGAATGCTAATCCTACTGAAGATTAATCTCTTGTTCAACAAACTATTAGAAATCATTGTGGTGTTAAAACTCAGCCTTGTAATGAAGAAAAACATGAACCTTCAGCATCATCATTTGAAATTTCTCATAATGCTCCTCGTTATGATGAAGAGATTGGGGTTTTAGGACAATAATTCTGTAATGAATTATATTCTAGTCCTTCTTGTTTTGATATTAAAATTGATGAAAGTCAGGCGGTTGACATTTTTAACATTATATCAGAAGTTTCTTATATCATGGTTATGATAAATCTGTTGTTCAAACCCATTATGAAGATGCTCTAATTTTTTATAAATATGATGATGAAATTGAAAAGAAAGACCCAGAAATGTGTGAGGTGTGTGATATGGCACAATCTGGTCAACAGATTTAGGAATGCATTCAGTCCATTATCCGTGAACAACCGAATCTAATGTATGATAGTTATCCATTTGAAGACAGTGTGGAAAAGGAGGTTCAGCTTGTTGACATTATAGATGATACTGTCCAAAAAAAATGGGAACAAATTTAGGCTGATCTTGATGTCTTTTATTGCCAATGCCTGCTTGATATTCATGGAACAAAATATTCTTATGGACATCCTATCTTTTTCATAGAACATGAAGAGCTAACTTTTGGAAATTTTTATGATCCAGTGGCAGATTATTTAGATTCAACACTAAATTATAAATCTGTTATCTTAGAGACATCATTTGATGAAAGTGAGTACAAGTTGCTATATCTTTACTCTTCATGTTTTCCAATATTTCTGATTATACATATATTCAAAGTTGGAAGCAAGTTTTGGTGGGTTGATGAATTTTTTTCCTAGTTACATTGGAAATGGGATTACAATTTGATTCAGTAAATGGAAGGTTCCTCAAATACTTTTATAGTATTTGAAGGAAAGAGATTTGAATTTTATTGAATATACCGGTGTGTGAAAGATTGAATAAAGACTCCATAGCCCAATGGATGTTTTACAGAGTAGCAGATAGGTTCAGTTAAATGACAGAAGGCACTGGTCTACAAGCTCTTAAAGCCTCACAAGGAGGACTTCATCCTGCAGCAGGAGCCAGATGTTGTAGCTAGTTTTTGTTTTCTATTTTTAGACCGTATGCTTGTTTTCAAAATATGGTTTTCTTATTGCTTTAAGATTCTGAGTTTGGTTTTTGAAGTATTTTGATAGCATGCTTATTTTTATTTTTGATTTTATAAGTTTTCATTTTAAATTTACTTTACTTAGTTGTTTTCATACTTTTAATGGGATTATTAGGTCTATGTATTTCTAAAAGGTTGGATAGAGATATCATAAGGGTTAATCACGGTTTCATTTCACAATATAACCCTTTGTTTTTGAAGCATTTTGTCAAAAAATTAAAGAAACAAGTCATTATTGAAGTGGAAGAACAAACTACGCAAGTGGAGTCTTCGAAACAGAAACTTGAAGAGCTTGTAGGTGGACATCAAAAGAAGATTAATGAAGATAATCAGTTGGAATCTCAAGTGTAGAATTTAGAAGATGTAGCAGAAATTATTGAAGATGACACAACAAATACCTTTGATGAAGATATGAACCAGAAAGAAGGTAAATGCGTTTTAGAACAAGACTCTTAGAGATGTACATGAAGAAATAAAGGAGATCCCAGTGCTTGATAAATTGAATCTTGTGACTGTCAATTAAAACTTCCACAATACAAAAAGGAGTGTGCAAAGTTTATTGAGAATTATGCTCTATTTTTTTCCTGTTTTGGTCATTGCAATTGAGCGAGGATTACGAGCTGATGCAGATGAATTTTTTTTTTTTAAAAAGAGGTTTTTGTTCACAAGATAACCATTCACAAAAACCTCTCTCCGTTTTGCAACAGCTATCAAGGTTTACAAGATTCAATTTAATCTTTACAGCTTATTTTTCAGGGTTTAAAAATATTGAATATTTTCCTGTTTTAGTCTTCATCTTACAGGGCATATTCGGATTGATTGGAGATGATTTTTTAAAAAAAAAGAGAGTTTTGTTTCCATCACGGACCCATTCACAAAAACCTCTCTCATCTATCACACATGTGTCACAGATTGAGAGATATGGAAGCTTCTTTGAGACCTATTTTTCAGAAATTCACCAAATTTACCAGGAATTCGATTTTGCTATTTTTAGTCAATTACTTGAAAGTTGGTTAATGTAATTGTTGAGTAGTTTCAAATTCAAAATAATAAAGGGAAGATAGAAATACTTCTTTGTAATTATATAAAGGGGTGGGGGAAACAGAGAATGGGTTCGAATTTTCATACAAGGGGAGGCTTTCAACTACTATACAGAGCTAAGTTTCAGAAAACTCTTATGAATGTTAGATTACTGATTATGTTATATATGCAATCTATAAGCCCATTTTATCTTCTACGCTGGTTTCATTTCTGATTAGTGTGATCACTCAGTTTATGAATCCATTTCTTGTTTAAGGTTGTTTCTCATGGAATGCTTATGAACTATGGATGAAACTCATTTATGTGCTTATGTTTTTCTGGTTTATGTTACATATATTATACATCTCAGTCTTATATTGTGCATGATTTAGTTTTTGTTTTAGCCTTATGAATTTTACCCTCTTGTTAACAAACTGCAAAACCAAAACCCTAAAAAACTTGTTTTACTTAATTTTGTTTTATGAGATTGTGTTGGCTTGTTCTTTAGTAGTCTGAGAACAATTTCTGGCACTAACACTCTCTATGGGTCAAATTCCTTCCAAGAGATACATTCCAAATCTAGTTGGGAAGAGATTCCAAAGAATGCCACTTGTACAACAATTCCTATTCTCCCACTTCCACCAAATCACATGTGGAAGCATATTATATTACCCAACTCCCTTGAGCACCCTCTTGGAGCTATTTTTATCCCTTATGTTATAGCCGATTTTACCACACATGGTGAATCACTTTTTTATGGCCTTCCCTGTCCCTCTGCAGACTCCTTAGACCCCATGGACCATTTTTATACCTTTAATGTTTCCAATATCATCCCTAAAAACATGCTTAAATTGCCATACGTGACTTTTAATCCCTTTCTCGTGTACATACACGGGTTTGACCTCTAAAACCGTGTACATTGGGATGTGTGCAAAAGGCTAAATTCTTTTGTAGTTTTCCTTGATGTGGATCCGAATCAATTGTCTCCTAGCCTTCCATATGCCTTGAGATCACTCAGATTCGACCCTTCATTGCCCCATTGAAGAGCTATATAAGGAACCCTTTGGATACATTGAAGCATAAGAGAACTGAGAGCAAAGAAACTATAGTCCATTGTTGTCGAAGCTTATACTTGAGTCTGCATCCCTTTGTCCCTTGGAGCACTGTCAAAACCCCAAATTTTTCAAAAAATTTAAAAACTTTTAAAAAAACATAACTGTATGTTAACGCAATCGTTAAACACTGTTTAGTTAATGCCATTTACTTTGAAACTGTAAGATCATTACTTGGTTGGAATGTTAGTTGAGTTTATCTTTCTTCAGTTTTCTAATTGTTCTCTGTTTGCAACAGCATGTGGATAAACTATGCTAGACTGGGCTTACTTAGCTGTAAAGCTAACGCACACAGTTTTCCTTTATCTTACAGATTGACAGGTAAAGTTTTTGGGATTGCTGCTAACAGATCAATCTAGAGTAAAATAAATCATATGCTGTTTCAAGTGCTTTCAGTAGAGAACTAAATGTATGTTAATGGATTATTCAGCTTCTACAGGTATAGCCTCCTTTATTTCATTTTGATATAAAGCAAAATATGATGAGAAGGGTTTAAATACATTAGAGATAAGAATTGTCTTTTCCCAATATATCTATGAACTCTTCAATTGAAAAGATATTCAGAGATAATGATAACAGTTTATATATATTTTCTTTTCCGATACTGTCTATAAAAATTAATGAAATTACTAGTACTAGTAACAACTATGAGGATAAATTTCATTAGTGAAATTCTAAGGTGGACAAGAGGCCATTACAGTTTTAAATGTCGTCCCATTATTTGAATGATTATTATCACCAGTTCCATTCATGTAAACCAACAGAGTTCTTGGATAATTACGGACAAGGACATTTATAAAGATATAATTCATGATACGAACTATTTTCCCATGTCGCACATGGTCATTCCTTGAGAAAATAACTCGTAAATAATAATAGCACTTGACAAGAAAAACATGGCTAGGCTTCTTGTTAACGTTATTACGTGATGGTAATTGATCGTAAGGTATAAACTGTTTAAATTATGCGACTATAATTTTACCATCAGTTATCATTAGTCTTGTAAATTAAGTTCATTGATTATACTATAATCAATGAGCTAACCTCAAGTGAGGTCTCCCAAGTAACCTTTATGATCTATTTACTAAACTAGACTTGACAATAATCAGTCATCTTTGTAGTCATGATTTTAGTATGAGGAATACTAGGCTTTAACAATACAAGCCAATG
>LPNX011095201.1:296532-359438 GCA_001517045.1 Pseudotsuga menziesii | reverse complement strand
CTCACAAACACTTCCTTCTATTTTCCCTTTTCCTCAAAATGAAAACTCCTGAATCACATTCAGCTGAATGAATTCTTCCTGGAGTAAAAACTGAGCAGCCCAAGCTCTCTTCATTGAGTACTTTTTAAAGATTGCCTAGGTCTTAATTGGGATAACTGTCATTTAATGAGCCACCTGCCCACATTCCACTTTCTTGGGGAATCATGACCCCAAATATAGGGAAGTTGCCACCTGCAACTTAGGAAGTGCTTGAGGATGCTGCCACTTGTCCTTTGCCTCTCCACCTAGTTCCAATACCCAGTTTGACCAGTAACCTCTTTTAACAGCTCTCCCATGCTGTTGTCTCCATAATATAATTATTATTAATAAAATATTTTCAATTACACTCCATAACTGTTGACTCTGCTGAGTCATCAATCCCTACTTAGGATTAAGTTTATCATAATGTCTCAGAAAATTAAATAAAACAATTACATAATTTTACAAAATTGGGGTATGTGACAAGCACTTTTGTGTTCTTCCCAAGCTTGCCTTTTTCTTGTGAGCTTGCTATCGAGAGATGGAGGATTGAAGTGGTGGAGCCCCAAGTGGGGGACTCAGTTTCTCCGATTCACAGACATGCCGACAGAGGTTGTCACTCTTGTAATCTCTATTTTTATATTAATAGAAATATCTTTTCCTATCCAATAATGTGTATTTGGATGAGTATTTTATCCATGGATGATTTCAAATGCTTATATGTTATTGATTATATATGCTAGAGTAGAGCTAACACCATTACATATAGCATGCTTATCTTGTTTGATGATTGTTGAGGAAGCAATTTACCAATACAAGCTGGAGTTGGAAAGATCAACGACGATCTACACCAACCGTCCGGAATAAGGTACGAATCGTGATACTTTAGTGTTAGATCTTTAATTTCTCTTGCATATAGGAAAGGATTGATTTCTAGAGTCAAGTTGTCTATTGTGGTACCCCAAGCCATAGGAATTTCTCTCCGTAAAAGAATTGGCGACTCTGCTAGGGAGTTCCTAAAAGTTGTCCTTTGGGGGTTTTTATCGGCATTCAATGTTCTTTAATTGCTCTTATTTCTCTGTTTCTGTGTTGGGTCTGGGGGCATGTTTTCCTGGTTGTGTCTGATTGGTGTGAAGTTTGTCTCAGCTTGTATGTTTGCCTTTATTTTTATACATTTTTCTTCCTATACACAAGTTTTTAACTCACAGTCGCGTATATACGTGGTTTTGACTGCTATATCCGCATACATACGTGGGTTTACTGCGAATAGTCACGTATGCCCTTAGTTTTTCCTTCTAGAGGAATATTTATTGTTATTGGGTGATTTTTGATGACTGCTGAGTCTTCTTTGATACTGCTAGAGTCTGTATACACCTCTGTTTCTGACCAGAGACACCTTTTTTAGGGTAATTTTTTTTGTGTTCTTATCATTCCATTTTCGATTTTTTGTTTTGGGATTAGTCCATTAGATTTATTTTACCTTGGTACTTTGCGTGAGTGCTGTTTGTTTGTGCTTGCAAAGTCTGGGGGTGGTAGAATCATTATTTTGCTTTAGTATCGCATTTTTATTCAAAAAATCCAAAAATATTTGCTTCTTTGCATCATTATGCATTGCACTTTGCATTTTGCATGGTACTTGCACTAGTTTTCCTCAGAGTATTAGTCAGGATTTCATATAGGAACGATTGCATTTGTCATTTGAAGAAAATTTTTGCATTTCACGTAGTAGCATGCCCTGTTTTTCATTCGACACAATGCATTTGCAGTGATTGTTAGGTGTGCATTTTGCTTCATGTTGCGTCATAACACCATTGGTTGCACGACCATCTACCTCTTTTGAGTAATAAAGCCAAATAAAATCAACACTTAATTAAAATGGATTACACTATTTTCTT
Organism: Pseudotsuga menziesii; assembly: GCA_001517045.1. NCBI lineage: Eukaryota > Viridiplantae > Streptophyta > Pinopsida > Pinales > Pinaceae > Pseudotsuga > Pseudotsuga menziesii. The sequence goes on along the minus strand of LPNX011095201.1, from coordinate 357,525 downwards.
TGATAGGGTACACCAACAAGATTAGGTTTTAGGGTCTTGGAATAGTTCATTGTGAGTAAATTCTCTAAGACCACTAAACAACAACATGCATGTGTCTGTCCAGGTGAGAGTGTGAAATTCCTTGGTATAATTAGTGTTTCTCAGGATCCTCCTCTTACAAGGGAGTTAAGCACGAGGCAGTGTGAGTGGTTATTGATTGAGATGACCCCTAGTCATAACTGAGTAGCACTAGAGATATTTCCAGGATTGTATTCGTATCTAGGGGCTCTTTCGATAGTTTCAGGCTACAGTCAATCCCACCTGCGACTGTCCGCCTAAGCATTGATTATATTGAGGTGACCTTAGTTGCCTTACCTAGGATATCGAGGGGGTACTTTGCATGGGTTATTCTGCAGGTGTCCCGGCCAGGTTGGGGTCAGACAGCACAGTCGCTTTACCCGTTGAAGCTGAGGGCCACAATAGTTGGTTACGAACCTACACTTGTTGTGTATGGGAGTCTCAAGCCTCTCCTAGGCGAGACATACCTGCTTCATTCGGGAGCTCACTTATATTACCCTTGATTGCTTGTGATTGGCTTTAGATTTTATTTGTGTATGCTCTATGCACATTAGCTTGCCTAGGGTTTGTGTAATTAGAGAGTCTTTTGCATTTTTGAGTCATTGTGGATTCGGGTGCATCTCCTCCCCATTCTCATCATTTAGTAGGACTTCCACCTTCTACTTATCCTCCTCCTTTGGGATAGAGAAACAGACGGTCCAGGCGGACTACTTCGCACATTGATTCACAAACGATGGGAGATCATGAAGATGAAATTCCTGAACTTCCTTCTTCACTTCATGAGGTGGAGAATGAAGAGTCTACTCCTACATATGACCCTTCACCTGATATACCTACACATTCTGGGTTTGATACTTCACATGATATACCTGCTCACTCTAGGTATGATCCCTCATACACAGGTCATCGGTATTGGATGCCTGGTGACGAGACTCATCCTGAACCTGCAAGCACTAGTTATGGTAGTTATGGTATGTCTGGTATCCCTACACATGATCTGACATTTCATGTCAAGTCGGAGTTTGATCTTGACACTACACCTGAGGGCACTCCTATTCCTTACAATGTGGAGAGGTTTGGGAGCACAAGTCACATTGCACCTTCCATACGGGCGGTGGAAGCTACATCATATGTTCATCCTAGGCCTGGTGTTAGTAATCCTATTAGGATACCAGAACCAAGATGAGCGACTATAAGGACCACCACGTACATAGTTTCGCATATCCCTTGGTCCTCTATTCCTAATTCTTCGAATGCTATTCCTCCCCCTCATTCACGTGGTCCTTCGGGATTGAATATTGCTACGAATCATGTCCGTACTGCTGCTACTCATGTAGTTGTGTCTCAGAGTCAAGTACCTCCTATTGTTTCAGGGGGGCGTATTCCTACTTTCGAAATGTCTATTCCTACCTATGGAGTTTCTCATGGGACTTCATATGGACCTTATTATGGATCATAGTATGGATAGAGTTATTCACCTTATGGGTACAGGTATCAACAACCCACTTACTCTCTGAATTATGGCTTTGTAGCCCCACATAGTCAAGGTAAACCACATTATGGTGCTTCCATTCCACCCTACATGGGTCAAACGAGAGGAGGTCACTATGGCCAAGGCCATGGTGGTTACGGTAATTAGTATTATGTGAACCAAAATTATCAGGGAGTCAGACATCGACCTGCTCATCTTAGGCTCCCTTTTCTCGCAATGCTAAATATTCCTGACTTGTCGAGACTAACGAACAATCCTATATCTCATAACCCAGCATGGCCGACTATCCCTAATAAGCTTCCCTCAGACATCCCCAAATTCAAGGGAAAAACAGGAGAAGATCTGAGTGAACATGTTACTACATTTCACCTATGGTGCTCTTCAAATTCCTTACATGAAGATTCGATCCGTTTAAGGCTGTTTCAACGCACCCTTATAAGGCCTGCCGTGAAATGGTATATAGAGTTACCTAGGGGGGCATTCACTTTGTTCGATGAACTAGCTATGACTTTTCTCAGCCACTTCCAGCTACTAGTGTGTTACGATGTTGGTACGAAACTCTTGTTGACATTTCAGCAGGATAAAGCCACGCATATCTCAGACCATATCCAAGAGTGGCGTAGACAGAAGAGATTGATTAAAGCCTTCATACCATTGAAGTTTCTCCTCGAGTGGTTCCTTAAATCGTTACTGCCTTATATAGAGAAGGATGTTTCTACATCTGGAGTTCAGAATGAGGAACAAGCCAATTTTAGGGCGCAGGAATTGGATTTGATTTATGCTCAATCTAGTTTGTTATATGAGATCATTCCTAATGCTCCACATTCTAGTTTCGACCCTAAGGTTAAACCTGGTCCACATGCCGATGGAATTGTTGGTTGTACAAGGGCCAAGCCTACAGATTCGGTTCTGAAATAGGTCAGTCAATTATCTATCAACCAATATACGTCAGGACAAGCCACGACTTCGTCTCAACCCACCCAAACGGCGAGTGTGCTTTCAATGCAATCGTCGGACCAGAAGGGTAACCAGCAACCCGGAAGGAATAAGAAGAATGGTAAGAACAATTGTAAGGGTGGGAATAGGAATGAAAATGCCAACTCTAATGACAAGAATGCCTGAAATGATGGGGGGGACAAGCAACCTAAATATAAGGTTAAGTTTCCTTGCAAATTGTGTAAGGAGGATTACCTCACTCACTTGTGCCCTCAGATTGATGAAGCCTCGAGATTCATAGCACATGGCCCAACTGTTCTGACAAACCCTTTACCTCATAATCAGAACATGAACTCGAGGACCCATGATCAGTCTGGTGGTGATCAAGATCTGCCTGAGACTAGTGGTCATGGTTGCATCAACATGGTCCACGCTACTAAGGTTGTGACTCCTGCGAAGGACTATGGTTCGTCACAACTAGACCTTGGAAAGGAACCTGATGCACCTGTGAGTTTTTTACGTATTGAAAAACCTGTGGATAAACCTAAATTTTCACTTGGCATTCCTAAGGGAGTCCTTAATTGTTTGGGGCACAATCCTAATGCCCGAGTTGCCCAGAACTACTATGTTGTTGAGGATTTGGGCCACACTCCTTGTGCGATGTCTGGACTTGAAGTACTTCAGAGTTGTCCTTCACAAAGGAAGGCTTTGCTTTCTGCCCTAAGTGTGAACGATGATAATTCTTCCTCCATGATCAAATTTGAAATCGTGGGACTTCAGCCTCACTTGCCTTACTATGTGTCTCTCTTGATTCACGTAGAATGTCTTAACATGACCGTCAAACGCACTGTGATTGACGAAGGCGTTGCTGCTTTCATGATGTCTTTTGCATGTTGGAAAGGTTTGGGTTCCCTCGAGTTGTCTAAATACGGTACCATGTTGATTTCTTTCAATGGAAGATCGTTTAGACCCCATGGGATTCTTCCTTCTCTCAAGGTCCATTTGGGAGGGAATACCATTGCGATAGAGGTCGAGGTGGTTGATGCGCCCCTTGACTACAATTTGTTGCTCGGTAGGAATTGGATGTACAATATGCAAGCCATAGCTTCTTCTCTATTTCGAGTTGCATGCTTTCCATTTAATGGGAAGATAGTTACAATTGATCAAATGTCATTCAAGAATCCGTCGGTTACTGCATCTTCAAGAGCTTCCATCCCGATTATAGAGCACTCTCAGCTGGCAACTAGGAGTGTGGGTGTTGGCATGTATCCATCCCTTATGGGAAGCTTTAGTTTTCATGCACTTGTCCTTATGATAGGGTCTAGTTCCGGTGAGGATTCGTCGTCAGTGAGATCAGTGTCTTTTTGCACATCCCATATGGAAGATCCTTGGATTCTTCCTACACCTAGTCCTTTGAGTGATCCCATCGAGATGGACATGTCATTACCTGCGACTATGATAGCTTATCAAGCTAATCTTCCGTGTGTTGTAGAGCCTATTCCTTCCTCTTTGTGGACGAAGGAGGAGGACCATATGTGCTTCCTGCATGGGCGGTTCAGTCTTCTCATGCACATGACAACCTTGATAGTGTTTTTCCTTCTGATGAAGCTATTATTGAGGCAATGTCTGGGGTTGAGCCACCTTGGGAGGAGTTGCACCATAGATCTTATTTTTTTCTCGAGCTTGACCGTTTAGAGCGTGAGGAATTTAGGGAGGTTCTTAGTGAGAGAATTGGTAGTCCCATGGTTCCGTTAAGCTCTCCTGGTCCGATGGCTGATGGAAACATGGAAAACATATCTCCTACCATTCCTATCAATATCTCTCGTGATCCTGGCAAGATTGAGAATGTCTATATTGGGGCAGAATATTCCCATGCTGAGATTCAAGAGTATACCGAGCTATTCAAATAATTTCTTGAGATCTTTGCTTGGTCTTACGATGAAATGCCAGGTATCGACCCTCACATTGTTGAACATGAGATTAAAACTTATCCCAATGCTAAGCCTGTACGACAATTCTTGCATGTAGTGAATCCTAGGAAAGCACCCGCGATTAAGGCTGAGATAGAAAAATTGTTGAGTGTCAGTTTTATCTATCCCGTTCCCTTGATGAAGTGGGTTTCAAACCCCATTCTGGTTGATAAGAAGCAGGGAACGATCTGCATATGCATTGATTTCCATGACTTGAATCGTGCTTGTCCTAAGGACAATTTCCCCACATAGTTTATTGATCAAATTTTAGATGAGTGTGCGGGAAGCAAGTTATTTTCCTTTATGGATGGATTTTCTGGATACAATCAGATACAGATTAAACCCAAGGACCAACATAAGACTCCCTTTATTTTTCCTTGGGGAACCTTTGCATATCAAAAGATGCCTTTTGGCCTTAAAAATGCTGGAGCCACTTTTCAGTGGGCTATGACCTTAATCTTCCATGATCTCAAATTGATTACCGAAGTCTTTTTCGATGACCTTGCTGCTCATTCTCGTATGAGAATGCGTCATTCCTACCATTTGAGATTACTGTTCGAAAGGTGCCACCATTATTTGGTCAGATTAAATCCTCACAAGTGCATCTTTTGCATGAAGTCTCGTCGCTTATTAGGGTTCATTGTTTCGAAGGAGGGTATAAGAGTCGACCTTTTGAAGGTTGAGTCAATACTTCAGTTGTCTCCCCTGAAGAACATTAGACATATTCAATGTTTGCAAGGCATGGAAAACTTCTTAAGGAGATTCGTTGTTAACTTTGCCAATTTGACTAGAGGCTTTATGCGTATTTTGAAGGACACTACCTTTTGCTGGGATGAGCGATCCCAGTAGTCCTTTGATGCGCTTAAGCGATCCTTAGCATCGGCCCCTGTGATTAGTCCACTCGACTATAGCCGTGACTTTCTACTTTATGTGGCCACGTCCATGGAGACGATTGGTATGGTTTTGGTTCAAGAGGATGAGGAGCTCCAAGAGCATGTCATATATTATCTTATCTAGAACCTTATTGATGCGGAGCTCCATTATTTCCATGTTGAGAAGCTTGCCTTAGATACCATTCATGCAATTCAACGATTGAGACACTATATTCTCCTTCGCCAGACCTTGGTTGTAGCCCATGTCAATCCATTTTAGTTCATCCTCACTAGAAGGATGATCGGGGGAAAGTATAATAAATGGATTGTCATCTTGCAAGAATTTGATCTCGAGTTTGTTTCGGCAAAATCGAAGAAATCGTTGATTTTTGCGGAGCTTATATCGGATTTCCCAAGCGAGGAGGAGGAGGAATTTTGTGAAGATACGTTTGTTCATGAGCACATCTTCTTGATCTCAACTTTGGACCCATGGTATGGGGATATTATCATATATTTACAAACATTGAAGGTTCCTACTCACCTTTCATAGGATAAACGATGACGATTACATCATGTATCCAAGAATTACCTCATAGTGGATAACACATTGTACCGTCGTGGGGTAGATTCCATTTTACGTCGTTGTTTAACTCATGAGGAGACTGAGCTTGTGTTGAATGATTGCCATGGAGCGGCATGTGGTGGTCATTTATCTGGGCTTTCTACAGCCCAAAAAATATTGAGAGAGGGTTATTTCTGGCCATGGATCTTTAAATATTGTGTCAATGAGGTCAATAAGTACCACCCTTTCCAGGTGTTTGCACATAATATGCACTCACGACCTACCCCGTTACATCCCATTATCATCGTCGGTCCCTTCACTAAGTGGGGGATTAATTTCATGGATTGCAACCCAGCTTCAGCTAGGGGGCATCACCATATTATAGTGGTTGTTGACTAATTCACGAAATGGGTTGAGGCTATGCCTACAGTTAAATCTGACGGTGAGACAACCACACACTTCGTATTCAACCATATTATTACTCGGTTCGGTTTTCTGAAAGAGCTTGTCACTGACCATGGTAGACACTTTCAGAATCGGATGATGGAAGAGTTGGCCTTGAAATTAGGGTATAAGTAGGAGCATTCCTCTTATTACTACCCTCAAGCGAATGAACAAGTTGAAGCAGTGAACAAATCACTCAAATCCATTCTCCAACGAACAATCGCACAAAGCAATACCAATTGGCACATCATGTTATATCCTGCTTTGTGGGCTTATAGAACCGTTGTTAAGACTGCCACAGGTTTTTCTTCATATCAGCTTGTACATGGAGTGGAGTTGGTATTATCGGTTGAGTGTGAGATCCCTTCTTTGAAGCTAGCCATAGAGCTTTTACTAGACACTTCCCCATTGGAGGAGCATTTGGTCCACCTAGAACAACTTGATGAGCAGCGTCGAGATGCCTTGGTGGATCTAGAAGTGAATAAGCATTGTGTTAAGGTCGAGTATGATAAATATGTCTGCCAAAGGAGGTGTAGTGAAGGAGATTTGGTCCTTTTGTGGGACCAAGCTAAAGAACCCTTGGGGGCAGGAAAATTCAACCCCATGTGGCATGGTCCTTACATTGTTAAACATGTGTTAGAGAAGGGTGCTTATGAGCTAGTAGATTATGAGGGGATAGCCTTGGCAGAGCCTAGAAATGAGATCTATCTTAAAAAGTACTATGCATGATTTTCAGCCAGGGCTGACTATTGTATATTATTGTACATTATTTTGCATAGTTAGGTTTTTCTTATGGTGATCAGGTTTGTTGATTAGCTTCCATTTCTTATGGTAGATGTCAATGGAGTATTCCATCTTTATAGGATTCGCGGATGGTGCGAGCCGTCATACTCAACACTCAACCTCTGCTGCTTGGGTGATTTATACTCCTACGGGTCAGGTATTGTCTTCAGGAGGCGTATGTTTACGGCCCTCTTCAAACAATGTTGCTGAGTATAGTGCCGTGATCGAACTTCTACGGGATGCCATTTCACATGGTGTTCTATATCTTGAGGTACATCTTGATTCAGAGTTAGTAGTGTCACATCTTAATGGCTTGTATCATGTTAGGGATCCAACTTTATTACGAAGATTCTTATGTGTGAGATTGTTAGAATGAAAATTTGACAATATAACATACATACATGTTCCAAGAATTAATAATCAAGTTGTTGACTCATATGCTAACTACGTGTTAGATTAGCATTTGTTTCATAGACAATAATCTCATCACAAACATACATTTTTACACATGTAAATAAATAAATCAATCATCATAAAAGTTTTTATAAACATCCAAAATGTGATAATACATAAGTGTCATAATACATAAATGGGGCTTCCGAGCCACCAAAATATAAATACACTATAGTACAAAATGTATCACTCCCATGTATCTAAGCCTGTGGAGGAGGAGGGGAGTTGTGATCGTGGAATGTTACCACAGCTCTAGCTAGCCGTCGAAATAGCCACACCTATGCTCATGGTACACCCACCACCTAGCGTTGCATGGCCTCAGGCAAGTCCTCGAATTGCACCATGGGTACTCTATGTGTCAGCCTCACGAAGTTGGTATGAATGCTTTGGAGCGTCCGCTCTGCATCCACACCTATAATGGAATCTCCTCTTCCCCTCCGTCTATGACGAGGGAAGCCATCAAGCCACCGTGGTCCTACATCTGCATGCATATGATAGGATGCCACTATGTGTTGTCATGCAAAAACATGTCCTTTTGATTCCATATATCAAAAAACACAAAAAAATTAAATAACTCAAAATTTTAAAAAGAGGGTTGGGATTCGTTACCAATGTCACCGTATGCCAATCTTGGTGGTAGTGGCATGTCGGGGTCTCCTCGGAAATCTATCCCCGCATAGGGGTAATCATCAATGGAAACTATATGTCACTGCCACCATGGAAAGAAATCAGCTGGATAGGGGTTGGACACCCTACCTCCACCCAGTCTGCGCATCGCATTTGCCCAATGCCGTTGGGACGAAGCTCGAACCCTGTGAAGAGGAACTTCAACTCTAGGGCTCAATCCCAGAACACGCTCAAAGAAGAACCTGCTTAGTATGCTGTTGAAATTGAAGTTTCACACCCTGCCCATATTGTAGTCGCTGAGCTATTGTTTCATGTTGCTCAACAATGTCGTACTCCAGTCATAAACTGCGGGCCTCATGCACTCCACTGCATAGAACATCAGAGGCCGTGAGGCCTAGTGGAGTGAGGCTAGCCTTGTTATCTTGCCGAGTGTCAGTAGAATGGCTTTTAGGCCTAGCAATTGTATGGAGTTAGTTGGGATCTGACTCCCCACCTTCTCCGTGTCTGGATGACAGTACACTGCTATGTACTCATCTATAGTGAGACCACCTTTGGGCCCGCGAGAACGTAGGTTTACCACTTCCCCCTGTGAGGACAATCCAATGATAAACTATATGTCCTCCACTTCTATGGTGAGGGACATCCCGTCTATCTGGAAAGAATCTGAGTCAGGATCCCAGTAGTCTAATAGCATTTGCAACATTCTTGGTTTGGCCCTTAAGCCACCAAGACACCAAAACTTGTAGATCCTGCATGCACGTAAAGCTTGTTGAGCCATTAGATCAACCCTTACTGCCTCTTCTACATCCCCATGCTCACATTCTCTCCATTCTAGAACCATCCTACACATTGAATTCAAGTTTGGGTCATTAGAAGTCTTAGAAAACCTTGAACGTGGCCTCATATGTGACTATTTGCTAAACAACCACGTATGTACGTGACTTTGACGGATTTTTTCGTGTATATTCATCCCTATACGCGGAAAAATCCTCGATTTTCGCGTGGGCCATGGAACGCACTTTAGGATGGCCTAGAATCCTAATTTGACCATGGAATTTGAAAAAAATTGCATGGAAATGAAAGAGCAGGGCATGGGTAATTACCTGGAAAAAATGGTGTCGGATTCCGCTGGCTGGATCTCCCAGAATTCACATTTGAAGTTCTGAGCTCAATTGGGTAAAAATTTTAAATGTTATATAATGTTTTGAATTTTTTACTATTTATAGAAATTTTTCAAATTTTTGAAATTTTTTCCCCCTTTTCTATAGTTTGGACCATCTCTAATCCTATTGGACCGTTTTTGACTAATATATGATGTAGGAGACCTTTTTGAGCGTCGTTTCGACCATTGTTTTGACCCGGTCATGCCGATCTCAGATATGATGTTTAAACTGGCATATAGGTTAGGTTTCACCTCTGCTTTCATTTTGCATGACCTTATGACTGTTTCATTGTAACATTAGGTACAAACCCATTCTATCATGTCACGGAACCTTCTTGCTGTTTTAGAAGTGGCATGATGTGAATGGTAGAGATTGACCTTACATGGATACCCTAGTTAGCTCCTTATTTGCATTTGGTGCCCATGCTGATAGTTTTTCCTTTAGGGTGTGGGAGTCCATTGTATAGTACTGCCATGACATTTCGCAAGAGCCTTTTACTCCTCTTGATCTTTTGCTGGCCTATTCCCTCAGGACTCCCTTATGTCAAGTTGTAATTGCATTATCATGAGCTTTTTCTGCCTTATTGAACCTTATGCCAGCTTCCCTGACTTCGACTTTCAGCCATATAGCCCGATCTTGTCTCATGTCTAGCCATGCAGAGCCATTTTATATATCCTTTGCAGCTTGATTCCCTTTTTACTGGGAGGGGACTTTCCCCCGAGTGTTACTATCCTACACATGTGTCCTTGCATTGAGCATAGGTATGTTCCGCTACTTGGAACTAGTTTGTTTACCCATATGACACTCGTCTCCTCCTAGTCTGTAACTTTAAAGCAATTTTATTCTTTTTCAAGCTTTTTAAATATTTGAAAAAGTCCAAAAAAAATTTTAAAAACCAAAAAACTGGACAAGGAAAGATGTTATCTTTGGCAGTTGTCGAGTCGCGTCGTCTTCAAACAGAGCACTATATATCACATCCGTTGGTTGGGTTTATAGTTTGACTTTAGGAGCTGTACTCATTTATCTGAGTTTATCTCCACCGACTGGTTAAGCTTCCAGTCCCTATGGAGCCTCTGTCGATGCCTCCTGTATCACAGAGATGTCCCAGTTCTTGTATATCGAGTCTATGCTACCTACATTCAGTCACCATTCACCGTTATGCTCTTGTTTGAAGGAAGTTGAAACCTGAGTCGACCATTCCTCAGTTATCTTAACTTTGCATGTCGGCCATTCCCGGTATAGTTACTAGTTCATGCACCTTATGATCAAGTCCTTCCACATTATATAGCTTTGCTAAGTACCTCGTGTTGGATGATGGGGGATGCATTAATTCCCTCCTTCCAGCAAATTTCATCCCATCGACTTTAGATCATTTATTCTGGGATAGGAATCTAGAGTCATTTTTTAGTGCCTCAAGACTTACAGTCATCAATGGCAGGTTCTGTCACCATCAACAGTTCTTGGGAATATATCAATGTCTCCTGATCGATGGATTCTCTCAAGTGTTCTACCTCAACACATTTATTCACACTTTTTAGTTTGCACTCTATTACCTTGATTCCCATTTTCATTATCGATGGGTGATCTCGCATCTGTTAACGATATACATTAATGACCGGTAATCAGACGATGGACTACTATGTTCGACCTCGACACCTCTATTCACATAGTAAGACATGTACTCGTAGCGGTTTGTGGAGAAGACCTTCCAAATTGGTGGCATCTCTTATATGCCACCTCCTTGACCATGCCAGTGTTCATGAGATTTCAGCTCTCGTGACTTGATTCCAGTATGTGTCAGACATCTTCATCCATTATGGAGATCATGATCCTTTGTATATCTTCATCATGGAGATTCTGATCTATGTATATTGTACATGGCGATGACCACTCATGTCATATTTTGTATCATGCCTATTCATGGCCCTTGTACTCTTATGTATCCGGGACTGCTATATGTACTTGCACTTATATGCAGAGTTGTATCATTGTACTATGCTGATTGGATGGATGGTCTTCCATTGGGTTCTTCATCACTCCACTTCTAGGATGGACTTATAATGTATTTTGGCCATTGTATGACTCCTATGACCTCACACATTAGGGGGCATCTATTATAGCTGATTTTACCACACATGGTGAATCATATTTTTATGGCCTTCTCTGTCCCTCTGCAGAATCCTTAGACTCGATGGACCATTTTTATAGCTTTGATGTTTCCAAGATCATCCCCAAAAACATGTTTAAATTACCATACGTGACTTTTAATCCCTTTCTCGCGTATATACATGGGTTTGACCTCTAAAACTGCGTACATCGGGATGTGTGCAAAAGGCCAAATTATTTTGGAGTTTTCCTTGATGTGGATCTGAATCACTTGTCTTCTGGCCTTCCATATGCCTTGAGATTGATTGGATTCGACCCTTCATTGCCCCATTGAAGAGCTATATAAGGAACCCTTTGGATACATTGAAGTATAAGAGAATTGAGAGCAAAGAAACTATAGTCCATTGTTGCCGAAGCTTATATTTGAGTCTGCATCCCTTTGTCCCTTGGAGCACTTTTGTGTTCTTCCCAAGCTTGCCTTTTGCTTGTGAGCTTGCTATCGAGAGATGGAGGATTGGAGTGGTGGAGGCCCAAGTGGGGGACTCGGTTTCTCCCATTCGCAGACGTGCCAACAGAGGTTGCCACTCTTGTAATCTCTGTTTTTATATTAATAGAAATATCTTTTCCTATCCAATAATGTGTATTTGAATGAGTATTTTATCCATGTATGATTTCAAATGCTTATATGTTATTGATTATATATTCTAGAGTAGAGCTAACACCATTATATATAGCATGCTTGTCTTGTTTGCTGATTGTTGAGGAAGTAATTTACCAATACAAGCTGGATTTGGAAAGCTCAACGAGGATCTACACCAACCGTCCGGAATAAGGTACGAATCGTGATCCTTTAGTGTTAGATCTTTAATTTCTCTTGCATATAGGAAAGGATTGATTTCTGGAGTCAAGCTGTCTGTTGTGGTACCCCAAACCATAGAAATTTCTCTCTGTAACACCTTACATGTCATATATGTCAGATGTTAGCCTTCAGATCTGATTTGTGTCATACGTGTCATAGCATCTTCATCATTTTTGTCATAAAGCTAGGGAATCTAGTCCAAGTGTCTCACTAGCTCCAAAATGCCTCTTCCTCTTCCACTCCAATTCGACCTTAATTGATTCATGGCAAGTATATTAACATTCTAACTAATCCCAAGAACCTTGGGCTTCTTATGGATTCGAAATTACAAGAGGAGGATGCCATGTGGCATAGAAGATCTAGCTTGTGTGGGTCCCACATCCTCCATGTGTATTCATGATCAATTTCCATTTTAATTTTCCCTTATATTTATTTATTGATATCCTTTATTAAATATTTATGCCATTCTAATGTTCACACATCATTTATTTTCCTCCTTATTCCAAATCCCAAAGCTTCCACCCCCAACCAAGGAAACTAGTAATTTTCCTCCTTAGCAATTATTTGACCCTTAGCATCAATTTGACAAACTCTCATGAATATGGAAAATGTGATTAGGCCATTGTGACCCAAATCAAATCTTGGAACATGACAAATACTACCTTCCCAATACTGGTTGTCCTCAAGCAATTTCAAACCTGGGTATTGAAGAACCTGCTTTTTGTATGATCTTTTGAAGTTGCCACTGAGTTTCCCAGCTTTGAGTGTTTGATATTCCATGAATATTGCGCAAATTTGAGTCTTTTAGAGAGGAACCACCATTCTTGTTGCTGCACTACTCTGATTAAAATCATTTTATTAAGTGGGGAATCCATCTCCCATACTGCTTGTTTCCCAAACAATTTGAAATCAATGGGACTAAAACCTATCCCAGGGTCACATTGCTTGTATTGCACTCCAACAATTAAGAGTGCTCTCCAACCCATGCCATTAGGAAAAAGAATTCTGAGATCCCATTTTCTTGTATGCATTCTTCCAAACATCATGAGTACATCATATATATCATCAAAGTACATAAACAACATAATAAAAATGTACATCAAGGAGGTGCCTCATCAAAAAATCATGAAAGTGCTTATACCTCCAAGTAAGGAGACCACCATTTGCCAAGTGCATACAAGCTTCAAGTGACCAATAAAATCTACTCCAATGACATAGGTGAGGATCCCATTTCCTATAATGCTGCTCCAAAAGGATGTGATATGCATCAAAATATTCAGCCATGTATTCTTTCATCCAAGAAGTGAATGAAGAATCTCTACTAAGATTTGAACCAAATAATGAGCAAAAACAACCAGACTTCAAATGACTCAAAAAAGTCTAACCCATACATCCATGAATGAGAGAATCATAAAGATATAACAAAGTATGTGGCTGGAAACAAAAATGTTCTCCAATCATAAATCTATTCACCCTAGTGTTGGATGAAGTTCCTCCAACATCAACTGAACCAAGTGTTGAGCAAGAAAAACCATGAGTCTTCAAGTGACTCAAATGCATATCATAGGTGCATCTATGTAGATGTGCAGCATCATAAAGTAACAAAGGATGCTGCTTCAAATGCGAATAAGAATGTGCTACAAACATGTCATCATAAAAAGTAAATTTAGGAGTTCCATACTCCTCATGTGGCACCATAAAAAAGAACCCTTTAACCCATACTGCATTGAAACTAATGCCGCAAAACATGGAATTATAGGATATAGGAGAATGAACTAACTCACCCAAATCATCAAAAAGTGAAGAAGTTTCATCATGGGAAGGATCCATATGGTTATTATCATGTAGCTCCTTCAAAAGTGTGAAACCTTTGTCATAGATTGGTTCCAATGTAGATGAATCACACTCTTCTTTAAAAATTGCATAACCTTCATAAAGAGACAATTCAAGTTCCTCTTCCACCACATCAATTGTTTGGATCTCTTCAAGTTAATCTTCAAACACATCAAGCACATTCAAATTTTCACATTTATCATGATCCACCATGTCATGAGGATCCTCCAAACAATCTACCATTTGACAATCTGAAACATAGGAGGAAAAACAAGTATCTTGCAACTTTTCAAGAAGTTTCTCATTCTCAATTGTGAGCTTATGATTATCCTCATTATTCTTCAAATATACATCACGTAGCAATTCATTAAGCTCAAACAAATGGTTTCTATCAAAAATAAAAGACATGAAATTACCTTTGATGTGGCACATTGCTCTTTGAATCTTCTCCATGTCTTCAAGGAAGGATGTTTCCTCCAATGAAGTAGCTCTCCAACAATATTTTGACACTAATGCTTGAGTGTCATGGAGTATGATAAGGGACTCTTAGATTTTCTTTTAATTCATATTTAAGGACCCTTCAAGAAAATGAGGCTCTTGCAAATGAACCTCCTCATCTTCTTCCTTCTTGCTTGGACCAACTTCATGAAGCTCAAGTGGTGATGGAGAAGTTGATCTCGTTTCTTCTTCAACTGCTACAAGGCCTTAATTTTCATGTTTAATGGAAGTTTGGCTTGCATCAACACTTTCAAAATTTATCTCTATGTCACCAACATAGAGGTGTGAGCACCCATCAGTAGGTATTCCTTCATAGTTCAAGAATCCATCAGTAGATGCTCTTTGTTTCATTTCCAAGGTAGAATGTGTCTCGAAATGATCTTCAATATTTTCAATAGAAAATTATTCATACTCATGTGATTTCTCTTCATATTTTTCACAGTCACTTAGGAGTGACTTTCGATCCTCTTCATGTACTACTTCTTCTACTTCACCTATTTCAGAACTAGGTCGTTCATGGGTCTCCTCCTTTTGCTCCTTCAAGCAAACTGATGCATTTTTCCCCTTGGTTTTCTTAAGATCAATATATTTTGTCCAAATTTGGATATACAAAAATTTGAATCCTTTCATAATACTCTTGGTTGTGTCTTCAAAGATAGGTTCCATGATTTTTATATGCTTCTCACAATCATATGAGGTTCTCTTTTCATCCCTAGTTATAGTTTCATCTTCAACAAAAGCACTTTTGGTTTCAATATCTAATGGTGGTCCCTGAATTCTTGTCCTCCTAAATATTAGACCATACCAGGTGCCAATATCATGCTCTGACACCACTGTAATGTTCCTTTTGAATAATTTTCCCAATGTGCTCAAATTCACCAAATTTCAACTCTAGGTATATGGATACATATAATTCCAAAATCCTCCAATTAATTTCAAACTTGGTGAAGAAGGTCATGAGGGGTGAGGGGAGACATTAACACATCTATCAGACATATAATCAACTAATATACCTACCCATGTTCTACAATTTGCAACGGAATTTTTTTTGGGACAAGACTAGTCAATTTGGGAGGTGGAAATCCCCCCCTGGGTCCTGGAACAAATCTCTTCCAAACATTGTACAAACTCCACTAATGGTTGGTATGAGACTTGGATTTGTTATAATACATTAATTAAAGCATATTTCCACCATTAGATGTGGTTTTGGGATCGAATAGGTATCCAAGACAACTGAAGGAATTTATTAGTAATTTTGAGGCTCCAACCCCCAATGGTAGATGGATCCAAATAGCTCCCAATGCTCTTAATTGTACTAGAAGGTGTATGAAATATGTTAATACATAAAAATGGAATTTATAGGTGTATTTAAATAATCAAATGAATTATGCAGCTCACTTTATCAATCTGGTCAATGTATGGAGTTTTATGAGCAACTTGTGGTTCAAATTTCCTAGGGGTAGATGCTGAAAATGACTTTCCAAATGAACTCCATCCAACTCGAAATTATGAATGGAAGTAGGAGACATATAAATGGAATTAAAATGAACTAATATGCATCACCATTCAACTTTTAATGTATGCTATAAATCCCTTAAATCAGATGCAAAAAGACTAGTTTCAACCTTGGGGGGGAATGATAGGCAATCTTCTCCAAATGCTATGAAACTCAACAAAATGACTCAAAATTCTTATGTACTGAACATTAAACTCACATAATACATCAATAGTAGTCCATTCACCCATAAACCATCAGTATTTTACTTATCCATTCAAATCTCTCAACATTACATTGGTTCACAACAAGGTAGTGGGGAAATCGCATTGTTTATTCATTATTTAACATTTTATATGAAATATTTTGGTATTTAGACCTGAGAGTCTTCTAAACTTTAAATACAGAATATTTACATCAGAACATAAAATAATGGGGCATTATAAGCTCTCCCAAAGAGATCAATATCTCACCGGGTGCGCCTCAATCCATAAAGTAAGACTATGATGAAAAAACTTGGAATAGATGAAAGAAAAAGCTGATATTGAAGTGTCCATGAGATACCATGTAGATTTCACATGTAACTTATGAATCCATTGAAGCTCCATGAAATACCTAAATGGCCTTTCCACACACCAATTTGGATGTGAATCTTTCGCCCTTGAAATTGGCTAAGGCAATAAACTAGTCATTCACTAGCTCTCTATCTTCAGAAATGAAAACTTTTCAAAAGATCAAAATCTGACTTCATTATTTGTTCTTGAAATTTATAAAGTTTTAAATCTCTCTATGGGTCTAATTCCTTCCAAAAGATCCATTCCAACTCTAGTTGGGAAGAGATTCCAAAGAATGCCACTTGTACAACAATTCCTAGTCTCCCACTTCCACCAAATCACATGTGGAAGCATATTAGATTCCCCAACTCCCTTGAGTGCCCTCTTGGAGCTATTTTTATCCCTTACATGTCATATATGTTAGATGTCAGCCTTCAGATCTGATTTGTGTCATACCTGTCGTAGCATCTTCATCATTTTTGTCATAGAGCTAGGGAATATAGTCCAAGTGTCTCACTAGCTCCAAAATGCCTCTTCCTCTTCCAGTCCAATTCGACCTTAATTGATTCATGGCAAGTATATTGAAATTCCAACTAATCCCAAGACCCTTGGGCTTCTTATGGATTCGAAATGACAAGAGGAGGATGCCATGTGGCATAGAAAATCTAGCTTGTGTGGGTCCCACATCCTCCATGTGTATTCATGATCAATTTCCATTTTAATTTTCCCTTGTATTTATTTATTTATCTCCTTTATTAAATATTTATGCCATTCTAATGTTCACACATCATTTATTGCCTGCCTTATTCCAAATCCCAAAGCTTCCACCTCCAACTTAGGAAACTAGTAATTTTCCTCCTTGGCAATTATTTGACCCTTATCATCAATTTGACAAACTCTCATGAATATGGAAAATGTGATTAGGTCATTGCGATCCAATGAAATAATTGGGACATGACAAATCCTCGCTTCCCAATATTGCTTGTCCTCAAGCAATTTCAAACATGGGTATTGAAGAACCTGCTTTCTGTATGATCTTTTGAAGTTTCCACTGAGTTGCCCAACTTTGAGTCTTTGAGATTCCATGAAGATTGCCAAACTTTGAGTCTTTTAGAGAGGAACCACCATGCTTGTTGCTGCACTACTATGATTAAAATCACTTTATTAAGTGGGGAATCCATCTCCCATACTACTTGTTTCCCAAAAAAATTGAAATCAATGGGACTAAATAATATCTGAGGGTCACATTGCTTGTATTGCACTCCAACAATTAAGAGTGTTCTCCAACCCCTACCATTAGGAAAGAGAATTCTGAGATCCTATTTTCTTGTATGCATTCTTCCAAACATCATGAGTACATAATATATATCATCAAAGTACATAAACAACATAATAAAAATGTACATCAAGGAGGTGCCTCATAAAAAAATCATGTAAGTGCTGATACCTCCAAGTAAGGAGACCACCATTTGCCAAGTGCATACAAGCTTCAAGTGACCAATCAAATCTGCTCCAATGACCAATCAAATCTGCTCCAATGACATAAGTGAGGATCCCATTTCCTATAATGCTACTCCAAAGGGATGTGATATGCATCAAAATATTCAGCCATGTATTCTTTCATCCAAGAAGTGAATGAAGAATCTCTACTAAGATTTGAACCAAATAATGAGAAAAAAAACGAGACTTCAAATGACTCAAAGAAGTCTCACCCATACATCCATGAAAGATTTTAATACATAAAAATGGTGTTTATAGGTGTATTTCAACAATCAAATTACTTCTGCAACTCACTTTAGCAATCTGGTCAATGTATGGAGTTTTATGAGCAACTTGTGGTTCAAATTTCCTAGGGGTAGATGCTGAAAATGAATTTCCAAATGAACTCAATCCAACTCGAAATTATGAATGGAAGTAGGGGACATATAAATGGAATCAACATGAACCCATATGCATCACCATTCAACTTTTAATGTCTACTATAACTCCCTTAAATCAGATGCAAAAATACTAGTTTCAACCTTGGGGGGGAATGATAGGAAATCTTCTCCAAATGCTATGAAACTCAACAAAATGACTCAAAATGATTATGTACAGAACATTAAACTCATATAATACATCAATACCAGTCCATTCACCCATAAACCATCAGTATTTTACTTATCCATTCAAATCTAAAAAAATTACATTGGTTCACAACAAGGTAGTGGGGAAATGGTATTGTTTCTTCATTATTTAACATTTTTATATGAAATATTTTGGTATTTCGACCTGAGAGTCTTATGAACTTGAAATACAAATCATTTACATCAAAACATAAAATAATGGGGCATTATAAGCTCTCCCAAAGAGATCAATATCTCACCAAGCGTGCCTCAATCCCTATAGGAGGGAATATGATGAGACAACTTGGAATAGATGAAAGAACAAGCTGATATTGAAGTGTCCACGAGCTGCCCTGTATATTTCACATGTAACTTATTAATCCATTAAAGCTCCATGAAAGACCTGAATGGCCTTTCCACACACCAACTTAGATGTGAATCTTTCACCCTCGAAATTGGCTAAGGCAATAAACTAGTCATCCACTAGCTCTCTCTCTTCACAAATGCAAATTTCTCAAAAGATCAATAGCTACCTTCATTCTTTGTTCTTGAAATTTATAAAGTTTTCAATCTCTCAATGGGTCGAATTTCTTTCCAAGAGATGCATTCCAACTCTAGTTGGGAAGAGATTCCAAAGAATGCCACTTGTACAACAATTCCTAGTCTCCCACTAACACCAAATCACATGTGGAAGCAACTTAGCTACCCTAACTCCCGTAAGCGCCCTCTTGGATCTATTTTTAGCCCTGACATGTCATATATGTCATATGTCAGCCTTCAGATCTGATTTGTGTCGTAGGTGTCATGGCATCTTCATCATTGTTGTCATAGAGCAAGGGAATCTAGTCCAAGTGTCTCACTAGCTCCAAAATGCCTCTTCCCCTTCCATGGGTGTTACTCTTCCACTCCAATTTAACCTTAATTGATTCATGCCAAGTATATTGACCTTCCAACTCATCCCAAGACCCTTGGGATTCTTATGGATTTGAAATGACAAGAGGAGGATGCCATGTGACATAGAAAATCTAGCTTGTGTGGGTTTCACATCCTCCATGTGTCTTCATGATCAATTGCCACTTTAATTTTCCCTTGTATTTATTTATTTAGCTCATTTATTAAATATTTATGCCATTCTAATGTTCACACATCATTTATTGTCCTCCTTAATCCAAATCCCAAAGCTTCTACCCCCGACCTAGGAAACTAGTAATTTTCCTCCTTGGCAATTATTTGACCCTTAGCATCAATTTGACAAACTCTCACAAATATCGCAAATGTGATTAGGCCATTGTGACCCAATGCAAATTTTGGGACTTGACACTATGCCTATTGCATGATCTGCCACAGATATCACCAATGGTTCAAATGAACAACAAGATGATGACCATCAACTAGAAAAACAAATATTGTTATGTGCAGATAAGCGAGTAATGTTATCCTGCAATGTATGGGTCAATCAAGATTGGTAAATGGTGCAATTGGAGTGGTCATTCAAATTGTATATACACCTGGAACTAGCCCTCCTAAAATACCAACCTATGTTCTTGTGGCATTTGATAGTTACATTGGGATTCCATGGGACCAATCTCAATCAAAGCACATGCCAATTCCACCCATAAATTGAAGTAACATGGAACAAATCACCCTCAAGATGGCTTGAGCATTAACAATCCATAAATCCCAAGGATTGACATCAACAAGGTCAACCATTGACATTGGTAACAATGAATGTCAATGATTAACCTTTACATTAATGTTATGCACTACACCATTAAAAGGAATGCGAATTGCATTATTGCGCCATCGTTCTCCTTCAAACTCTATGCAAAGATGAAAGACACTTTAGATGTCTCACTTTGAAAAAAGGAAGAGGCGCGGGTTCATTCTCTTCCCTTTCACACTTAAAATTACAAACCCCAATCCTTGCATCCTCTACCAAATGAAAATACTGATGTTGATTGCCAATATAATTAAAGTTAAACTTGATCACTACCTAGCCTTTTATTGTTTTATCCACAAATAGATACTTTCTTGTATGACAAATTAATGTGTATTTTATTTTATCCACATATATACACTTTCTATTTATGTTTATCAATATTTGCAATAAAAATATTCCTTTCAATTTCATCCACTACTAAACTTATCATAAATTAAGTAAACTCATTTTAACAAATAAAATTATATTATTTACATACACACAACTCTCTCTCTCTTCTTTTACAAGATATTACAACTCTCTTCTACCCTTTATATATATATCCCATCTTGAAGTTTGCTAATTAAATTGTGACCCATTTCATACAAATTGGCGTATTCCTAATTCAAAGTAAAAAGGCCAATTCCTTGAGAATTTCTCGAACGGAAAGTCCTCAAACCATCAAGGTATGACGTGGGTCGCAGTTGATCCCAGCACGTATCCAGGATTTACTCCGTGACACATCAGACCCACCGCCCGTAGCTGGAAGAGCTTCTCGCAGAGTCCTAACGGCCCAGGTCAAACACATCCACCGTGGCACGCATAGGTGAAAGCGAAAATAATCGATCTATTTGGGCGTGATGCATAGGCTACGTTCTAAAAGTTGTAAATTCTAACAAACCTGAGTGTATCCACGTGACGTGAAAAGCTACCTAATTTTTAAATTTATTAAAATAAGATATTAAATCCAAACATATGGACAATATCATACATACATAACAGGTTTGGTGCTCCTTGCAGGGGTTGGGTTGGACAATAAAGAAGAAGTAATGCAACTTTTTGACAAGTGGAAATAACACAACACCACCTTGGCAAACAATCTCTGTATCTCTGCACTGCATTAATGATCAGAAATTTGGTCTCACATATATTTAACAATTTCCTCCAGCTGAGTGGCCACCGGGTCGCTTAACCACTTGCCACGAGAATCCATGCATATTGTCCTTTTGATGCAGCGCCTCTGCCAGCCTGTGCTTGCCTTACCAACGGAATCTCATTTTGTTTGTTGTCGCCAGCATATCCCCTGCTCATCGATATATACTGAAACAATATGCAATTACTCGGTAATTATATATCTGTAACACAACAGAAGCTACTCTCAGCTCGCCTGCTCTCACGCGCTAGTGCTGCCTCCTCCAATAGTTGCAAGTGTGATTAATTTATTATCAATTACAGTAATTGTTGCTTGTTTGAACCAAACCAAGTTTATTATTATAGCATCTTCTAGTTTATTTTTATATGTTTTGGTGTCCGTTTTCCTTCTCCTTATTATAAAAAGAGAGCGAGAGATATATACGGGACTCATTGATCAACCACGCCTGCTGTAAGTAGTCTATAAAGATGGGAATTTGCATGTCCTCTGGAGAGTTCTCTTTTGCGTCAGGAGGAGGAGCGCTTACAGCCATTCTTACATTGATGGATGGGAACTGTCATAAGTTTTCTCATCCTGCTAAGGTTCGAAGCTTCCCCCTGCCAAGAATTACAGCTTGACCAAATCTACTTTCTACTTCCACGACAGAAGGTACAGTTTGTGGTTTCCAAGTCCGATATGGCTTCTTTTCTTTACAAGGCTAATTCTGCACTGAAACAGAGCTGTACCAAATCTAAGGTGAGAGATTATATCCAGCCCAGCGTCTACACAGACCCACAAAGTGACATATCAGAAGAAGAAGAATTGAAAATAAGATCAGATCAGCTGTATTCATCATCTATCATCTCTCTGTCGAAACACCTCAAAGTCTGCGCGGTCATAGTTTGGGTCTCCCAGAAAAAACTGGACAGCTAAGCTCGATACGATCGTAGAAGTTGCTTGATTCGTCTCATATTGTATTTTCCAGCTTCTTTCTTCCTTCATTCAAACTGTACAAATTCAAATTCCCCTATGTTATACAATAGCAGCGATCGAGTTAAAAGAGTTCTGCTTCCAAAGGGTATTTCCAACATTTCAGTGATTTGTTCTCCATTGTACTTCATACACATTATATTGAAATCTAAACAGTGGTTGTTCCAGCTCCCTTTTCTAGTTTTTCGATTGTAATTATGTGTGCTTGTCTTTACAGTTTTTTAAATGATTTAATCCAAATAACCAGAGAACGAACTTCTTCAATTTCAACTTCATTTTCCACTTTGCACAATAAATAAATACTCTGCAGCAGTTTTAAATATGTAACCTCCAAAGAGATAACACTATGATTAAACCCCTCAAACCGTCCTAGCGCCAAAGTCATATGATTTCAATTTTAACTCATGCACGATCCCGAAAGTCATATGATTTCATTTTTAACTCATGCCATCCCCAGTTTGAGCACGATCCGCCAAAGTCATATGATTTCAATTTTAACTTATGGAATTTTAGCTGGCCATAAATTCAATAGTCTCTTTTTAATGTTTTGAAAGAGTTTTGAAGTTCATTTTGGTTCATGGCCATGGATAAGTATATGCCCTAACCAAATAGCCCTCAACCTTGAGGAGGAATTCCTGAAAATGTAATTTTAAGTGTTCACGTGGCGACTTCAACAATCTGGGTAGTTTTAAAATGCCCATTTAGTTTATGTTGAAAATTCTAATTGCGAAATTGCATATAATTTTAACAGTATTCAATTACCAACTCTACTGCATGGCCACCGATTTTAAATCTTATGATTGGGATAAAGAAAGTATGATTAACTTTTTCTTAATAATAAATATAATTAGTATAATCATTTAAATTGTGATAGGTGAAAATGATAGGTCACAAGTTAAGTGGTATTAACAAATTAAATCAGTTACTTATTCTAAGTATGTAGTTAAATGGGTTGTCTTTTATGAATTTATAGATATTATATGTGTGTGTTTATTTTGAATTTGGAAGGACTATAAGAACAATGTGGATGACACTTGTCTTCGAACCATGGCCATAAAATCAATCGAGACAATACACTTGTCTCATCTTCGTGCATTCTAAGATCCATGGTGATCAACATCCATCCTAAATCAAATGTAATTAGCCCCTTTAAGAGAACTAGTGAACGAAAGTCATATGATTAGGAGTTGCAAATTTAGTAAGCCTCTTCATTCCCTCCCCATGAGAGGTTGGGGAGAGGTTTTCATTTGCAAATATCGCTATCTAAAAATTATAATCTTCTTCAACATTGCAATCAATGGATTTTATATATTGTGGTTGTAATTTAATCTATATAGTATTGTGTGGTTGCAATTTAACCAATTTGTTGTATTTTTCTTTAGAAACTTTTGAGATTTTGTCTATTAATGGTCTTGAATGGTGGAAACATCTTAAGAAGCTTAAAGGATGTTAGGGTTAAGGGTATATGAGGTTAAAAAACAAACATATCTTGAAAGATGTTTTCTTGCTAGAATTATGGAAAACCAAATTGTAATAATGTTGAATATATAGAAGAATCTCATTATAGAGAATTTGCAACAAAGTAACTAATAAAATGAATGAACAAGATAAGAGTTATGGCTTTCAAAGCTCACTATTATATAGTATGTTCAACATAACTACTGCCATTACATAACCTACCACTCTTATGTGACCGGACCATTATGTGAACTACCCAATTTTCACTTTAGGTTAATTATTGTTACAATTTCAACAATCTCCATCTTGACAACAATTTACCTAATGCCTTACTCAAGCCCACGCATCACCTTTTATGCAAGTCAAGAGAATCCAAACACCATCGAAGCTCCTCTAAAGGTACTAGTTTTGTAAACATGTCTAGGCACAATTTTCTTAAGTATGCATGACTTTCTCAAGGCTACTCAATTAGAGATAATGTTTATATCTAATTAAGTGTCGGTAGTTAGAAATATAAACAAGTAACAAAGAAATGTAGTAAACCGATAATTAAGAAATGGTGTGTCCGTAAGTTATGGCCATCATTCTCTTTCACTATTATGTGTGTGTGTGTGTGCACGCGCACATCACATTCATTAATAAGATGGACAAATGAAAGTCTTTCTTTGTGAGTGTTGCAGCTTCTTTCTCTACTATGTTATGCATTAAACTGTGAATATTATTTTAGTATCAGAGAGGAACTGGTCCTAACTCCTTCATGGAAGGTGTGGTGCCCCGCTTTCACCTTGGACCATGACTATTATACTATGCTATTATTCGAGGGCATCTAATGATGAATGGTGCGGCTATTTGTGGAAACACCTTGGTGTTAGAACTTGAAAACTAATACCTTTATGAATAAAGTGAAGGTTTAAGGTTATTGTTTATGAATGAGATGAATGATGATAATTAAATTTTTATATTGCCATAAAATTATAAAAATGTTTGTTAAATAAATGAAAATATGTTCACGCAATATGTATCATGTACGTTTGACGAGTTGTCAAGTGTGACAGGGAAAGACAAGTTGTGTCGATACAGTGCAGACTTTGGATTGAGTAAGGTATCCACGACAAGTGATGTTGTCATGGTACAATTTGATGTATGATATATATCTTATGCATAGAATGATTTGATGCGCATGGTGTTTTCACATGCAAGCATAGGATCGTGATTTCCAATCAGTCCACATAAAGATAATGGGGCTGACTAGGAAGAAATGTCAGAAAGACTAGAGATTTAATCCATCCAACATGTTGAAAAGCAAGAAAGGATTTTTCTTGTTAGGTTCATGTTGTCATGAGTTTTTATAGCCTAAAATGACACTCCCCCCTCCGTGATGACTTTTACATGTTTACGTCGCATGACGACACTTCATGAAAAGCCACAGTTAGTCACTTAAAAGGCACCTTGATTGGAGGAACCATATCTAGATTTTTGTAACTCGGTTTAATGTCTTCTCTGAACCATTGGAAATTTATCATACAAAGGAAAAACTTTCCAAAATACATCAACCCCTGAAAATGCTTGCAAGTACCCTAAAAATGGTTTTTTGACCCACTCGTGAGTTTTCCTAAGAAAACCTGTGTGTCACATGCCCCTTTGATGAATTAATCCTGCGAGTATGTCATGTAATGGAAAAAAAAGATTAAAAAATGAAAAAATATCAAATTTGAGGTAGTTTGGGTGGTTTTGGAACTGCTCCTTCAGTTGTAACTGATCCCTATTCGATCCTAACTCTTCAAAAAAGTATATAAGAGAGGGAGAGGGGTTCATGCAAGGGGACTTATCCTTTGCATTGTTATGCTAGAGAAATTGGGACTCTCATCCCCCCTACCTTTTCCCTAGATGCCATCTTCCTATGTTGCAGAGCTTGGAGGCTGAGATTCTTGGAGAAGAGAAGCAAGAGATCCATAGCAAAGGTTTCACAAGGTGCCTTGCATGATGAAAAACTATATCCTGTACTTATTCCACTTGATAATAAATATTTGATGCTCTTCCCCTTCCAAATTAGTGTATGGTATATGCTGTATCTCTATTTATGATTACATGTTGATGATCATCATATTTGGATTTCATATTTTATTGAATATTATCTTCTTTCATGTAGTCAAATTGGTTTGAGGACGGTTGAAGTTTGTTTTGCAGGTCTCTTGGATTGAGGAGCAAAAGGAGGGATAGAAGAAGCTTGGTTTAGCCTTGAGTAAATAAGGTATGAACCTTTCTTACCTTTGAAACCTTTCTTATATTTGCTTGCAGAACTTTATTCATCAGTCTTTATACCCCTAGTATGTTGTTGGCATATTAAGCCCTAGCCATAGGAACACTTTCCCTAACAACAGAACTGGCGACTCCACTGGGGAGACCTTATCTATTTTGGGGCTTCCTTTCCTTTTGTTCCAGTATAATTAAGGTTTTAGGTCCTTCTTGCAAGTTAGGATTAAATCTTAAGTCTGTTAGGACACCTTCTTTTCCTTTTTAAGGTTGTTTCTAACCTTTTTAAGGCCTTCCACCACCCACTCACGACTGTTAGCATGCACAGCAGCATTTTATATATGCACACGTGACTTCCCTTAGGGAAACCTATGTGTCACTCACTCCTTTGCTTAGGGAAACTTGCAAGTGCTCTGTTTTAGTGTTTTTTCACTCGTTTTGGGCCTGTCTGGGGTGGTTTAGCATTTTCTAAGGGGTTCTCCCGGGTCGTCTATATGTGAATGACCAATGGGAAGTGGCATCTCTTCTTGAGGGTACTCTTTAATTGATTTGTAAGTCTTTTCTAAAGTCTTTAGGGCTTGTCCTTTTCTCGTTCCCCCACCTCCTTCCTTGACATGACTTTGTTGTGCAAGGTGTAGAGAAGCCTCTGTTAGAAGGTTTAGATTGAAAACTTAGGAGGCTTTAGGTCTCTATATTTTTTAGTCTTATTGTTTAATTCATTTATGCCAAGGTGGTTGGATTGTCCCTTATGCAAGCACCCCTCCCAAGAGAGGTCTAATATGACTTTAGGGCATCCTAGGGTCTGTTCGATGGTTATAGAGGAGTAGTATGTTCACTTTGTTTATATCATCTGCATGCATTCGTTTGTAGGTTGTTTTTCTTTGTCATTTTATAAAGAAAAAGTTAAAAAGAAAAAGTATTCGCTTTATATGCATGCATGCTAGGTTTTAGTCTTAGGTGCATTGCATGTCTTCATTTCTTGAAAATACAAAAGTAAATCTTTCTTCTGTGGCTTTCCTTTTTAGTTTTGAAAAGAAAAAGAGAAGTAGAAGTTTGCATTTTTCATTTTGGATCTCTTTCAGTTTAGTCATCTTGTTTTTTTCTTTCAATTCAAAGCACCATTGGTTTCATTTCCGCTACCTTTGAGTAATCAACAACCCTTAAAAAGAACGATAATATTTAAAATATATTAATAACATTTTCTTTCTAGGGACAACACACAGTAGTCCAGGATAGTGTTTTGGGTTAGGGACATATTTAACCTCCCAAAACTTTAAACTCAAACCTAGTGGCATTTCATTCAAGAAATTCAATTTCATAAAGAAAAACACCGGAAAGATCCTCTAACATGAGAGTCAAGCATGAGGTTGTGAGATAATGAGTTATGGAGATACCCCTCCTATACTCGGCTAAGCATACACCAAAGCTGATGGACGTTTGGGGACTTACTTAGTACCTCCTTCCGACCCCATGTGGTGCCTAGTACTATTTGATTTTTGGTCTTAGCTACCCTTCCCATGTGCATCAGCTGGACTGAAGACTGTTCTACCATACTTTCTTTGTGATTTTGATAGCTTTAGTATCTATACTTCTAGGACTCTACATAGGTTATGGTGTAAGTATTAGAATTTGAATGCCATTCAGATATTCAAGCAGAGATTTCTAATAATTTTTGCAGCAAAAGAATGGAGAATGAAGATAAAAATTGCAAAAAACAAACCACACAGGAAACATACAAGTATTGCTCAGGAATTTATAGTATCATTCATAATAATAATATCCGGTGTTACAATAGTTTACATAGGTAGAATTAGAATGCATGGGATATGAATTTGAATCCTCCAAGTGGATATGACTGTATCTAAATAAATCTCTAACTAAAGGTCTCCCAATCAATATCGGAGTCCAAATAGACAAATCCTTGATGACCAATAACTCAACAACTAGTGACAACTAGTTAACTCAATGCAACTGAGAGTGAGGTAGGTAGGAAAACCACTCTTTCCTCCCTGTGTAACCATGCATTATCCATACATTAGTAGCACTAGCTTAAGTGACTGTGAACTAATTGAACCTAACTGGGGCTAACTAACACTAACTAGTACTAACACCAATTGACTAAAGTAGGTTGGTGTCGGGACTCCCAGTGGCTCCTAAAATGTAGGAATTGGTCTAGGAGGCACCCAATCTGATGCATGCACATGTAGTAAGTGGTAGTTAACCTCTAGCAGTGTTCCCCACAATCTAGTGACTGGTACATGTGGCCCCATTAGGCTAAGTGGACCCAATTGTACTAGTGGACCCAATTAATTAATTAAGGTTCCTAAGTTAGGCAATAATTAATCTAATAGACATTTGACCAAGGGAGGATTAATAATCCTAACACCGCCCCTGAATCCTAACTTGGATAACTATGGGCCCTGGTAACAAGACCATAGGTCACCCAAATACAATCTAGAAGATAATAAAAGAAAACGTTTCTTAATACAACTGAGGAAACAAGGGAAAACCTCATGGGAAACCCCCCCCCTAATAAATAAGCAGGAAAATAGAAATCTACAAGCTATCTTTAGAAGAAAGAAGCTTTCTCCTTAGAAAAATAACTTGAGAAAAAACACTGCTACAAAAATTCCATCTCTATGCAGCAGGATGGTCCATCAGTGGACCTCTCAATGTCTTTCTCAACTGATGACTCTGTTTGTTTCTACTGGATGGTGAAGGTAGGGAATGATCAAATCTTTGCTTCTATGGGCCATGTAGCTGATCATTAACCATCATCAAGTAGCACCGACCTGGAACTTTGCTGCACCATTCTATAGAGAGTGAATCTATGAGGGAT
The DNA here is from genome assembly GCA_001517045.1 of Pseudotsuga menziesii. Lineage (NCBI taxonomy): Eukaryota > Viridiplantae > Streptophyta > Pinopsida > Pinales > Pinaceae > Pseudotsuga > Pseudotsuga menziesii. The sequence goes on along the minus strand of LPNX011095201.1, from coordinate 328,345 downwards.
AGTGCAGTATGCTCATTTTGATACCGGGACCTCTTTCTTGTTCTGTCTTCTGGAACTCCAGTTGCATCAAGAATATTTTGAGCCCATCTAGGTTTAGGATTCTGATTAGGAATGGGTACTAGATTTGGATCTAGAATCTCTTGATATTTAGTCTCAATAACAGGATCATGTTGTATGTGATCTTCTTCATCTGAATCGAAAACTTGTAGCACATCATCATCATCAAAAATAGGTGGAGAAATATTTATACCTTCCTATGCTACTGGAGGAGTATCATGCAACTAATCTTCTTCAAACTGGACACTTCTTTCAATGAAGCATCTTCTCCTACCAACCCCCATCAGTTCGTAAGCTTTTGCATCTTCTACATATCCCAACAGAATGCATTCGCTATTTTGGGCTTGGAAGGCCTTCCTCTTGTCAAGTGGTATTCTGTCCCAAGATTTATAGCCAAAAAATCTCAGATGTGAGACATTGGGATTATACCCATGCAGTGCTTTGAATGGAGTCACACCAACCACTGACTTGTGGGGCACCCTATTCTGAAAATAAGAAGCACGGTTTACTGCTTCAGCCCAAAGAGAAGGAGGTAGATGCTTAGCATGGAGAAGGCGTGTTTCCATCTCTTTCAATGATTTGTTCTTCCTCTCAGACACACCGCTTTGCTATGGTGTGTATGGTACTGAGTGTTCCATTCGAATCCCCTCTGATTCACTTAAATTATGGAAATCTCTTTTGACATATTCTCCTCCTCCATTGGATCTTATTGACTTGATATTCTTATTGAAAATGTTCTCAACCATATCTTTAAAACTTTTAAAAGTATCAAACCTTCTGATTTTAGTTTCATGAAGTAGATCTAGCAGTACCTAGAACAATCATCAATAAAGGTTAGGAAATACATGCAACCTTTAATAGAGTTTGTGGGAATAGGTCCAACTACATCACTGTGTATTAAATCAAGTGTAAAGACAACTCTATGTGCCTTCCCAACATCATACTTCTTTTTCAGATGCTTACCTACCAAGCACCCAACAAATACTCCATCGGAAGTTTAGATGGAGGGAAAACCTTCAACCATGTTATTATTGTGGAGTTGCTTCAGATATTTGAAATTGAGATGGTCAAATCTCTCATGCCAAATCTTGCTGGTGTTGTTAGCATGAGACAATAAAGATGTAGGAGGAGAAATAGGTAAGAAATGTGCAAACTCATAAGCTTTGGTGTGGCTTTGGTAAAGTGATTTGCAATACCTTTCACTACAAGCTTTCCAGTGTCTTTTTCTGTGATCTCAACCGAGTCTAAATCAAATGTGACCCTCTTGGGAGAGCCTGTATGAGTCATCTGGTAAAAAAATAACAGGTTAACAACAAGGGAGGGCACATATAAGACATTCTTGAACTCACCATGCTTCACTCTGACTGAGCCCCTTCCTTCTGCTGGAATCATGGAATCATCTCCCATGTGAATGTTAGGCCCCTTTGATAGTGAAAGAGTAGAGAAGGATTCTTTGGAGGAAACCATGTGGTTGGAGGCTCCGTAATCTATAATGTATGTTGAGGATGGAGAGAGAGTTGCTTTCAAAGCATGACACCTTTCGGTATCTTCTGTCAGTGCTTCTTCATCAGGCTTCTTTGCTCTTGGAGGAGCAATGTTGTGCTGCTTGAGACGAGTGGACATCTCATCAAGTTGCTTCCTCATACACTGATCTTCAAGATGGTATCCCTTTTCACAGTAAGGACATAACATATTTTCAAATTTCTTCTTCTTAGAGCCAGAGGCTTCTTCGCAAGCTTGCTGATTTTTTTTAAGCTTCGAATCAGCTACCTTTAGCTCCTTCTTCTTTGATTTCCACTTTTCTTGTGATTTCGAAAGAGTCAGTAACCAAGAGAGCTTGATCTTTGGAGATCTAGATGACTCCCATTCATATCAATTTGTCTTGTTCCTTGATTAAGAACTCATAGAAATAATCTAAAGAAGGGAGTTTCCAATCATGAAAGCTTTCCCACTTGGAATGAAACATAGAGACATATACAGAGTACTCAGGGCATAGTTTGCTGAGTATGGAAAGGAAATTCTGCTCATCCTTTCGCTCTATTCTACATTGTCTGCATTGGAGCACTAGAGACTTGAATTTAGAGAAGAATTTATCAATAGCCTCGAAATTGATGGGATGTAAAGATACCAACTCATTCTCCAGAATGTGTCCCCGAAGCTCATCTTGTTTGTTAAAAAATATATCAAGCTTCTCCTAGGATTCTCTTGAAGTCCTCAATCCTTCTAGATGGAAGAGGAGATATCTGGAAATATAAGTACATAAGTACCCAAATGCTTCATCACAACGGTTTATGAACTTGTTCCGCTCTACCGGCTGATGAGGCTCAACCTCCCATCCGTGTATGATCCCGTGGTAGCCATGCTTGTGCAAGGCCAACTGAATATCAATCCTCCAATCAAGATAATTGGAAGTTGTGAGGATCCGTGGTTTAAGAGTTTGAGAACTCATAATTTCTCCAGTTGGAAAATTGCAAATACTTCTCACAAGCTACGTAGCACCTGTCAATTTCACTGCAATAACACACTAAAACATATGAACTGTTAGAATCATGCTTTCCTCCTGGCATGAACATTTTTTCAGGGTCTGTCATGCCCTCTCCGCTGCTTTGAATAAATCCAGAGCTAGAAAATTTTCATAGGGGACTTCTATGGAAACCCAACAGCTTCTGATGTTCGATGGGGAGAAACAAGCATGAAACCTGGATGAGAAGGATTCGATACCATATTAGAATTTGAATTCCATTTATATCTTCAAGAAGATAGTTATAACAATATTTGCAGCAAAATAATGGAGAATGAAGATACAAACTGAACAAAACAAACCACACAGGAAACAGACAAGTATTGCTTAAGAATTTATAGTATCATTCACAATAATAATATCTGGTGTTACAATAGTTTACATAGGTAGAATTCAAATGCATGGGATATGAATTTGAATCCTCCAAGTGGATATGACTGTATCAAACTGAATCTCTAACTAAAGGTTTCCCAATCAATATCAGAGTCCAAATAGACAACTCCCTAATGACCAATAACTCAACATCCAGTGTCAACAAGTTAACTAAGTGCAACTGAGAGTGAGGTAGGTAGGAAAAGTGCTCCTCCCCATGCAACCATGCATTATCCATGCATTGGTAGCGCTAGCTTAACTGGCTGTGAACTAACTAAATGTAACTTGGGGCTAACTAAGACTAACTAGTACTAACACCAACTAACTGAAGTAGGTTGGTGTCGGGACTCCCAGTGGCTCCTAAAATGTAGGGATTGGTCTAGGAGGCACCCAAAGTAATGCATTCACATGCAGTAAGTGGAAGTTAACCTCTATCAGTGTTCCCCACACTCCACTGACTGGTACATGTGGTCCCATTAGGCCAAGTGGACCCAATTGTACTAGTGGACCCGATTAATTAATTAAGGTTCCTAAGTTAGGAAATAATTAATCTAATAGACATTTGACCAAGGGAGGATTAATAATCCTAACACCCCCCCTGAATCCTAACATGGAAAACAGTGGGCCCTAGTAACAAGACCATAGGTCACCCAAATACAATCTAGAAGATAATAATAAAAAAATGTCGCTTAATACAACTGAGGAAACAAGGGAAAACCTCATGGGAACCCCCCCCCCCCTCCAATCCTCAAAAATAAGCAGGAAAATAAAAATCTGCAAGCTATATTTAGAAGAAAGAAGCTTCCTCCTTAGAAAAATAACTTGAGCAAAAACACTACTGCAAAAATTGCAGCTCTATGCAGCAGCATGGTCCATCAGTGGACCTCTCAATGTACTTCTCAATTTATGACTTAGTTTGTTTCTGCTGGATGGTGAAGGTAGGGAATGATGAAATATTTGCTTCTGTGGGCCATGTAGCTGATCATTCGCCATCATTAAGTAGCACTGACCTGGAACATTGCTACACCATTATGTAGAGAGTGGATCTATGAGGGATAGTGCAACATGCTCATTTTGATACTGGGACCTCCTTCTTTCTTCTTCTTTCTTTTGGAACTCCAGCACCACTTCCGGATGCATTAAGAAGCTATTGAGCCCATCTGGGTTTAGGATTCTGATTAGGAATGGGTACTGGATCTGGATCTAGAATATCTTGAGATTTAGTCTCAATAACAGGATCATGTTGTATGTGATCTTCTTCATCTGAATCTAAAACTTGTAGCATATCATCATCATCAAAAATAGGTGGAGAAATAGTTATACCTTCCTGTGTTGCTGGAGGAGTATCATGCATCTGATCTTCTTCAAATTGGACACTTCTTTCAATGAAGCATATTCTGGTACCAACCTCCATCATTTTGTAAACTTTTTCATCTTCTGCATATCCCATCAGAAAGCATTCGCTACTTTGGGCTTGGAAGGCCTTCGTCTTGTTAAGTGGTATTCTGGCCCAAGCTTTGGAGCCAAAAACTCTCACATGTAAGACATTGGGATTATACCCATGTAGTGCTTCGAATGGAGTCACCCCAACCACTGACTTGTGGGGAACCCTATTCTGCAAATAAAAAACACATTTTATTGCTTCATCCCAAAGAGAAGGAGGTAGATGCTTAGCATGGAGAAGGCATGTTTCCATCTCTTTTAGTGATTTGTTCTTCCTCTCAGACACACCATTTTGTTGTGATGTGTATGGAACTGAGTGTTCCATTTGAATCCCCTCTGATTCATAGAAATTATGGAAATATCTTTTGACATATTCTCCTCCTCCATCGGATCTTATTGAATTGATATTCTTATTGAAACTATTCTCAACCATAGCTTTAAAACTTTTAAAATTCTCAAAAAATTCTGATTTTAGTTTCATGAAGTAGATCCAATAGTACCTAGAACAATCATCAATACATGTTAGGAAATACCTGCAACCATTAATGGAGTTTGTGGGCATAGGTATAGCTACATCACTATGTATTAAAACAAGTGTAGAGATAGATCCATGTACCTTCCCAACATCATTCTTCTTTTTTGGAAGCTTACCTACCAAGCACCCAACACATACTCCATCAGAAGTTTGGATGGAGGGAAAACCTTCAACCATGTTATCACTGTGGAGCTTCTTTAGATATTTGAAATTGAGATGGCCAAATCTCTCATGCCAAATAGTTCTGGTGTTGTTAGCATGAGACAATAAATATGTAGGAGGAGAAACAGGTAAGAAATGTGAAAACTCATAAGCTTTGGTAGAGTGTTTTGCAATACCTTTTTCTACAAGCTTTCCAACAGCTTTTTTTGTGATCTCAACTGATTCTGAATCGAATGTGACCCTATTGGGAGAGCCTGTATGAGTCATCTAGTAAATATATAATAGGTTAGCAGTAAGGGAGGGCACATATAAGACACTATTGAACTCACCATGCTTCACTTTGACTGAGCCCCTTCCTTCTGCTGGAATCTGGAAATCATCCCCCATGTGAATGTTAGTAACCTTTGATAATGAAAGAGTAGAGAAGGATTCTTTGGAGGAAACCATGTGGTTGGAGGATCCAGAATCTATAATGTATGCTAAGGATGGAGAGAGAGAGTTTCTTTCAAAGGATGACACCTTTCGGTATCTTCTGTCGGTGCTTCTTCATCAGGATTCTTTGCTCTTAGAGGAGCAATGTTGTGCTGCTTGAGAAGAGCGGACATCTTATCAACTTGCTTCCTCATACAATGATATTCAATATGGTATCCCTTTTCACAGTAAGGACATAACATCTTTTCAAATTTCTTCTTCTTAGAGCTAGAGGCCCCTTCGGAATGTTGCTAATTTTGTTTAGGCTTCGAATCAGCTGCCTTTGGATCCTTCTTCTTTGATTTCCCCTTTTCTTATGCTTTGGAAGAGTCAGTAACTAAGAGAGATTGATATTTGGAGGTCTGTATGACTCCCATTCAAATCAATTTGTCTTGTTCCTTGATTAAGGACTCGGAGAAAGAATATAAAGAAGGAAGTTTCCAATCAGGAAAGCTTTCTCGCTTGGAATGAAACATAGAAACATATACAGAGTACTCAGGGCCTAGTTTTCTAAGTATGGAAAGGACATTTTGCTCATCCTTCTGCTCCATTCCGTATTGTCTGCATTGGATCACTAGAGACTTGAATTTAGAGAATAATTTCTCAATAGTCTCGAAACTGTTGGGATGTAAAGATACCAACTCATTCTCCAGAGTGTGTCCCCGAAGATCATCTTGTTTGTTAAAAAAGCTATCAATATTCTCCCAGGATTTTTTGGCAGTCCTCAATCCTTCTATAAGGAAGAGGATATCTTTGGAAACATAAGTACATAAATAATGTAATGTCCACTTTTTGGAATTTTAATAAAATGCCCAATTTTCCAATTTTGGCTCTTGACTAGTTTTGATGTCTAGACCTCCAAATTGACCCAAATTCTTCCAAATTTTCTCTGAAGGTAAATGAATGATAATATAACTTAAATATAATTCTCATATATGTTTTGGGACCTCCCAATTACTTCTACAAACTTGTTTAAAGTTCTGTTCAAAGTAAGAGTCTTTACTAGCGAATTGGGGCTCCAATTCCCCCTGGGTAATTGATGGAAATGGCTTCACAAATGACCCCATTCTAATTTCTAAACATCATTTATTATCCCCCTTATTCAAAATATCAAAGCTTCCACCCCCAACCTAGGAAACTAGTGATTTTCCTCCTTGGAAATTATTTGACTTTTAGCATCCCTTTGACAACTTTCATGAATATGGAAAATGTGATTTGGCCATTGTGACCCAATGTAAAATTTGGTACATTACAAATACTCCCTTCCCAATATTTATTTTCCTCAAGCAATTTCAAACATGGTTGTTTAAGAACCTGCTTTCTGTATGATTCTTTGAAGTTGCCACTGAGCTGCCCCTTGAGTCTTGTAGATTTCATGAAGATTTCAGAGAGGAACCACCATGCTTGGTGCTACACTACTCTGATTAACATAAAATTATTAAATGGGGAATCCATATCCCATACGGCTTGTCTCCCAAATAATTTTAAATGGGACTAAAAACTATCCCAGGGTCCCATTGCTTGCATTTCACTCCAACAATTAAGAGTGCTCTCCAACCCATACCATTTGGAAAGAGAATTCTTGGATCCCATTTTCTTGTATGCATTCTTCCAAAAATCATGAGTGCATAATATATATCATCAAAGTATATAACAAAATAATAATAATGTACATCAAGGAGGTTCCTCACCAAGAAACCATGAAAGTGCTTATACCTCCCAGTGAGTAGACTACCATTTTCCAAGTACGCACATGCTTCAAGTGACCAATAAAATATGCTCCAATGACATAGGTGAGTATCCCATGTCCTATAATTCTTCTCCAAAAAGAAGTGATATGCATCAAAATATTCAGCCATGTATTCTTTCATCCAAGAAGTGAATGAAGAATCTCCACTCAAATTTGAACCAAATAGTGAGCAATAGAAACAAGGAGACTTCAAATGACTCAAAGAAGTCTTACCCATACATCCATGAATGAGTGAATCATAAAGATATAACAATGTATGTGGCTGGTGACAAAAAAATTCTCCTATCATAAGTATATTCAGCCTAGTGTTGGATGAAGTTCCTCCAACATCAAATGAACCAAGTGTTGAGCAGTAAAAACCATGAGCCTTCAAGTGACTCAAATGCATATCATAGGTGCATCCATGTAGATGTGCATCATCAGAAAGTAACAAGGAATGCTACTGAAAATGTTAATAATAATGTGCTCCAAATGATATGTAATGTGCATCAATATAATCATCTGTGTGTTCTTTTATCCAATAAGTGAATGGAGAACCTCCACCAAAATCTGAACAAAATAAGGAGCAAGGAAAACATGAAGAATTCAAGTGGCTCAAAGAAGTCTCATAAATACACTCATGAATATGTATATCATCACATCAGGTGCCAAGATCATGCTCTGATACCACTGTAATGTCCCCTTTTTGGAATTTTATTAAAAGGCCCAATTTTCCAATTTTTTCACAATTTTGGCTCTTGACTAGTTTTGATGTATAGACCTCCAAATTGACCCAAATATTTCCAAATTTTATCTGAAGGTAAATGAATGATAATATAACTTAAATAAAATGCTCATGTATGTTTTGTAACCTCCCAATTACTTCTGCAAACTTGTTTAATGTTCTGTTCAAAGTGAGAGTCTTTACTAGCAAATTGGGGCTCCAATTCCCCCTGGGTAATTGCCTGAAATGGCTTCACAAATGATCCCGTTATAATGTATACAAATCATTTATTATCTCCCTTATTCCAAATATCAAAGCTTCCATCACCAACCTAGGAAAATAGTGATTTACCTCCTTGGCAATTATTTGACTTTTAGCATCCCTTTGACAACTTTCATGAATATGGAAAATGTGATTTGGCCATTGTGACCCAATGTAAAATTTGGGACATTACAAATACCCGAATGCTTCATCACAATGGTTTAGGAACTTGTTCCACTCTACTGGTTGATGAGGCTCAACCTCCCATCCATGTATGATCCTGTAGTATCCATGCTTGGGCAAGGTCAACTGAATATCAATCCTCCAATCAAGATAATTGGAAGTTGTGAGGATCCGTGGTTTAGGAGTTTGAGAACTCATAATTACTCAGGCTGAAAGACTGTAAATAATTCTCACAATGTACATAGCACCTGTCAATTTCACTACAATAACACACTAAAACATATGAAATGTTAGAATCATGCTTTTCCTCCCGACATGAACATTTTTCCAGTGTCCGTCACACCCTCTCCATTGCTTTGAATAAATCCATAGATAACAAATTTTCATAGGGGACTTCTGTGGAAACCCAACTGCTTCTGATGTTCGATGGGGAGAAACAAGCATTGAACCTACCCAAGAAGGCTTTGATACCATATTATAATTTGAATTCCATTTATATCTTCAAGCAAATAGTTCTGATAATGTTTGCAACAAAAGAATGGAGAATGAATATACAAACTGAACAAAACAAACCACACAGGAAATAGACAAGTATTGCTCAAGAATTTATAGTATCATTCACAACAATAATATCCAGTGTTACAATAGTTTACATAGGTAGAATTTGAATCCTCCAAGTGGATATGACTGTATCTAACTGAATCTCTAACTAAAGGTCTCCCAATGAATATCGAAGTCCAAATAGACAAGTCCTTGATGACCAATAACTCAACAACCAATGACAACTAGTTAACTCAGTGCAACTGAGAGTGAGGTAGGTAGGAAAAGTGATCCTCCCCATGAAACCATGCATTATCCATGCATTGGTAGCGCTAGATTAACTGACTGTGAACTAACTGAATGTAACTCAGGGCTAACTAAGACTAACTAGTACTAACACCAACTAACTGAAGTAGGTTGGTCTTGGGACTCCCAGTTGCTCCTAAAATGCAAGGATTAGTATAGGAGGCACCCAAACTGATGCATACACATGCATTAAGTGGCAATTAACCTCGAGCAGTGTTCCCCATACTCTATTGACTGGTACATGTGGCCCTATTAGGCCAAGTGGACCCAATTGTACTAGTGGACCCAATTAATTAATTAAGGTTCCTAAGTTAGGAAATAATTAATCTACTAGACATTTGAGCAAGGGAGGATTAATAATCCTAACACCCCCCCTGAATCCTAACTCGAAAAACTGTGGGCCCTAGTAACAAGACCATATGTCACCCAAATACAATCTAGAAGATAATAATAAAAAATGTTGCTTAATACAAATGAGGAAATAGGGGAAGACATCATGGGGAAAACCACCCCTCAAAAATAAGCAAGAAAATAGCAATATGCGAGCTATATTTAGAAGAAAGAAGCTTCCTCATTAGAAAAATAACTTGAGAAAAAACACTGCTACAAAAATTGCAGCTCTATGCAGCAGCATGGTCCATTAGTGGACCTCTCAATGTACTTTTGAACTGATGACTTTGTTTGTTTCTGCTGGATGGTGAAGGTAGGAAATTATTAAATCTCTACTTCTGTGGGCCATGTATCTGATCATTCACCATCATCAAGTATCACTGACCTGGAACTTTGGTGCACCATTCTGTAGAGAGAGAATCTATGAGGGATAATGCAGCATGCTCTTTCTGATACTCAAACCTCTTTCTTCTTCTATCTTCTGGAATGCTAGGACCACTTCCAGCTGCATCAAGAATATTTTGATCCCATCTGGGTTTAGGCTTTTGAATAGGAATGGGTACTAGATCTGGATCTAGAATCTCTTGAGATTTAGTCTCAATAACAGGATCATGCTGTATGTGATCTTCGTCATTTGAATATGAAACTTGTAGCAAATCATCATCATCAAAAATAGGTGGAGAAATAGTTATACCTTCCTGTGCTGCTGGAGGAGTATCATGCAGCTGATCTTCTTAGAACTGGACACTTCTTTCAATGAAGCATCTTTTGGTACCAACCTCCATCAGTTTGTAAGCTTTTACATCTTCTGCATATCCCAATAGAATGCATTGGCTACTTTGGGCTTGGAAGGCCTTCATCTTGTCAAGTGGTATTCTGGCCCAATCTTTGGAGCCAAAAAATCTCAGATGTGAGACATTGGGCTTATACCCATGTAGTGCTTTGAATGGATTCACCCCAACCATTGACTTGTAGGGCACCCTATTCTGCAAATACAAAGCATAGTTTACTACTTTATACCAAAGAGAAGGAGGTAGATGCTTAGCATGGAGAAGGAATGTTTCCATCTCTTTCAGTGATCTGTTCTTCCTCTCAGACATACCATTTTGCTGCGGTGTGTATGGAACTAAGTGTTCCATTCGAATTCCCTCTGATTCATAGAAATTCTGGAAATTTCTTTTGACATATTCTCCTCCTCCATCGGATCTTATTGACTTGGTATTCTTATTGAAACTGTTCTCAACCATAGCTTTAAAACTTTTAAAAGTCTCAAAAACTTATGATTTTAGTTTCATGAAGTAGATCCAGTGATACCTAGAAAAATCATAAATAAATGTTAGGAAATACCTGCAACCATTAATGGATTTTGTGGGCATATGTCTAGCTACATCATTGTGTATTAAATCAAGTGTAGAGACAGCTCTATGTTCCTTCCCAACATCATACTTCTTTTCTGGATGCTTACCTGCCAAGCACCCAACACACACTCCATCAGAAGTTTGGATGGAGGGAAAACCTTCAACCATGTTATCATTGTGGAGCTGCTTCAGATATTTGAAATTGAGATGGCCAAATATCTCATGCCAAATATTGCTGGTGTTGTTAGCATGAGACAATGAAGTTGTAGGAGGAGAAATAGGTAAGAAATGTTAAAAAACATAAGCTTTGGTAGAGTGATTTGCAATACCTTTCGCTACAAGCTTTCCAGTGGCTTTTTCTATGATATCAACTGAGTCTGAATCGAATGTGACCCTCTTGGGAGAGCCTATATGAGTCTTCTGGTAAACAAATAACAGTTTAGCAGCAAGGGAGGGCACACATAAGACATTCTTGAACTCACCATGCTTCGCTTTGACTAATCCCCTTTCTTCTACTAGAATCTGGGAATCATCTCCCATGTGAATGTTAGGCCCCTTTGATAGTGAAATAGTAGAGAAGGATTCTTTGGAGGAAACCATGTGGTTGGAGGCTCCAGAATATATAATGTATGCAGAGGATGGAGAGAGAGTTGCTTTCAAAGCATGAAACCTTTCGGTATCTTCTGTCGGTGCTTCTTCATAAGGATTATTTGCTCTTTATCTTTCCTCTTGAGGTTGATCTTATCGATTATAAATCCCCAAGAATTGGCACTATAGAGTCTTCTTCGGTTGATTCATCCTTGAATACACCTTTTGTGGGAGAAAGAAAAGTTGCAATTGTTTCTACCAAAGTGACCTACATCGGATCTTTTCTTTTGAATATGATCTCAATATTTTTGTTTCTTTGAGACATGATTCGTAGTTGGATTCACAATAGTTTATTGGCATTGTATTTTTGTTCAAGCTGTAATTGCATTTGCCTACACCCTACTTGCACTTATGATCCTAATGTCGTCTTCCACGCTTTCAGCTCGTTATATAAGCCCTCATCTCTACTCTCATCATCGCTCATCTTTGTACCATTTTGAATTCGCAACTTGACACCCTTTACCTGGAGGAGATGTCCCCCGAGTGTCCTTATCTTGATCATGTTCCTTCCACTATTCTTAGGTCTATTCCTTGCACTTGGAACTAGTTCTACATGGCTCTGACACTCTTCTACTCACATTTAGATTATTCTTCCTGCTTTCCTTCGAGCTCAATAAAAATAGTAAGGAGGCCATGAGTTTAGTTTTTTGGGCTCGTTAAAACTTTATGGGAAAGGTATGGAGTTATCTTCAAGCCCTGGTATAACACCCTAAATATGACTATATTGTCAAGTTTGCTTGTCCCTTCAAACTCGTTAAAGGATGTAAAGGAACATCTACATAGGTATAAGCTTATCTCTTTTTGGGTTATGTGGATTACTTACGAAAAAGGAATACTCTAGTTGACTCTGGATAGAAGATTATATTTAGGTATAGGTTTATCTCTTTTTCGGTCTTGGAGGAATAAATTTATGAAAAAGGAACCTATTCAAGCTTACTCTTCTCTTTTTCGTGCTCTGGTTTAACTATGAAAAATATTCTGAGCATTCTTTATGCCATTTCCATGCTCATTAAAACTTTAGGAAAAAATCATCGAGCGATCTTGCTTCCCTTCATGCTCGTTAAAACTAAAGTGTTCTGATTGTTTTTGAAGGACCGTCGGTATGTTGATAGTTTAACCCTTTTTTCAGACCTTTCCGACTAACTACGAAAAAGGAATACCTTGATTCATTTGAGATAAGAGATTTCTGCTCTGGATTGTTTTATACTTTTTCAGACTTTAGAGAATAACCTTATGAAAAAGTTCCCGCGTAGAGTCTTCTTTGGCGTTTCTAAAATCTCAAATTATGAAAACAGCATCGAGAATTCACTAATTCGGGCTTGTAAAATCTATGAATCAGTACTTTATCAAGCATTATTCTGTCTCTTCTCCACGCTTTCCAACAATGAAGAAGGTCTCGAGTTTGTTTTCTTGGACTCATTAAACCTTTACAAGAAAGAGGGAAAGGGAAGTTCATTAAAATTTATTTTGTATCATGGCAACAAGTCTTGTATCCTTGAAAAAAGCACTAGTTTTGAGTCTATCAACAGTTAGGTTCTAGTTTTTGGCCTTAGGATTAAGCCTGATCTCATATTTTTACTCCTCCAGTTGGTTACTTTTCTAATTATATGGAGAATCTGCCAATGTCTCATACATTGTAGATTTGTATTGTCGGTTTCTTTGTGTTAAAAATATGCCTAATTCACTATTGTGTTGTGCTCATTGTTCAAGGATAAAACCTTTCTTGGCCATTCCATAGTTTCCTTGAACTTTTCTATCGTCCATTCCCCGGTATCAGTTCATTACATCAAGTCTTCAGTGGTCCTTGCTGCAAAACTTTGTACCATTTCCAGATCCAATTAGTCTTTCACTTACCTCGTGTTGGATGATGGAGGATTTCTTAATGAATTCCTTCCAATGAAAATCTTCCTATTGACTTCAACACATCTTGATCTCAGAATGATATTTAGAGTTTATGAAAGTACCTTGGGGATTGTAGTTATTAGTGGCAATTTCCCTCGCTACTAGGTAGTGGGAATACCTTAATGTCTCCTACTCAATGGAATCTTTAGGTGTTCAACTTCAATATCATTTATTCACACTTGTTAGAATGTACTAGGTACCTTGGGGACCATTTTCATTAATGTTGGCTTCCCTGATCGCTTGTTAATGATTCTCATCAATGACCGGTAATCAAATGATTTCCTCCACGTTTGACCTCAAATCCTTTATTCGCATGGTTAGGATTCATATATTTGGTCGGTTTGGATTGAATACGTTGGGTCAACAATAACATCATCGCCTTTTTATATTTCCCAAGTTGTGCCATCCCTTGTCACACTTCATATGACATTTGTTGAGACATAGATCCACTTTGTATTCTTGTGGCTATGATCGATTATTGAGCATGGATCCACCTTGTTCATTTGTGGCCATGACTCCTTTAGATTTTATATGGCTCCTTTTTGCATATTGTGCCTCCATGATAGTTTCATTAGTTATACACAAGTTGTACCCTCCCGTATCTTTAAGGAAATCATTTTGTATATCAACATGAATGCCCTAGAGATTAGTTTTGTCTAACATTTATCTCTCTTTCAGGTACCTTCGTTCAAGCCTACAATCTTGGATCCTCCATCTCTTCGACTTCTCATATCGACTGTTTCCTTTTTATAATGTATTTTTTCTATCATATTCCCATCTAACATCATACATTAGGGGACATATGTTATAGCCTAAAATGAAATTTTTTTGTCCATGATGACTTTTACATGTTTTCGTTGCATGATGACACTTCATGAAAAGCCACTGTCAGTCACTTAAAAGACACCTTGATTGGAGGAAGTATATATAGAGTTTTGTAACTCCATTTAACCTCTTCTTTGGACCATTGGAAAGGAATCATACCAATAAAAAACTTTCCAGAATATATCAACCCCTGAAAATGCTTGAAAGTACCCTAAAAAATGGCTTTTCTGACCATTGGTAATTTTTCCTAAGAAAACCTGTGTGTCACACGCCCCTTTGATGAACTAAACCCGCATGTATGTCTTGGAATGGCCAAAAAATATTAAAAAATGGAAATATCTCAAATTTTTGGTGGTTTGGGTGGTTTTCGAACTTCTCCTTCGGTTGTAACTGATCCCTATTTGACCCTAACTCTTAAAAAACGTATATAAGAGAGGGGGAGGGGTACATGAAAGGGGAATTAGCCTTTGCATTGTTATTCTTGAGAAATTCAGACTCTCATCCCCCCTACCTTTTCCCTATATTCCATCTTCCTGTGTTGCAGAGCTTGGAGGTTGTGATTCTTGGAGAAGAGAAGCAGGAGATCTAGATCAAAGGTTTCACGAGGTACCTTGCATGATGAGAAAGTATATCTTGTACTTCTTCCACTTGACAATGAATATTTGATGCTCTTCCCTTTCCAAATAAGTGTATGCTATATGTTGTATATCTGTTTATGATTACATATTGATGATCATCATATTAGGGTTTCATATTTTATTGAATATTATCTCCTTTCATGTAGTCAAATTGGTTTGAGGAAGGTTGAAGTTTGTTTTGTAGGTCTCTTGGATTGAGGAGAAAGAGGAGGGCTAGAGGAAGCCTAGATCAACCTTCATTGAATAAGGTATGAAAATTTATTACCTTTGAAACCTTGATTATATTTGCTTGCAAAACTTTATTCATTAGTATTTATACCCCTAGTATGTTGGTGGCCTCTTAACCCCTATCCATAGGAACATTTTCCCTAACAACATGAGGGTAGGCCACATACTCGGTCACTCACAAGGATCAACTAGGGGGTGCAAAATAAGGAAACGACATTATTCCCTAGGAACCATAAGTCTCTCAACAGGGTCAACGTGAATGAATTAACATGGTCTCTCCTGTCATTCCAACCCCCACCATGGAAAGACGGATATTTGAAGGGCATGAAGGAAGTCATGAAACCCTTGATATGCCCACAATGCATTAATAAAAATAAAATAAAAAAGAGGGGTTAAATAATTATGATCAAATGTGAAATTCATTATTTATAAAAATAAAAATAGAATATAAACTTGTGGATAAGAAAAAAATGAATTATTAAATCAATATTTAGTGAACTCCAAGCATACACTCACATAAAATAGGTGGAATGGAGAAATCAAAACAAACATATCAGAGCAAATCTAGGAAAGTATTGAGAGATGAAATTATTTCAAAGACATTTTGAATTATTTAACTATTGTGTGGATCTATCTTTGAGTTAAAATTTATGATTGAGTTACTCATCGCATAGATCTACTATTTATATGCTAAGTTCTAATGAGGGTCTTAGAGGGTCCCTACATAAGGGCCCATGAATATGAGAGAAAGTTGATTAATAATATGTTGAAGGAGTATATTAAAGTAAGAGAGTAGATTTGTTGTTGTATGTGAGTGATTGTTTGTGTGTGGATTTGTCATTGTTCAGATATTCACCACACCAAAGAATCCTAGTATAGTGTAGTGATATCCATTGATTTATTGTGAAGCAAAAGGGGATTTCCAAGTGAAGAATAGCTACATGATGATGTGTTGTTTTGAGCGTTAGTTGGAAAAATTTGCATGGTTAAATCTTGTCATTGGCTTATCATCGACTAATCTTCAAAAAAAGTTTGAATAAAAAAATATCCATCGAGGATTATTCAAACACCTTCAATGAGTGGTGCCATGATCTATATTAACATTTTCAACTGCACGCAATGTTGTTCAAGCAAGAAGAATAGATAACATAGAATTTGATGTATGCAATGGGTGCTACCAAAGTCCTTGTTGAAATGAAGGAATGCAAATTCTTGAAGCATGTCATCACAACTAGATTATGAAACTTGCTATTTTATAGGGAGCAGTCCAGTCCACTATAGAAATTATTTTAATGTAATAGCCAATCGAACTAATGATATATACACGCAATAATTGAAGAATTTGTATAATTAATCTATTGGAGAATCCATTTAATTGACCAATTGGTGAATCTAGAAACATAAAAAATTCAATCATGGGAACTAAGTACTTTACCACACTAATATTGATTGCAACCATCAAATAGGGAACCTTGAATTTGTTGTTTATTGACTAGATCATTCGAGAGTCATATCTAGTTTTTGGTTCACTAACTGTTAGATTGAAGCACATACAACGACTAGTTAAAGTTTATGGGGTGACATATTAGAAGAGTCACATGGGATGATCTATTTAGATATGTAGGAGAGCCATTGATTTGCAGAGGGTGGTGTACTGGAGGTGAAATACTCTGTACAATGAAGATTGCAGGTTGTCTTACTATGTATGTGTATAATTGTACTTGTGTATGCAAAGACATGGTGGAGTTTGGGATGGACATCCCAGGATGTGTGGTGGCATAAGATTGAGAGTATTTGAATAAGAAGGTGATGATGCATATAAAATGTTATCATAATATTGAGTGGGATCAAGTATCCTAAATATGGAGATGGAATGAATAGAAGTAATTACAAATATGAAGTTATGAAGAATGGAAACCAAGTATTTCAAAGGTCAAGAAATGAAGATATTTATGATACTAGTGAAATAATATAAATAAAAAGATTGAAGATGGAAGTGGGGATCAAAATAATGGATAAGGTTATTGGACCTAAGATTTATGTTCACGTTGTCATGGCCTCTAGTTTGGTATTATGAAATATGCAGTCAGTAAGTCTATGGATTGACCTAGATAGAACAATCTGGCTGAATAATATCATGAAGAGGTACAAAGTTGAGTGCAGAGGCCAAGATTCATATATGAACTTGTAATAATGAGCAAGAAGATATTGAGAAGGAAGTTAAGTGCAAAAGATAAAATTATTGATAAATAAGAACGTTGCTAAGAAAATTGTTGTTGAGAAGGAGATGAAGATGCATCGAGATGCTATATTATTGATTGAGACCTAATGACAGTGAGTTTGAAGTGTGAATAATAATTATCAAAGAATAGTAAAGAGATGTAGTTGTGGAGGGATTGGATGTATGAGATTTAGAGGAGGTGCAAAGACAAATGGTTTAATTAAGATGGTCATTTTCCTCCCAATGGGAAGAAAATGGAACCTATAGTGTAGCAAACCATTATCTTAGTCTTGAATCTAGCAGGCACACAAAAATGTTACTTGCACAGGATCATGACATGTAGGAAGGAATGTAGAATTGTTACTTGGGTCCATTGAATCTGGAAAGAGGGGGACTTTCCAATTAATAAATAAGGTTGAGGAGTTATACTTATTCTAAGAGAAGTAGGAATTATATGAAGTAATGCTTTTCAAGATACACAATGTGGAAAATTAGGGATAAAGAGAGATAAAGTGTGAGTTATCGATGTAAAGTATCTACAAAGGATGCATATTGGAACTTAGTGACACTAGTGATGAGAATGCAACAAATTATTTCTTATGTTTGTGGAAGAAAGGTCTTCAATGCCATTGGAAGATGTTAAGCAAGGAATATCCTTTGTTGAAAGAAGGGAATATTCAAAATATATGGTTCAAGAGAGTCTTGAAAATTTAATTGGGGGTTGTTGTTATCCATACGAGGATGTGGCATCAAGTTGTGGGATAAACCATTGGGATTGGTGCAAGGATGCAAAGTGGAATCATTTCTAATATTGATGGTGAATTGGAGAAATCGAGTTCTTGTGTTCATTGCCGACACTTTTGTTCAAATTATTGATCGACAAGGGTGTGGGTCATATTGTCAAACCTCATCCGTTACTAATAGATATGCCATATAACACAAAATGGGAAGCCAAGCAGAAGAAGTGGGAAAAATTTTTCAAAGAAAGAGAGTGGGAGTACTTTCTAAGCAAATAGACAGCTCTACCTGTGCTTACTAAATATTTTGGGTCAGCTATGGGGGCTAGCTAGTCATGTTCTGGAGTAGAGTAGAGGAATTCTAGTCGACTTATGAAAAAACCATTGCCAGCGATGAAAATTCAAGCCAAAAAGGAGATAATTTGAATAGTTACTCACAAAAGCACTTCGGCTATACAGAAGATAGAATGAGAGAAGAGGATAAAGATAAGGGAAGAGATTATAGAGAAGGCTGATGTGCTCCAAAGGAGAATGATGACTAGAGTGACAAAACAAGAAGAGAATCTTCTAGAGTCGGGCCATGACCGACAAGAAGAGGGCATTGATGAAGAAGTGCTACCAATGCAGGAAGACTTATGGATAGAGCATGGTGGAAGTTGATATACCCCAGAACATCACACCTCATTCTCAATTAAATTCTATCTAGAGTGCCCGAGTGCAGGATATTGATCAAGAATACTTGGGACTACAAGTTGGTGAGTTATGTGCATGGAGTTGACTAGACAAAGAAGGAAATGATGTTGACCATTTGGTAATTCATCACCCGTAGGAAGGAAATTGGGTTACCTTTCAACCCTTTCATCTAATCGAAGTATTCACCTACTCTACTCAGAAGATGAAGGAGCACCCCCCCAGCCAATCATAGCTGCAAGTAACACAACCGACCAGTCATATTCACAAGAGAGGATACCCCAATCTCAACAATCTACTTGGGTATCATCAGAAGGATTTGACATAAATCAACTTCTTTTCGAAAGAACACTGACTGCTATAGATAAAATTTCCAATGGAAACAAAATTTATGTTAATAATAGCTATGAAGAAAACATAGTCATAAGAAGTAACCCAAGACCACCACCACCACCCACTCCATTGCCTGGAGAAGATAGGGACGTCAGAGATATGGCACACATGTCTACACAGATTCCCCTCTATGAGGGCGATGAAGATCCCATACGACACTGGTTCGTTGTTACTGATGAAGATCGATAGATGGATTAGTTTGTTGGTGCTCTGCGAAAGAGATCACTAACATGGTACATGACGTACATGAAAAAGACACCAAATGCCACTAAAGAACAAATCAAACAACAGTTTATGCCATTTTTCAAGACACCGGATGCAAATCATCTATCAACAAAGAAGCTAAAGACTACAATCTAGAAACCGATGGAAACATTTTAGGAGTATGATACAATATTTAAAGACCTACTAATCCAGTTGGAGTATAATATAGATGAACAATTGCTAATCCAATTGTTTGTTGTGGGACTTTTACAGAAAATATGAATGCACATTAGAATGGACAATTTTAATACTTATGAAGATGCATTAACTAAGGAGTTACAAGTAGAGATGGACAAGGACTATCCAGTAAACCTTGTTGATATCCGTATTGAAGAAAAATTGGAGATTATGCAAAATTCAATACGGGAAATGAGCCTCAAAGGTCACTAAGTTTGGTGTACAAAATGCTCGACGATCGGGCATACAAAAGACTATTGCCGATAAGATGTCCGGTTCATTAAGTCTAAATGCTTTTGCAACATTTTCCAAGAGCAGGATCTACATGAGACAAAAGATTGTCCATATAATATGAAGAATGAAAAATCTCGCTGGTGCACTATATGTGAAGTCAAAATCCATGCAACAATTGAATTTAAACTAAACTTAAAGAACTGATAGAACTATCATGCAGTTTATTAGACAAGCGTTGTCGCACAAAATAATAATGACAATAATACAAGGAAAAACAACGATTGGAACGAGAAAAACAACCAAAGATATGACGGGCGAAGGTACAGACACCTGTATGACAACAATCATCGTGGAGGATTTCCAGGTCAAGATTGATACTTTGGGAATCGGGAGAATAGACCACGTTGACCGATCCCATGTTATACATGCTTAAACAAAGGGCATTGACACACTGAGTGTCCATACAAGGATCAAACTGACCTTAAATTCTGTACAAGTTGTGGTGTCGGTGATCACTCTTTGGAGGATTTCCCCACCATGCTTGAAAAGATCAATGATAAGAAAAATGTTAATGTCTTGTCTAGTGTGAAAAAATGTGATCTTGTTCGAACTAAAAATTTACAAATTGTCACTCATCAAGGCACAAAAACCAGCATGGATAATCCCAAAATAAGTAAAATAAAGAATAAAGACTATTATCCTAACCTTGTCATACAAAAACAATTGTATAATGATGCGGAAAACATATTTAAAGAATTAGCTACACAAGAAGTAAATGATGATGATCGACAGAAGATGTCTCAAGAATTAATTAATTTAATACATAATGATAATTCTATTGCCAAATTAATCAACTAATTGTACAATCTTAAGAGTAAATTTCGTATAGACAAGCAAGCTAAAAGCATGTAGTTTGAATAAAAAATATAAAAGTGACATTGACCCTTTAGTTATCCTAGAAATTGAAGGCTACCATGTCTGACAAGTCATTCTCGACTTCGGATCACAAGTAAACATCATGACCAGGGACACATGGGAACAATTAGGTAAACCTTGACTTAACGAATATGGCATATATTTGAAGTTAGCAGATCAAGGACTCATTGAACCCATTGGTGTCAAGAGGAATTTTGACACGAAAATAAAAGGTATTACTACAAAAGTCAAATTCAAAATTATTAATCCTAAGGAAGGATCCATTTTATTTCCATCCTTAGTAGGCCGACCACGGGGTCGAAAGATGAAAGAATCAATTTCACTAGACAAAGAAAGAATAAAACTTAAAGGAATTGGGAAGAAAGTGATTGTCCCAATTTATTCATCACAATATGAACCATGGACATAACATGATAGATGAATGAGTCAATGTTTGAAAAATGTATCATATACAAAATAATGAGGATTCTGCCAAACCAAACATATATGGAGAGCTTCACTTAGGAAATCCAGATTCTGTCGGATACAATTCAGACGCAGAATTATATGATTGGTAAATGGAAAATTATGAACTACAAGCAAGGGAATGTTGGACCATCCAAACCATTCCAAAAAAGCAAACACGACAATGTTTCTTTGTGTCTGTAATACCGAAAATATTTGAAAGAAAAGTTATGGAATATCCATCCCTAGCACCAATGAAAAAAGAAACATCAAGCCGACCATCACTTAGGTATAAAGAATGAGAATCACTAGTCTTTCACATTGAACAAGTATCTAAAAATATAGGTGAACATGGCTGACTTCAAAGTCTAGTTGAAGCATTTATGGGACAAGCTGCTAGGTGGTGGGATACCCACCAGTTGAGACTACAAACATGGTCGACAGCTTCAATGTAATTTGTTGAAAGATTTGGAGGTGTTGCAGCTGCAACATTTTCCCCAAATTCAAAAAATTTCCCGACCCTCCTTTTTCTTATATTGGTTTGATTTTCTTCTTTGATTTGATCTAATGACTCTTCTAAAAGACTGTTTCTAATGCCTGGAATGATCCACTTTTGTTTTTTTCCTTTGAGTGCATTTTCAAGTGTTTGAATCGAAATATTTTTTGCTTGCGCTCCCGCTGTTGTGGAGAAATAATAAGCTTCAGCCTTGATCTTTGTCTCTGACGCATTTGTCTCAATCGACTAACTTTTGGTTTTCACATCGAAACTTTTTATTGCTACTTTCTCCGCAGTTGCGGACGGCAAACTACGAAGCCCCCCGATTATTGTCTTGGCCTTTCAAGTTCCACTTTGTTGTTTCATCGATCCTTGGGTTTTATGTTCCCACCATTGCGGCCACAGAAAGAACTACCTTTCCAATCTTTTAGTTGTTTTCTCTTTCGATTCAGACCTTACATGGCAGGGCGTGATGTCCTTTATGTTCCCGCTGTTGCGGCTACTGAAAGCACTATCCTTCCGATCGTTTAGTCGATTTTCCTCCAATCTAGATTTTTTCCCATCGCGAACTGTGATGTCCTTTACGGTTTCACCATTGCAGCTCCCTTTTCCGCTATCGCTCCAATGTTTAATATCGTAAGCTCCAACGTGTTATTATTTTCTCTCGGTTATCCCCGTGGATAGCTCAATGGTTTTGCCACCCGACGTTGCGGAAGGAATTATGCTTGCGACCTCCGATCCTTAGAGTTCCGCCGTCTGATATTTCCTCGCCGCTTATGGTTGACTATATATATATATGGGGTCGGGTTTAGTATTCTATTGCTATTTGGACTATCATGATCTATATCTCTCATTTGCTATCATTCTCTCGTTCTCGCAAGGACCCCCATTGTCGGTGTACTCTCGTTCCAGGTGGCTCAACCATGGAAGCTTAACAGTTTTCTCCCACCATATGCGCCGAGGTGCTAGGTAGGCTCTTGTATGCCTTATCCCGTTCCGTTTGGCTGAGCGTTTCTTGATTTTGCTCTGTGGTTAGGTTTTTATGGTCGTTTTACCTTAACCCCGTCGTTTACTTGCATATATAATGGGGCTTGTAGCGTAGCTGTCAGTGGTAAGTCTTGTTTCCCACAGGGTGTTTTACACCGTGGCTGTGTTTTCGACCATACGCTTAGGGGTTGGGGAGATTGGTGCAGATGGCCATTATGCTGTCTGCACCAATCTACCCCGTTTGATGATAGGTCGATGGGGGACAGGTTTTCATGACCATCCTGTGTTGCTTGGACTGGTTCCCCCCTCTTACGTTGCCCATATCCTTTAAACCACAGCCGCATTTCACCGCGCTATTTCAAGTGACCCAATTCGCGGTAGGTTTCGAACCCGATCCGGTTGGGGGGCTGTATAGCATCGCACAATGTTTCATATGGGCCATAGGTTGAATGGGTAGTATTTTTTGTTGATCCGCACCATTGAAAACTTAAGTAAATCCCCCTGTCATTCCCCACAATGATATGATCATGGCGTCCACAGAGAGCCCAAGGTTTCTTCACTTCAATGTAGATTTTGTTTCCCGGCTCAAGATTTGTTGATGAACTGTTTTGGTATTAGATGGTGGTGTTAGCTTGCACATATTTGCTTCATTTAACTAATTTCATCATGATAAACATAGATGAAGTGAAACAATGCACATTGTTGTCTCAATGTTTTCAACTTAGCCGAAAATGGCCTAATGATTATAATTTCATATATGATAGGAAGATTCTGAACTCAAAATGTCAAAGCGACAAAAGAATAAGGCCCCTGTAGTGAAAGAGGATCCTAACGTGGAAGTTATCACAAAAACCGAATACATCTATGAGGACACCAAGTGCATATTTGGTGTAGATCCTGAGTACCACTGGGGAGAGATATACAGGTTGATCACACACCGAGAGATGCCTGATATGGGCTTGGAGGAAGAAGGCATCTATGCCAATATAGAGAGATATTCACTGATGAATATTGCCACAAGACCAGAGCTCTTCCCATGCTCTGAAGTGATTGGTTGGATTCTACCCTGGGCAGTTGTAACCACTATGATCCTGGAGAATGCTGACAAACAAGGCTATGCTGCCTATAGCCCAGGATATGTAGCCCTGGCCTACCACCTACTAGAAGCACAAATATTTTTGTCTGATGATTGGTTGAAAAACATCAGAATGGACCTTGTTGAGACCCTTAAAAGAATGCTGTTGTCTAGAAGACATTTCAGAACCAGGACAATGGGAGAATATGACACAGCAAGCTTAAGGGCCCTATACAAGTTCATCACCTTAATGCTCAACAGAATTTTTGGCAGAGCGCATGGAAAAAGCTTCAAACTAGACTGGATGCCAATTATTTTTTATGTTGCAACCTGGGGACCATTTTCAACTGGGCCAACATAGTATCAAACAGTCTTTCAGCCTGTATGGCCTCAGCCATGGGAGGAGTGTCCCAAAAGACGTCTGAATTTTACATGAGTTCCATACTAGTTGATTGTATACTGTGCAATCAACCTTTCCCCGGCCTAAGATGCATCTGTGACAGGGAGAGGATGCCAGTTTATTCTGCATACAAGCTACTGTGGGCGCAAAAGTACCACAGTCATTACCAGGAGGTTTGTGAACACTTCATCATGCCATTGTATACTCTCATTTTTAGTGCATTTCAGAAGAGGCATTGCAGGTAATTGAAGAATATGTAGATTACTACTTGACTGAGGATGGCCTCTACTTCAGAATGTTTGGAGGTTCTAGAGCACCCTCCCTACTACCCAAATACGCCACAGACTACATCATTCATAAAGAGGTGGTTAGGCAAGTCTTCTTGGATAGAATAGGAAGCTTTTTGTTTGAACATAAGAAGGATGCCTATCCCCCTTTGCCTTTCAAGTTAGGAAGTTATAAGTTTACTAGAGTGAAGAAAGCAGATGAGTTTGTAGAAGAGTTGGAAAGGTTTCATTTTGGTGAGATTCCCTTCCATAGAAATGACTCCCGCAGTAAAGTGGTTGAACACTGCAAAGAGAACAACATCCATTTCGAATACACCCACCATTGGGATAGAGAAGAATCTGTCTTCTATAGTGCATTGAACATAACAGCCTTGAGGAGAAGGTTCAAGAAGAAGATCACCACCAAAGGTGGGAAGGGGCAGGATGAACAAGAAAAAGCCGATGAGGAAGCAAGGAAACGAAACGAGGAAGCCGAAAGGATAGCCCAAGAGGCCGAGGGATGGCTGAAGGGAGAAGAGGAAGAGAAAATAAAAGCTACACAAGAGGCAGTAAAAAACGCAGAAGAAGATGCGAGAAATGAAGAAGAAGAAAAGAAAAGGAAGCTTTATGAGGAGGTTCAGAAACAGGAAGCAGAGAGGATAAAGCTGACTCAGGAAGAGACAGAACAGTCAGCCTCTGACACAGCTGGTGGTGAGACTCAGGACATGGAGAACCCCGAGGTTCAGGACCCAGAAGTACCGGCTTCCAGCATACCTAGACAGTCTAGGGTCCCCACACTTAAACTGGTCCCTTTTGTACAGAAGGTAGGCGAAGAAATCCCTGATTTTAATACTATCTTCTATGATAGAGAGACAAAGAGGATAGTGAAGAGAACTGAAAAGAAGGTAGAGACAGGAGGTCTGTCCGGGAAGATGATAACGGATACAACTGATGTATATGGGACAGACCGAGATCCCAGATTCACCATTAGAGCAGGAGCTGCATTGATCCATGCTTCGTAGGATAATGTAGACAAAATCGTGATAGATCTAGAGAAATCCAAGAAGTATTCTTCTCAGCTGAAAGACACATTAAGAAAAGAGAGAGAAGAAAACAGTAAGTTGAAGAGAAAATATGAGTACATGCAGAAAGAGATGAGTTCTTCAAAGGATGAACTGCAGGTTCTCCAAGCAGAAAGGAGGTCTTTGGAAACTACACAAGAGTGTCTGGAGAGAGTGCAGCAGGAGTATCAAGAGCTAAAGGTGGAGAAGGAATAGCTACTAGGAAAGATAGAAGACTTAGAGCTGCAAAAGACCACCTTGGAGGCAAGTGAGAAGCAAGCTCAAGAACAAGAGATGAAACTTCAAGAGAAGATTTCTTCTCTAAAAACCGCTTTAGAGGAAGCAAAAGAGAAGCAGGTTGACCTTCAACCTTTCAAGGAACATGTGCTGGCACAAAAGGCCAAGATGCTTCAGCTGCAGACTGCCATAGAAGAGGAGATATGCAAAGTTTTGCAAGTAGATGGCTGATTAGAGGAAATTCTGGAGACTTCCTTTTATTTTGTTGATAGATCTCAGGACGTCCTCGAAGTCCTGACAGCAAGAATGGCAAGGATGGAAAATAATGAAGAAACTCCTGCAGAGTTTCCCTCGAAAGATCAACAGGCCCTGAAGCAGGATTACGACTTATTAGAGTTTGGTATAAATGCAATAGAGGATTTCAAAAAGGCTGTTAGAAAAAAGAAAGGAGCATGCACAGAATTTTTCAAAAGGCTCCTGATTACCTATAACCGGTGCCAAGTAGAAGCTGAGCAAAGGCTAGATGTTTTTCCAGACCACAACTCATTTGTGGAGATTTTACAGAAGAGGTATCAAGAGGAGGAAGCAAAATTACGACACATTAAGGCCCTCGACCACCAGGTCTTAAGGAGTGAAGTAGATCATTCCGCCATCAGTGTGCAGCTTTTGGAGGATCAGCTTCGTTTGAGTGCGGCCAGAATTGAGGCCATCAAGAACCAAGCTGCGAAGTTCGAGATAAAAATTCAATTTTTGGAACCTTGTGCATTTGAAGGCATTGCCTCTGAGGCTGTGGCGTGGAAGAAATTTTTGAATACTCAAGTGGGGCCCTCCTCGTGAAGGATTGTTCACTTGTGTAATATGTAACGATTTTGTAAACATTTGAGGAAAGTGAAATTTTGGGAGGCGAAGAGTTGGGAAGCCTAAAGGTTATTTGTGGGCAGCCCAACAGTCTCATATTTTTTGTATAAATATAGGAGATTTAGAAGAACAAGGGGCTTTTTCCTAGTTAGACATGTAAAGAGATATTGTAAGAAGAACTACTTTTTTTTGCAATAAAGAATTATTGTTTGCCTGTTGGAGAAATTTTGGTGGGACGTTCAAATGCTATGCTATGGATTGGTGAAAGATGAACTATTTCATTTTTCCAGTTTTGTCCATTAATTGTGAGATCGTTCTAACTCTTAGAGCCTATGTTCTTGTTTGAATGATTTCTGGTTTATTCTGTGAAATTACCACCATGAGTAATGCATGCTGTTCATAAACAATTGGCTATTTGATTGTCTAAATATCTTTAATCGTTCATGTGTTGTAGGAAGGAATATCAACTATCTGTAATTTCTCTTTATAATGCATGCACAATACACATTACTCATAAATAAGTTACAATTTGGATCCCCAGGGATAGATAGATAGATAGGTAGTTAATTTTACTTTCTTGCTGCATATGTGATTTAGATGCTTGTGAGTTCTAAGATGAGAGGTAAGAACCTGTGCATCATGTTGTGACTGCTCCCTGAATCCTTATCACCCTGCATTGTTAATTAGGCACGTGCATATCATACTTTAAGTCAAAATACAAAAATATGCATGGTGGATCTGTTGTAATCTCACAGATCACATAAGGTTACCAATAATACATAAAAATATACAGAAATATACACAGAGACAAGAGACAAGAACATATAGGATGAACAGATTATATTATTCTCAATAGATCATACAAAGCCAAGAACTGAGCTTCGTTCTTGAGTGGCTCAACAGCCTAATATATACAATTTACAATCAGTTAAAAGTAACGACCCGTCGGTTCGGTGAACCGACACAACTATTAGTTAACAGACTAACTACTGTGTTTACTTAGCCGACCGACGTAGTCGGTCTCTCGACTTAGTCGGCTGCTCGACTAAGTCGGTCTTCGTTCAAGTCGACTTATGTCGACTTGCTCCTTCTACATCTCCCCCACAAACAAAACATTTCTTTGTCTCGAAGAAAAAAGGGAGGTAAAAAATAGATTAGAAGTACAAAAATAGATTGCAAAGGGAGACTGCTACTGAGGTGGGCTGTGCAGGTGAATAGTTGGTCTCTTCTGCACACAGAATTCGACTATTGCTGGTGCCGTGATGGCAAGCTGATGTTGAAAGTCTGTCCATGTCTGCAAAGCTTTCTGAATGTCGATAGTCAGAGTAGTAAGATTTGAGAGTACCGACATCTTCTCTGCCATTGCCATTTCTGCAATATTTTCCATGTTGGGGCCCAGCAGCTGATTGTGTTCGTCTGCAGCATCAAGGAGTCTTTGCATCTGCGGGCAGATGTTGTCGACTTTCTCGAAGTTGGGGAGGGCTTGCTGAACCCACTGGTGTGCCTCACGTTCCAACTTCTGCAGCTTAGTGTTTTCCAGCACTATTTGTTCTTCGATGGTCTGCCTCAGTTCCGTCTCAGTCGACTTCCTTCTTTCCAAGGCCTGAATTCCTTGTCTGGTCTGCCTCGTCTGAGTATAGACCTGCCCATAATGAGTAGGCCAATCTCGGAGTACTTCCTCAGTTACAATGGATTCCTCCATGTGGTCCTGTAGAAGTTGTGAGCCTCCGAGAATGCTGTGTACTGAGTCAAGAGTAGTCGGGCAGTTTCTTCTTTTTGCCCGGCCTTAGTATCTTGGAGGTGGGTCTGTATGGTCGACACCAAACCTTCAAACAGCTGATATGCTCTTTCCAGCGGTCGGTCGGTAGCAGCTTCGACAGGTCCTGGGGTAACAGTCTGTACAAGAGACCTGCATTTGTCGAGGAACTCGACTTCTTCTGTCTCCTTATCCTTGAGATGTTTCCTTAGTCGGGTCGTCCTCCTCTTCGACTCTTTTGCTAGGGTGTTGAGTAAGTGGCCAACCTCTGAGTCAGTCAATGAGCTTACATCCTGTAAGCTAATCCTTAGCTGAGCGGGTCTAGGAAGGGGTTCTGTGGTCTCCTTTGCTTGCTCAGTGGGTTTGTCGTGAGGACCTGTAGAAGTGGAAGGTGGATCAGAGGTCGAAGGGGTTTGTGTCGGAGGGGTTGGTTCAGTGGTCGGGGGTTTTTGTGTTTGGGGAGGTGGTATGTCCTTCTCCGGCTGTGATGGTGATGAGGGTCTCGGTTGTGAATCAGGCGGTGGTGGAGGTGGTGGAGATGATGGTGGTGGGGGTGGGGAGGGAGGGTTTCCTGATCCTGGTGGTGATGGAGAATGGTGTGGGGAACTTGGGTCGGAAGACATAATGTCTTCTTCCAGTCGGTAGTCAGTGAAGGTCTGTTCAAGGCCTGATACATCGCCACCGTCATTGATCCTTGTAAATACTGTGGTTTGCTGGGCGTATATCTTGCTGCGAGCTTTCAGGGGTGTTGTTGTCTTGATGGTTTGGGCTGACTGGAATATTGCAGGTAGTGTTTGAAAGAAGGCTTTGAGTTCAGCATCTGTGCTAGCCCTAGCCCTGAGTGCTTCAGGGATAGCTCTTTCAAAGACTTCTGGGGAAATGGCGGCCTGCTGCACTGGTGCTTGCTCCTCGACTATTTTAGTCGGAGATGGAGGGGGAGGAGTCGTCACCAGGTCGACCACATCTTCGGACAGTGGTGTTGTTTTGGCCTTCTTTGGCCGACCTTCCGGTGCTCTTGCATCAACAAAACGTTGAAAATGGGTTTCAATAGTTACCTTATTTTCTTGGGCATCCTCGACAATATCGAGTGCCGATGCTGCCAGTTCGTCTTCGTCATCGGTGGAGTCAGAAAGGACAAGCTTGCGCTTACCTTTGCCTTGCTGACGTTTCTGCAGTTTGATGTTCCTTCTGGCAATGGCTATCTCCTTCGCCAGTTTCTTGAGAATGCTCTGAGACACAGCATATTCAGGGTTGTCTTCCTCGACTTCCCCTGTCGGGGTCTGAGCTGGGTCGACAGTCTGAGTAGCCGGAGGAGTTGTTTGTTGTACTGGTTGTTGTGCTGGTGGTGGTGTCTGATGTTTCTCGGTAAGGGGGTCAACTACTTGTGCAGTCGGATGCTTCACTATTAAGTGCACCCGACCAGGAGTGCCAGTAGGAGTATCCTGCGTCACAAAAGTGCTAATATACAAGTGCAGCTCGTAATCTTCCTCCTTCTCCTGGTCGGTCAGGGGTTCGACTATAGAGAAGTCGACCTGTTTTGCAGCCTCTGGGATTTGAATTTTGGTTTTTGTCTGTCTAGACAGCTCCCTAAAGATCTACTCGACTGTGGGATAGTAGTCTAGGTCCCTGGCATTTGAATCCTGAGTGTTTGATGACCATACTGATGTATGGTCGAGCTCCAGCTGGATGTGTGAGTCAACTGGGAGGTGTCGTCGGATGTTCTGGGGCACCCTCCACCTTGTCGTGCGCAGCTTAAGCTGCTGGAACCAGTTTTCCAGAAATATCTTGCCTTGGCTCAGTTCATGCACAGTTCCTTTTTGGGAAAAGGGTTTGAACCTGTGCATCTCAAACCTGGTCGGCTCTCGAAAGACGGGACTGCCTTCCGGGCATATATAATACATAGCAATCCAAATGATTAAGGAGGGGAATTTGATAATACCTCCTGTTTCCTGACAGCGCTCGCATATGGTTTTGACCAAGTCTGCGAGGTAGTCTGCCCATCTGAAGATGTGTTCGTCGGTTGTAATTTTGTCGACGGCGTCCAGCATTTCCAGCTTGAGGTCACTGCTGCGACCAGCCAAGGTGAGAGTAATGGCGATGATTTTCGCCACAATCTGTGGTGTTCGTGCCTCGATCTGACTGATCATTAGGCCCTTGGAGTTTTTACCCGACGTCGAACCTGTAAAGTGTTCGACTAGCCCTTCCTTGATCCCAATGGGGACCGGGTCACCCTGGTTTGACAAACCAGTAAGTCGGGAGATAACATCGCCATTGATGTCGACCGGTCGGTCAAAGTAAAATCGGCCGTTGTGGTAACGACTGATAATGAATTTGACCGCGGCTTCCTTTGTACCAGTGAAGCTGGCCATGAGAGTTTCGTTTGCATAGGCATATATGGTGCTATGCCTAACTTTCTCAGCCTCCTGGGTCATTCGCCGGTCTTCAAACGCCCATTCTTGAATATCCGTCCATAGCTTTTGAAACAAACCCTCCTGGACTTTCGCGTTTTGGATTCGCTTTAGTCGCTGGAGTAAGGGTGAGTCTGCTGCCTGAAGTTCTTGAGCCTTAGCCGAAGCTCTGGTGCGTTTGGGTGCCATGGTTTCTGACTGAACAGACTGGTCGGAATTCTTACAGGGTTCACAAATTTCAGTCGACTGGGAGTTCGAATGCTCAGTAGGTACGTGGTATGGTAAATGAACTGTGGGATGTCCATTATTTATAAGCGCGGGTGGGGTGGAGTATCGAACTGGGTGAATTAATGGTGGACTTGACAGGCCAATTGCAACACTCGAGTGCGATTTCGTGAATCTGGGGCGGGGCTCGAGGCCATTAATGCGGGATGGGATGCTCCAGGTCGGCGGTCGGTGTCGGTGGTGAGAACGGTCGACATGGTCGGTCGATGAAGATGGTCGATGGAAATGGATTCGGTTGTCGAATGGGTGAGTGACTGTCATGATGGTGGTTTCTGAGTGTACGGTTTTTTATTTTTGGAATTTTTGTATCTTTTTATAGGTTTTTGGTGTCAGTTACGACCGTTATATGATTTTTTTTTTTTTTTCAATTTTTGTATCGTTTAAGTCGGGCTCCATTAACAAGCTTCCGAAATAACAGGCCCTGCAATGTTTTTAGTCGGACTGACCCATTGGGATGTATTTCTTCGACAACATAAGGTCCCATCCATTCTGTGTGAAGTTTCTTAGGCTTGCCTTTGACTCGACTGTTATACAGTAGGGCGAGGTTACCGACTGACAGATTTTTGTTTCTGATATTACGGTCGTGCCAAGATTT
>LPNX011095201.1:253084-295352 GCA_001517045.1 Pseudotsuga menziesii | reverse complement strand
ATGCATTTCTTAATGTTGAGGGAAAGTTGAATCTGCCGACATCTTTCCAGCATAAGTCGGAGCCATGTGCAGTGATCTTTTAGGGTGGAATATATGGTCCAATCGTCAAAGTAGACTGCCATAGTTTTATAGATGTACTCTTGGAAAGTTTTTACAACTATTCTGGAAAAGACTGCAGGTGCATGCTTTAGTCCAAAAGGCATAACCCTATAAGCGAAAGAGCCAAATTCACAAACAAATGTGGTTTTCTTCTGATCTTCCTTTGCTATAGGCACTTGA
Organism: Pseudotsuga menziesii; assembly: GCA_001517045.1. NCBI lineage: Eukaryota > Viridiplantae > Streptophyta > Pinopsida > Pinales > Pinaceae > Pseudotsuga > Pseudotsuga menziesii. The sequence goes on along the minus strand of LPNX011095201.1, from coordinate 295,073 downwards.
TTGTATCCTAAAAATCCATCTGTGAATGAGTAGCATTCATGGCCTGCTACTTCATTCAAGATTTCATCAGCATAAGGTGTGGGAAAGGGATCTGTCAGTGTGACTTTATTAAGTTCCCTAAAGTCGACATAGATTCTGAGTCTGGTCGGGTCATGTTTCTTAGGTTGTACGACCATGGGACTTGCCCATTCCGACTGGTCGATGGGGTAAATGATGCCTGCGGCTAACATGTTGTCTATCTCCTTTTTAACTATTTCCTTATACTTATGGGCTAGTTTATAAGGGCATTTCTTGACAGGTCGGACATCAGGTTTAGTGTCGATTTTCATTTCTCCCATTTCTTGAACTAACCCTTTCAAATCTTTGTAGTCTCTTGCAAATACATCTTGGAATTCTCTAAGCAAGTTCACTATTTCGGCAGTTTGTTGCTCATTCCAATAATCACCAATTTTAGCTAATTTTGGTCGGTCGTCATTTGAAATGTCGACCTCTTTGGTTTTTACTTTGGCATCTAACCATTCTGGGGCTTTAGCTTCATTGATCGGTCGACTTCCTTCCTGGAACTGTGAGAATGTGGCAGGGAAGTCAGCTGGAGTCATTCGGTCGAGGTCAGGTTTTTCGGTAGTCACGACCCTAAGCACAGAGTGGATCGGTTTTGTTGTTTCAGCATGGTTGGATTTCCATCTGAATCTTTTACCTTCGTTGTGTTCATTCTCCAATTGTAATCGGGTCGACTTGACTTTTGATCCTATGTGGAGACTATTACAGTGCTTGACCTGTCGAGGGTCTTTGTCAGGGAATGTTTCAGTCGGTTGAATGAACTGTTTAATTTGTTGTGCTGGCTCGACTAATTGTTGATCTTCTGGGATAAAGTTGAAGGTTTGGATGAAATTTTCTTTGAGGTCATTCCAGAAAAAGGTTTCACCTTTTGCTTCCTCCATTTTATACCATTTTCTAGGTAAGTCGTCTAGGGTTGAGGGAAACAAGTGTGGCCAGGCTCTTTCATCCTTATGTCCTAGGCTTCTCCATTCTTTTTCACAAGTTTGGATGTGTTCTTATGGGTTCTGGACTTGGGTAAATATGGGGATCTGTGCTTGTGGGGTGAGATTCTTGCCACCAAACCTTTCAACAAAATAAGTTGCAGCACTAGTCCAGGTCTGGAGTTTTGTCTGATGGGTATCCCACCATCTAGCTGCTTGACCGGTGAAGGTTTCTACTAAGCTCTGTAGTCGGCCATGTTCTCCAAATTTCTTAGACACTTGTTCAACATGGATGACTGGGGATTCCTTCTCCTTATACCTTGTTTGGGTCCTGGTAGTTTCGTTGGTCGGTTGTAAGGTAGGGTGTTCTCTTATTTTTCTCTCAAAGATCTTGGGGATAATTGAGACTAGAAAGCACTGTCGGGTGGGTTTTTTCTGTACTTTTTGGATAGTCCAGCACCCTCTTGCTTGTGTTTCATAGTTTTCCATTTCCCAGTCATATAGTTCAGCATCTGAATTGTAACCAACTGAGTCGGGGTTACCTAAGTAAAGCTCCCCTTGGGCGTTTGGTTCTGTGTAGTCAGTATTGTTTTGGATCTGATAAAGTTGTCGGATATCGACTTCCTCATCAATTGGTTCAACCCAGGGTTGGCCTTGGGAGGGGTTAATAGGTACTATGACCTTTTGACCATTTCCTTTAAGTTTAATACGTTCTTTATCTAGAGAAATAGAGGCTTTCATCTTTCTACCCCAAGGTCGACCGACAAGGGCTGGGAAGGAGCTAGATCCTTCCTTTGGGTCAATAATTTCGAAATCAAACTTAGTCGATATGCATTTAATGGTTGTGTCTACATTTTTCCAAACCCTAATGGGTTCAATAAGGCCCTGATCGGCTAGTTTCAGATAAATGCCTGACTCATAGAGTCGAGGTCGTCCCATCCTTTCCCAGGTATCCCGGGTCATTATATTTACCTGAGACCCAAAATCAAGCACCACTTGTCGGACATGGAAACCTTCAATTTCCAGGTCGACAAGAGGATCGACATCGTTTTTGTCTTTTTGATTTAAACTACAGATGTTCTTAGTTTGTTTCTCAGGGTTAGTGCTTTTGATTTGATGCAATAAATCAATGAACTGACCGACAGATTTCTTTGTTTGAATGAGATGGGTTAAGTGCTGGGTCGAGTCGTGTCGACTGTGACTAATGTCTTCTTGCTGTGCAAGTTTTGTAAATATGTTTGTGGCTTCCTGATATGTGTGTTGCTCCTTGCAAGGGTCAGGGTATGTATTTTTGTGTGTGATCTTACTAATCTGGGGATTATCAGGCCCAGTTTTAGTGCCTTGTCGAGTGACGATGTGCAAGTTCTTAGTAGTTATGACATCATTCTTCTGGACACAAGACAAGACATTAACATTCTTTTTATTACTAATTTTTTCCAACATTGTAGGGAAATCCTCCAAGGAGTGATCGCCTACACCACAATGTGTAAAAAATTTAAGATCAGTCCTGTCCTTGTATGGACAGTCTGCGCATCTGTGCCCTTCTTTGTAATAAATAAAGCATTGAGTAGGTCGACGACTTCGTATTTCTTGACTTCCAACGAATCAACCTGTTCTTCCAAACCCTAGTCGTCGATTGTCATTTCGACGGTCGTAGCGTCGGCCATCATTTCGTTGCCCATTCTGGTTATTATTATTGTTCTGCTCTGTGTTCTGTGCTACAGCATTAGTCTGGTAGACGACCTGGTAGTTTTGTCTATTTTTGAGGTTAAGATGGCAGTCGGCCGTGTTGTGATTTGCAGTTTCGCAGATAGCACACCATGAAGCTTTTCCATTCTTCATATTGTAAGGACAGTCGGCTGTGGAATGGTCTCCTCGTTCCTGGCAGATGTCACAAAACGCCTTTGTCTGTACAAAACGGACATCTTGTCGACTGAATTATTGTCGACAGTTATCTTTTGTATGTCCGGCTGTTGAACAGTTAGTACACCAGATGTCTTGGTTCTTAAGTGTGAGCTCCTTCAAGGACTTCTGCATATTCTCCAGCTGTTCTTCCAAGCGGTGGTCAGTCGGGCAGGCAGGTATGTCTTCATCCATCTCGACCTGCAAAGCTTTTGTCAACGCATCTTCGTACGACTTGAAGGTCTCCAGACTGATGTGTCGGCGAACTTTCTGTGAAAGTCCTGCAAGGAACCATTGAATGAGTAATTGTTCGTCGATGACATAGTCCAACTGACTCAATAGATCCTTCCATATTTTATCGTAATAGCGGACTGTTTCTCCTGGCTTCTGTTGGGTCGTCTTCAGCTTCTTGGCTGCCAGGTGTTTAGCGTCTGGAGTCTTCAAAAATGATAGGAATTGCGCCTTTATCTCTGCTTTTGTTGCTCTAGGTTGCCTTTCGGTAAATGCCATATACCATGTGAGAGCTCTTTTCCGAAGGGCTCCTGCGAACTGGGCTATCTGTCGGTCTTCTTCTGTTACTTTGTTAGCCTCCCATATCGACTCGCAGACAAACCAGTGTCATCTAGGGTCTTCATCACCCTCATAAAGGGGAATTTGAGCAGATCCGTGACCCATGTCGGAGTCACTGTCACTACTCTCTGATGGTGTCGGAGGTGGAGGTGGAGGTGGAGGAGGTGGTGTTGTAAGGGGTGGGGTTGTTGAGTCAGACGAATCTGTCGGGGTGACGATGGGGTTTTGGTCGACGGAACTTGTGCTGCCGTCGGTTGTCGAGTCTTTCTCGTTGAATAGCGGATTGTTGATAATTTGTCTTCTTAATGACCCACTGTCACTTTGTGTGCCCAGGTCTGACTCTTGTGTATCTTCTGAAGTTGTGTGTGGCAGGGGGGGTGCTCCTTCATGTGTCAGCAGGAGCAAGTGGATACTACGAAAGGAGGGTGCCGTTTGAAAGGTCACCCAGTTACCTTCGATCGGTTGATGTATGACGAGATGTCGACCCGGGTATGGTTCATCGCCTAGTCGGCTCCAGAGTGTAATGTCACCAGCTCTTAGTCGAAGGTCATCTTCAATAATAGTTTGTATTCTGGTACGCGGACTTACTGTGGAAAGGGTTACTCCTTCGTCGGGAACAATTAGTTGGAGAGCTTCCGGCTGCTCTATCCACATTTCATCATCTTCAGGGGACACCTCTTCTTCTTCGCCTTCTCTGCGTCGGTCGTGACCCGACTCTGGCGGTACTTCATCATGGTCGGTCTCCCTAGGGTTTTGCTGCAGCTCTGCGGCCCTTTCTCGTCTGGATTCCCTTTTCTTCTGTCTTTCATCCCTTTCGATTCTCTTAATGTCCGACATACTGTAGTACAATACTATGCCTTCAGTTCTTCTTCGATCGATTCTGCATTACTGGTGACGACGGTTCTGGTCGACTAGGATCCACTATGCTCTAGGTCCGACACACGACCAGCTACCCTCCCATGGCCTACCCGATGCTTTTTAGAAAGCTCGGATGGTGTCTACTTACTCAGGAAGTATTCCCACTCCCTTTCAGTAATGAATTTTTCCCACTGCTTCTGCTTCTCCGCCTAGTTAGTGTTTGAGGGTGGTTCACGTAATAGAGGTCGAGGTTCAACAATGTGCCCTGCTCCTTTCTCTATTAGAAACTTGAACAGTAAATCCGGTAAGGAACACAAGAATTGATCGGTAAATTCTGTGAAAAATTTCTGTCGGACGGTTTCCACAGAAGTCCTGTCTTCGACTGCTTGTTCCTCACAGAAGTCGTCGGCTATCTTTTCGAACCACTCCGAGAGATTCGTACATCCTCCTCGGATCAGTTTCTGGAGTAACTGTGCTTCTTTAGTCTTGTCTGGTTTTCTCATCCAAAAGATGCTTCAGCAGGTGGGGCACGGATTCGACAAACTTTTCGTGAGTGTCAGTGAAAAATCTGGCTTTTGCTTCTGCGACTGTCAATCTGTTCCTTCGTGCGTAATTTTGTAGATAGTTAGCAATTTTTCGCTCCCACCAGTCCTTGATCTCCTGCTCTGGTATCATATGTGAGCATATATTCCAGTTATGTACTACCGGCAACGGAACCAATGTTGTAATCTCACAGATCACATAAGGTTACCAATAATACATAAAAATATACAAAAATATACACAGAGACAAGAGACAAGAACAGATAGGATGAACAGATTATATTATTCTCAATAGATCATACAAAGCCAAGAACTGAGCTTCATTCTTGAGTGGCTCAACAGCCTAATATATACAATTTACAATCAGTTAAAAGTAACGACCCGTCGGTTCGGTGAACCGACACAACTATTAGTTAACAGACTAACTACTGTGTTTACTCAGCCGACCGACGTAGTCGGTCTCTCGACTTAGTCGGCTGCTCGACTAAGTCGGTCTTCGTTCAAGTCGACTTATGTCGACTTGCTCCTTCTACAGGATCGGGCCGCAACTGGTAAAACCTTTGTTTTTGTTACTTGACCTATGGTAGCCGGACTGCAAACCGGACGGATTCCCTATACCAAACAGTCACGGGCTAGTTGGGAACATTGACTGGGGAGAATCCCTTGCTATTGTTGCTTGTGAATTTCTAGGCCTCAATAGTTTCTGGTGCTAGAAGGAGGGCCGCCAGTGCAAACTTATTTTCCCAAGATTACCCCACCAGCAAATATTTGGAAGCTTTTGACTTACGGTATTTCTTAATCAGAATCCTGTTCATCCACCTTCGCTCATGGCTGGTATAAATGTGAATCAGCCCAACCCACTACTGGCTTGGAGAGCTAGATCACCTTTGAACCTCACACCTCCTTTGCATAACCTACCTCAAGCTTTTGAGAAGCTGCTCCCAAAGTTTGATCCTGATGCAAAGACTGCTGTAGATGACCACTTGCAAAGTTTCTATTTAGCAGTAGAAGTGTTAAGGGATGGGGAGTATGAAGATGTTGTCCGTAGATTATTCCCGCATACCCTTAAAGGAGCAGCAACATCATGGTATTTCGGTTTGCCTGCAAACTCTATTCCTGATTGGGACACCTTCGAAAGGATTTTCAGGAGTAAGTACGCAGCCCAAAAGACACATGCCTCACTAATGAAAGGCCTTGTTTCTTTTAAAAAAGAGAAAGATGAGAAGGTACATCATTTCACTCAAATATTTTCAACATACCTAAATAACTTCTCTAAAACTGACAGACCCTCAGACAAAGTCCTAATTGAATATTATACCTCAGCCCTAGGACTTGAGCTGGCCATGTTTGCCAAAATAAAAGCTCGATCTACGCTGGAAGAGACTTATGAAGAAGCAGAAAGGGTAGAGGCTGAAAAGGAAAGTATAGAAGACTATCCTGAGCAACCGAGAGAAAAGACTGCAGAGAAAAGAGCCTTATCGATATCTAAACCTAAAGAGGAACAATCACACGAATTTGAGGGAATGCTGAAAATGATTCAGAAACTATCCAACCGAATAATAGATCTAGAGAAAGAAAGGGAAGTTCAGAGAACTTACAAACCCTACTACCAAAAAAGGGAGGATAACAACCAATTGAAGATCCCTCCACCAAATTCAGCATCAGTGAATATAATAGAGGTAGGGGGGGATAATTTTTGCACTTTTCACCAACAAACTCATTCTGAAAAGAAGTGTCCTCAATGGTTAAATTCAGTAGCATTGGTTATGAATCAGTTGCTAAACTCTAAATTGACTAAGAACAGTGGTAAAGAAGAAAAGAAAAACCAGACCATAGAGAAACAAGAAAATGATACCATGTTTTTATGGAATGGTGTCTCACTGTTCGACACAGAAGAGAGTGCGTTTAAATATGAATACACACCTACAGCAGCAAAAGACACATACCTAACAATTAAAGACAATGCAATAATTTCAAAGATTAAAAAATTGCAAAAGAATGTCAAGAGACAGGCAGATGCTAATGTTAAAGATAAAACACCTAAAGTCACTACTGTCAACCAGAAAACAGAGCCAATCAATGAGCCTGCCAAACCTATGGAAGGACAAGTAGATGTTGATGAAGGACACACTGAAAAAATTAAGGAGTTTAAAAAATATGTACCCACAGAAAATCAGGCAGGAGAAGAAGGCAATTGTGAAGAAAAAGCTAAAACCCCACCTTTTCTTTTGACTCTAGAAATGCTGAATCATAATGTGCATAATTGTTTGGTAGATTCTGGGTCATCGGTAAATGTTATGCCAATTGAAGTTTGCAAAAAGATTAATGGGCATCCAGAGCCCACAGCCTAGGAAGTAGCGCAATTAGATAGAATAGGTGTCAAAGTAGTGGGAGAAATGAAGAATGTTCTCATATGCTTATCTGCAAATAGCAAGATATGTCAATTTATTGACATTATGGTGGCTGATGTACCAGATGGATATGGGCTTATTCTTAACCGAGATTGGTCTGCCAGATTAAAAGGTTATTTTGCTTCAGACTGGTCTCATTTGTGGTTACCTCTTAAGGGTACCCCAAATCAGATTAAAATTTTGAGAGAACCTTACATGAAGCATACTGTCACTAAGCTAGGAGAAGGTAATGAATCTGCTAATTCTATCCTGGGAAATTATCTAACAAAGCTTAAACTAAGATATCATACCTCAGGAAAGGCCAGTTCTATGATTGACACTCAGCTTGAGCGCCTTCAACTTCCTCAGGTTGATAAGGATGACCGTAGAATAGTAGACATGGTTTCGATTTCAAAAATAGCACAGCTAGACCATGGTTAAGGATCTCATGTCTACAATCCAGCCCACCCCTTGACTCACTAGGTTAAAAGATTTCCAGGAGTGGGCACTTTTTCATTTCTTTTGTTTTAATGATTCTGTACATAAATAATTTGATGCTGTTTTCTTTTGGATTATTGCTTTGATGTTGTTTTTCTTTTAGTTTAATGCTTTGTTGCTAGTTCTTTTATTTTGAATAAAGAGGCAAACTTTTGGTTGCAATGGAAACATCAGGGTTCTTAGTTAACTAAAATATTGAGTAAAAGACTGTGCTTTTAAAATATAGAATGTCTTCTAGTAGCAGTGTTCGTAATTGGCCATGCATTCATTGAATTCCTACTTAACCCTTGGTAAATGACTTAGAATTAAGAGGTCTGGAATACTATTTCGAGGCTCCATCCATTTCACATCTAAATATCCAAGGGAGTGATAGTAAAGGACCCACGGAAAGGAAGCAAGGTAAATAGTATATCATATATAAATGATCCCATGCCATGATTTCAGAAAAGCTAAAAGCTATCAAAAGTCAAAACTCCTTAAAGAAACAATACATATCACAACAAAGTATCAAAAGCATGAATTTCAAATTGCCAAAAGTTCCTCTCCGTCCGTGAGATGAAAAGTAAATTCTTCTCTCACACAAAAGGACACTATGGATAGAGGAGCCTGAATAAAATTCAGAAAGAAAGGTAGATGGAGGACTCACAAGACCTAAAGTTCAAATAGCACAAAAGTGCACTTGTCATGGGAATGCGGAACAAAGGGATAATGCTGTGTACTATATGTTACAATCCTGTGGTGTCCAAGCTAGAAACTACCTAAGGATGGGTAAAATAAATCTCACTTATTAGGCCTCAAAAGAGTTATTCAAACTTGCAAATATTTCTGATGTTACCTTTTCCCAATGAATACAAACATATAGAATACAAACATATAGAATATTTCAACTTTTCATCTAGACGGTCTTGCACTGGGAAGAAGTTAAGTCAGAAATCTGGGGTTCACCAGGTAGTCACCAATTGTTGCAGCTGCAACATTTTCCCCAAATTCAAAAAAATTTGGGACCCTCCTTTTGCTTATATCGGTTTGATTTTCTTCTTTGATTTGAGATAATGACTCTTCTGAAAGACTGTTTCTAATGCCTGAAATGATCCACTTTTATTTTTTTCCTTTGAGTGCGTTTTCAAATGTTTGAATCAGAAGATTTTTTGCTTGCGCTCCAGCCGTTGCGGAGAAATAATAAGCTTTAGCCTCGATCTTTGTCTCCGACGCATTTGTCTCAATTGGCTAACTTTTGGTTTTCACATTGGAACTTTTTATTGCTACTTTCTCTGCAGTTGCGAACAGAAAACTACGAAGCCCCCCGATTATTGTCTTGGCCTTTCAAGTTCCACTTTGTTGTTTTGTCGATCCTTGGGTTTTATGTTCCCGCCGTTGCGGCCGTAGAAAGAACTACCTTTTTGATATTTTAGTTGTTTTCTCTTCCGATTCAGACCTTACATGGCGGGGCGTGATGTCCTTTATGTTCCCGCCGTTGCGGCTACTGAAAGAACTATCCTTCTGATCATTTAGGTGATTTTCTTCTGATCTATATTTTTTTCAATCGCGGACTGTGATGTCCTTTACGGTTCCGCCGTTGTGGCTCCATTTTCCACTATCACTCCGATGTTTAATCTTGTAAGCTCTGACGCGTTATTATTTTCTCCCGGTTATCCCCGTGGATAGCATAATGGTTTTGCCACCCGACGTTGAGGAAGGAATTATGCTTGCGGCCTCTGATCCTTAGAGTTCCGCCATCGGATATTTCCCCCCCGCTTATGGTTGACTATATATATATATGGGGTCGGGTTTATTATTCTATTGCTATTTGGACTGTCATGATATGTCGCTCTCATTTGTTGTCGTTCTCTCGTGCTCGCAAGGACCCCCGTTGTCGGTGTACCCTCGTTCCAGGTGGCTCAACCATGGAAGCTTAATAGTTTTCTCCCGCCATACGCGTTGAGGTGCCAGGTAGGCTCTTGTATGCCTTATCCCATTCTGTTTGGCTGAGTGTTTCTTGATTTTGCTCCGCGGTTAGGTTTTTATGGCCATTTTCCCTTAACCCCATCGTTTACTTGCATATATAATGGGGCTTGTAGTGTAGCTGTTAGTGGTAAGTCTTGTTTCCCATAGGGTGTTTTACACTGCGGCTGTGTTTTCGACCATACGCTTAGTGGTTGGGGAGATTGGTGTAGATGGTCGTTACGCTATCTGTGCCAATCTACCCTGTTTGATTATAGGTCGATGGGGGACGGTTTTTCATGACCATCCTATGTTGCTTGGACTAGTTTCCCCCTCTTACATTGCCCATATCCTTTAAACCACAGCCGCATTTCACGTCGCTGTTTCAAGCGACCCAATTCACGGTCGGTTTCAAACCCGAGCCGGTTGGGGGGCTGTATAGCACTGCACAGCGTTTCATATGGGCCATAGGTTGCATGGGTAGTATTTTTTGTTGAGGCGCACCATTGAAAACTTAAGTAAATCCCCCTGTCATTCCCCGCAGCGATATGATCATGGCGTCCACAGAGATCCCAAGGTTTCTTCACTTCAATGTAGATTTTGTTTCCCCGCTCAATATTTGTTGATGAACTGTTTTGGTATTAGACGGCGGTGTTAGCTTGCACATATTTTCTTCATTTAACTAATTTCATCATGATAAACATAGATGAACTGAAACACTGCACATTGTTGTCTCAATGTTTGCAACTTAGCCGGAAATGGCCTAATGATTATAATTTCATATATGACAGGAAGATTCCGAACTCAAAATGTCAAAGCGACAAAAGAAGAAGGCCCCTGTAGTCAAAGAGGATCCTGACATGGAAGTGTTGATGAAATTGTCATTGAAGCCAACATGGACTTGATGTCATTGATGCCACCACCTTGCTGAAGATGTTGAAGAAGCCCAGCTGATGTTGATGAAGACCCACAAGTTGTTCATGAAGCCCCCACACACTTAGATATGTCATTTGATGTTTCTGGAGCCCCACTGCTTGCACTTGATGTAGACCTTGATGAAATTGTACCCTTCAAGACCTTGAAGTCATTATAGTTCTAGAATAAGGTTGATGATGATGTATGGTCTCCCCTGTGGTTAAATGGCATGATGAATCCTGGTTTACACTTCTTTAAGTTGAAGAATATTTTTCATAGTATGTCGGCCCAACAAAAATTACATGTCGGCTCAGCTTAATTAAAAATAAAATATATATTACAAGTCGGCTCCAGAGTCAAATATAGCAAGTTGGCTCAGAATTAAAATATGCATGTCGGCTCCCTAAAATATGGGTGAAATCAGTATAAATAGAGGCATCACGATTTCATTTTTGCAAGAAAGAATTCAGTGGAGCTCTGTGATTTTCTCTGAGGCAGCAGCAGCAGGGAAATTTCGGGTGACAGCAGTTTGAAATTTTTGACAGGCATCTGAATTTTACAGTGGTAGCAGTCTGATAAAAAATTGACAGCCATAGTCAAGGGAATTTGTAGTTTACACCAGCAGAAGACTGAGGAATTTCGGGTGGCAACAGTAACGCAGCAGCAAGCATTTTTTTTTAATCTGATATTTTTTATGTCTGAGTTTCTCTCTTGATTTTGCTGGTAAAAAGAAGTGATTTTTGTAGCAGCAGTAGAGTGGATAAATGACTGCGAATTTGTGAAGATCTAAAGCAGTGAATTTGTGAATATCTGAGGCAGAAAATGGATGATTAAGGCAACAAATCTACAGAGGTCTGGAGCAGCAAACACATGACTGACTAGTAACTTGCAAATGTTTCTTTTGGGTAGTTTATCAAGCAAATTCAGTGTGCATCTGTGGTAGATCAGGTATGCTATAAGAATTAGATTCAAAACATGATAAGGATCTTATTGGTGTCTATGATTAAGCCCTAGAGAACTGTTCAGAGTCACTCCTAATCATCTCTTGGGTGAAAGACTGCTCAACAAGGCTACATAGTACCAAGTTTGATCATCACTGATATTGTAATCAGCCCTAACTAGGGCTGGACATTTCTTTTGGTCTTCCCTGGTGTGGAAATTTTTGATAGTTAGCAGCAGTTAGTTGTCCATTCTAATATGGCCTTATATGCAAAGATTTGGATCAGATTGATGTAGGTCATTTCAAGCAGCAACTACAAAGATGTGTCTTTGTTCTTACCAACATATGTTCTACGAAGGTGGAGAGAAGTAGCTCGCTACTTATGAAAGACTGAAGCTGTTGACTTTTTTTTTGGGCACTTTTATCTTTCATCTGCTATTAGCAATGTAGGGTCTCCAATCATCCCTGATGTGGCAACCAAAATAAAGGTATCAGTTGTATATGCAACGCTGAATATTGTTAAGCATTGGTTCAGTTTGTCACAGTGCTTTTAGATCATCTACACAAATCTGAGTTACTGCTTCAATATACACAGTCTTTCTCTCCCGATTTGGAGCAGCAAAGGATACATATGTTTTCGCAGAGTGCTTGTTACAGTCTTATCTTTGACTTGTTTTAGGGCTTATCACCAGCAGTATACAGTCCGGACCCTAATTGTAGATGAACAACGATGAAGGTTCAGTAGTAGTGCATGAACTATACACCGTCCTGTTTGAAGAAGGTATGATTATCTAGCATTTTTTTTTTGGTATACATTTAGAAATCATTGTTGTAAAAGAAAAGACAGCTGGGCATGTCAAAGTGAATAAGGTAAAGGTTTGTTTCACACAAACAGTGGAAAAGTTTGTATGAGAATGTTTGTCCATATCGTATAAAAAGGACTGAAGCAGCTGCAACAGACTCTTAGTGGAAAACCTCTTATGTGCTAGGGTAATGATGGACACAATATGATGCTAATCTAGTGTAGAAGAAGAGTTATGAACAAAATAATGATTTAGAGAATATGATGTTTGTATAAGCTTGCTGATGGAAGGAATAAGAACATGGATAGAATGTTGATTTGGTGTTGAGACACTGATAATATTGATGAACCAAAATTATACAGTAAGATGATGAGGTTAAGAGCAGACTTAGAAGACATAAGCTGACTATAAAGATATGAGCAGAATATCTGGTAGAGATCAAATCTATGATGACAAGGCAGTGACAAGGTGTTAACAGCCACATGTTTTGATGACATTGATATCTTGAAGTAGACAATGTGATATGACAGAGAACTTAAATGATGATAGCAGACCTTCATAAGTTGAGTAAAGATAAGAAGAGAAAGTTCAGGGTTGAACTGAGGTAAGTTTAGATGTTTATATATACACATATATCCTGTTGGTCTGAGTTTGATGGTATAAATCTGAAGTATACAACCCAGTGCATGAGGACTGATACGTAAGTTTTCAAGTTCGTGAAAATAAACCATCCAAAGTCTTGTTTGGATTCTTCTATGCTGTTAACTAGAAGTATACTTGCTCAGATTTGTGACAGTACATCATTTGGCACAAGAGCAGATTATATACAGTCATTGAAGTTGCCTAATTTGAAAGAAGGCCTTTTGTGACAGACATTGTTGATAAAGTTGATGCATGACTTCTACCTGAAGATCACAGCCAAGACATTGACCAGTGGTGCAGCAACAAAGAATAATGAATAGCAGATGAGTAGCAGTAATGAGCAGATTGATCAGTAGTGATGAGAAAATGCACAGATGATCGATGAGTAGATGACCAGCAGTATCTTTGAGCAGTAGTGTTGATGAACAGTATGATGATGATGAGAGTGATGAGCAGAAGAGTGTTGCAGTAGCAGATGACCAGCAGTAGTAATGTTTAATATGATAGTGATGACATGGTTGATGAGATGATGTGGCAGTGAGCACACTTGACAGTGATATGTGTGTATGAAAGTGTGTTGTGACAGTGATGTTTAATTGTAAAAGCAAGCTTGTCTTGATTTTGAGGTTAGGATACCTCAAACCCTTCTTAGCAGGGTCTAAGAAAACCATGTAGGGTCCTGGATGAAGAGTAGGTGCTCTTTGTGTCAGTAGGTACTGATTTTGCCTAACGGTTGTAGCCAAACCAAACTAATATAAAAAGATTACAAATTTATATGGTGTGGTGTTCTTCTGTGGTATGGTTCTTGATTAGTTAAATGATTTGATATATGATTGATGAAGTTTATGAAATTATTATGAGATTGGTAGAATAATGAAATGATGAATTAGTAGTTAAGTGTGACAGGTCAAGAAAATTTGTAAAAATTGCTTTACACTGATTCACCCCCCCCCCTCTCAGTGTCTACAGGAAGTTATCACCAAAACCTAATACATCTATGAGGACACCAAGTGCATATCTGGTGTAGAGCCTGAGTACCAGTGGGGAGAGATACACAGGTTTATCACACGCCGAGAGATGCTTGATATGGGCTTGGAGGAAGAAGGCATCTACACCATTATAGAGATATCTTCATTGATGAATATTGCCATAAGACCAGAGCTCTTCCCATGCTCTGAAGTGATTCGTTGGATTTTTCCCCGGGCATATGTAACCACTATGATCCTGGAGAATGCTGACAAACAAGGCTATGCTGCCTATAGCTGAGGATATGTAGCCCTGGCCTACCACCTGCCAGAAGCACAAATATTTTTGTCTGACGATTGGTTGAAAAACATCAGAATGGACCTTGTTGAGACCCTTAAAAGAATGTTGTTGTCTGGAAGACATTTCAGAACTAGGCCAATAGGAGAATATGACACAACAAGCTTAAGGGCCCCGTACAGGTTCATCGCCTTAATGCTCAACATAATTTTTGGAAGAGCGCATGGCACAAGCTTCAAACTGGAGTGGATGCCAATTATTTTTTATGTTGCAACCTAGGGGACCATTTTCAACTGGGCCAACATAGTATCAAACAGGATTTCAGCCTGTATGGCCTCAGCCCTGGGAGGAGTGTCCCAAAAGAGGTCTGAATTTTACATGAGTTCCATACTCGTTGATTGTATACTATGCAATCAACTTTTCCCTGACCTAGGGTGCATCTGGGACAGGGAGAGGATGCCAGTTTATTCTGCATACAAGCTACTATGGGCGCACAAGTACCACAGTCATTACTAGGAGGTTTGTGAACACTTCATCAGGCCATTGTATACTCTCATTTTTCTGAAGGAATGTGACTACATGTCAGAAGAGGCATTGCAAGTAATTGAATAATATGCAGATTACTAATTGACTGAGGATGGCCTCTATTTCAGAATGTTTGGAGGTTCCAGAGCACCCTCCCTGCTACCCAAATATGCCACAGACTACATCATTCATAAAGAGGCGGTTAGGAAAGTCTTCCTGGATGGCATAGGAAGATTTTTGTTTGAACATAAGAAGGCTGCCTATCCCCCTTTTCCTTTCAAGTTAGGAAGCTATAAGTTTACCAGAGTGAAGAAAGCAGATGAGTTTGTAGAAGAGTTGGAAAGGTTTCATTTTGGTGAGATGCCATTCCATAGAAATGACTCCCGCAATAAAGTGGCTGAACACTGCAAAGAGAACAACGCCCATTTCGTATACACCCACCATTGGGATAGAGAAGAATCTGTCTTCCGCAGTGCATTGAACATAACAGCCTTGAGGAGAAGGTTCAAGAAGAAGATCACCACCAAAGGTGGGAAGGGGCAGGATGAACAAGCAAAAGCCGATGCGGAAGCAAGGAAACGAAACGAGGAAGCCCAACGGCTAGGCCAAGAGGCTGAGGGATGACTGAAGGGAGAAGAGGAAGAGAAAAGAAAAGCTACACAAGAGGCAGCCAAAAAACCAGAAGAAGATGCGAGAAATGAAGAAGAAGAAAAGAAAAGGAAGCTTGATGAGGAGCTTCAGAAACAGGAAGCAGAGAGGCTAAAGGTGACTCAGATAGAGACAGAACAGTCAGCCTCTGACACAGCTGGAGGTCAGACCCAGGACATGGAGAACCCCGAGGTTCAGGGCCCAGAAGTACCGGCTGCCAGCATACTTGGACAATCTAGGGCCCCCACACTTAAACTGGTCCCTTTTGTACAGAAGGTAGGGGAAGAAATCCCTGATTTTAATATTGTATTCTATGACAGAGAGACAAAGAGGATAGTGAAGAGAACTGAAAAGAAGGTAGATACAGGAGTTCTATCGAGGAAGATGATAACGGATACAACCGTTGTATATGGGACAGACCGAGATCCCAGATTCACCATTAGAGAAGGAGCTGCATTGATCCACGCTTCGAAGGATAATGTAGACAAAATCATGATAGATCTAGAGCAATAAAAGAAGTCTTCTTCTCAGCTGAAAGACACATTAAGAAAAGAGAGAGAAGAAAACAGTAAGCTGAAGAGAAAATATGAGTACATGCAGAAAGAGATGAGGTCTTCAAAGGATGAACTACAGGTTCTCCAAGAAGAAAGGAGGTCTTTGGAAACTACACAAGAGTGTCTGGAGAGAGTGCAGCAAGAGTATCAATAGCTAAAGGTGGAGAAGGAACAATTGCTGGGAAAGATAGAAGACTTAGAGTTGCAAAATACCACCTTGGAGGCAAGTGAGAAGCAAGCTCAAGAACAAGAGATGAAACTTCAAGAGCATATTTCTTCTCTAATAACCACTTTAGAGGAAGCAAAAGAGCAGCAGGTTGACCTTCAACCTTTCAAGGAACATGTGCTGGCACAAAAGGACAAGATGCTTCAGCTGCAGATTGCATAGAAGAGGAGAGATGCAAAGTTTTGCAAGTAGATGGCCGATTAGAGGAAATTATGGAGACTTCCTCTTATTTTGTTGATAGATCTCAGGACATCCTGGAAGTCCTGACAGCAAGAATGGAAAGGCTGGAAAATAATGAAGAAACTCCTGCAGAGCTGTCCTCGAAAGATCGATAGGCCCTGAAGTAGGATTACGACTTATTAGAGTTTGCTATAAACACAGCAGAGGATTTCAAAAAGGCTTTTAGAAAAATGAAAGGAGCATGCACATAATTTTTTAGAAGGATCTTGATTACCTATAACTGGTGCCAAGTAGAAGCTGAGCAGAGGCTAGATGTTTTTCCAGACCACAACTCATTTGTGGAGATTTTACAGAAGAGGTATCAAGAGGAGGAAGCAAAATTAGAGCACATTAAGGCCCTCGACCACCAGGTATTAAGGAGTGAAGTAGATCATTCCGCCATCAGTGTGCAGCTTTTGGAGGATCAACTTCGTTTGAGTGCGACTAGAATTAAGGCCATCAAGAACCAAGATGCGAAGTTCGAGATAAACATTCAATTTTTGGAACCTTATGCATTTGAAGGCATCGCCTCTGAGGTTGTGGCGTGGAAGAAATTTATGAATACTCAAGTGGGGCCCTCCTCATGAAGGATTGTTCACTTGTGTAATATGTAACGATTTTGTAAACATTTGAGGAAAGTGAAATTTTGGGAGGCGAAGAGTTGGGAAGCCCAAAGGTTATTTGTGGGCAGCCCAACAGTCTCATCTTTTTTGTATAAATATAGGAGATTTAGAAGAACAAGGGGCTTTGTCCCAGTTAGACATGTAAAGAGATATTGTAAGAAGAACTACTTTTTTTTGCAATAAAGAATTATTGTTTGCATGTTGGAGAAAGTTTGGTGGGACATTCAAATGCTATGCTATGGATTGCTGAAAGATGAACTATTTTGTTTTTCCAGTTTTGTCCATTTATTGTGAGATCGTTCTAACTCTTAGATCCTATGTTCTTGTTTGAATGATTTCTGGTTTATTCTGTGAAATTACCACCATGAGTAATGCATGCTGTTCATAAACAATTGGCTATCTGATTGTCTAAATATCTTTAATTGTTCATGTGTTGTAGGAAGGAATATCAACTATCTATAATTTCTCTTTATAATGCATGCACAATACACATTACTCATAAATAAGTTACAATTTAGCTCCCTAGGAAGAGATAGATAGATAGGTAGTTAGTTTTACTTTCTTGCTGCATATGTGATTTAGATGCTTGTGAGTTCTAAGACGAGAGGTAAGAACCTGTGCATCACGTTGTGACTGCTCCTTGCATCCTTATCACCCTGCATTGTTAATTAGGCACGTGCATATCATACTTTAAGTCAAAATACAAAAATATACACGGTGGACTGAGCCGCAACCGGTAAAACCTTTGTTTTTGTTACTTGACCTACGGTAGCCGGACCGCAAACCGGACGGATTCCCTATACCAAACAGTCATGGGCTATTTGGGAACGTTGACTGGGGATAATCCCTTGCTGTTGTTGCTTGCGAATTTCCAGGCCTCAACAGGAGGAAAGAATCTAACAAATCCAGCACAAATACCAGTATTTACAGAAGGCCAAGACCCTGAAAAACACATCATTACATGTGAAAAAGAATGGAAAAGACTGGGATATAAAGATGAATGAATATGGCCGCACCTATTCCCATCAACATTATATGATTTACCAAACAAATGGTACAAAATGGAAGAAGCACAAGATGAAACATTCTTATGGAACGAACTAAAATAAAATTCCATCAAGGACTTCAAATTTATACCTGAAGATGACAAGCTAGTCGAACTACAAAGCAAATAAAAACGTTTATAAAGCCGACCTTTAGTAGTAGTTTGACAGGAACTCATAAACGACCAAATGCCACATGTCATAATATTCGGTCAACTAAAGTACCACATTTGACCAGACTTCGAATAAAAACAGAACATACAAGTGGAAAAATCTTTCAGTGGAAATATGACCATCTTGAAACAACAAGACCAATCAAAACAATACTAAAATTTGAATTGACAGGAAAAAAAAAACCCCAATGAATTATTGGAAATATGGATTATAGTTGTCATTGATGTCAAAAGAAGTTTAGTGATGACAAAGGAATAACAAAGGACATGATAGCAGAGTGAACTCAGTATAAGTCCAAGGAAAGAAAAAGGTAGTAATGAGATGGTATGAATGATGAAATGACAAATATGATGACATAGAATAACATAATTGATGGAAAATTGGTAAGAGACATTTCCTATGATGACAAAGCAGATGATGTGACATCATTCTAGAGAAATATGGAAATTGGTGAAAATTAGGAAATTGACTAAGTATGGATAAATAGTCAAAAATGGTCTAAGAGAATTAACTCCCTTAATCATGGGTTATAGTATATTCCCGCAGCAAATAGGGGTCTTGTAGACAGGTGTTTTCTCTACCTAACCATGTCCTCATTTTTTCTTGGAAGTAGTTGAGGAAGAAGTTATGGACCTGCCAAAATAGTGTTTTAGGAAGATTGGATTAGACTAAGAAATTTGTCTAAGTGTGGATAAATAGTCAAAACTAGTCTAAGAGAATGACCTCCCTAAATCATGGGTTAGACTATGGACCTGCCAAAATAGTGTTTTAGGAAGATTGGATTAGACTAGGAAATTGACTAAGTATGGATAAATAGTCAAAACTGGTCTAAGAGAATGACCTCCCTAAATAATGGGTTATAGTATATTCCCGCAGCAAATAGGGGTCTTGTAGACAGGTGTTTTCTCTACCTAACCATGTCCTCAGTTTTTCTTGGAAGTAGTTGAGGAAGAAGTTATGGACCTGCCAAAATAGTGTTTTAGGAATATTGGATTAGACTAAGAAATTTGTCTAATCAGATTTGATCTTCCTCCACCATTCTAGATAAGTGTCTTTTCCAGTGAGAGTGGCACCAACTATAGATGCTATAGATTGCATTTTTTACAACTGTTAGTGTAATTTACAAAGAGAAATAGAAAAACAATAACCTTGCAGGTCTACAGTCTCTGCCAAGGCGAATACAATGCAAGTTTATAGCATACACAGGCTTGTTCAATATAATTCTTTCACATAGACTTCATTCTTCAAGGCAGGTCGCAACTTCATCAGCTTGATGCAGTACTTCTAGTTGTAGCAGCAGAATAATTGGACAGTGGCAATATTCCCAATTGCAAGAGCAGTCTCAATGCAATCAACACCAACAAAACAACATATATCTTTCACAAGATTCTTTAATGTATGATATATCAGTCACAATATATCAGACAGCATACATTATTCTTCAATATATCAGTCAACATATATATATCAGTCAGCATACATTATTCTTCAACGCAGTCTTCAACAGGCTGTAGCAACACAGGATCGCTTGATTTCTCAATACGCAAGCAGCTCCACAGGTTCAGTCTTCAACGTAGCCACACCAACGCTTCAACTCCTAATTATTGATGGCTGTCAAAACACAAAATATTCAACGTGGAGTTAACATCTTGCTGTCAAAACACATCTTTACGCTGGTCCCATTTCTCTCAAAGCCAAGGTAGCTCGCAGCAGTGTATTGCAGTCTTAAAAGCATATATACTTCACGCATATACTCAGCTCCAATATAGATTCAAACTCACGCAGCATTCTAGGGTAAATTTGGGGTTAGGTATTCCCAACGGTCACCAAAGTTTTACCTCCAACGCAGCCTTCAACACACGCAGTGGTTCAACACAGACACTATCAATGCAGAGGTCACAACAACCATTTGATTCATATCATGCAACCATAACGTATCTATTCCAGAAATCACAGCCTCTTCATTTGTCGCGAATGCATAATGAGACTGAAAAAATGTTGTGCAGCGAACTGGATGTAGTGACTGACTGAAAAAAACGTTGTGCAGCGAACTAGATGTAGTGACTTTATCACTTCTCCATAGACAATTTTAAAGATTCAAAATGACAGCTATCAGATCTCTTCACGAGGATGCAGCTTCAAACAAAATGTCTTATACAGAGAACACATAATATGTTGGGAACATATTATTTTAGGGTTTGCAGACACGTAGAGTGGCGTGAGACTCAACTTCTATCAATACGAATTAAAAAAAATGAAGAGACTGGTACGTGGAACCATTCTAGGACTTATAATATCATACCCATTATTTGATGCAGTTCTGAGTCTGCATATTATGAAGGCATGCAGGATACAGGAAAAATGCACACATATGCAAAATAATACACATACAAAACGCTCGCGGGATTAGGGTTTCACGCACAGTGAAAGACTCTCAATAAAAAATGGAGGAGTCTCTACAAAATCGCAGCACAAAAAAACTCAACCTGAAGGAATTGTAACGCATACAATCAATGTATGCAGGCTTGGTAGGAGAAATGCATGCGACTGGCAGACTGACAGAGCAGGTAGAATTCCAAGACTGAAATGCAACCAGGAGTTATGGCAGGTGGTGCTTTGATACCACTGATAGGTATTATAACTCCCGATTCGTATTATTCCCTTGCTAATGCATATATTTATACAATTCATATGACGGTTGTGTTTCATCTCCGCCCAGCCTTTTCGGCTTCCTACATAACTATTCAGTTTTCTTTATTTATTTACAAAATATAATCCTGACGGATTATATTCCAACAGAAGACTATCTTCAAATTCCCTCTAGAATATGTGTGTGTGTCAGTAAGATCTAAAAATGTCATGATATTGCTATTTGGTGAATTGGCTATCCAAGCATGAAGTTACATTCTCATTTGGTTCTTACATGTGTGAAATATCAATCTGCCAAAATAAGAGAAAAACATCAGTTGACGTATTGAAAATGGGTAAGTGTTAAAACAAATGATCGACGACTAAACATATCAATGGTTAGGATCTATCCCACAACAGATCAATGGTTCAGAAAGGTCAATGTGAGTGTGGAACCACATAAATAAAAAGGGTCAAATTTTTGGAAACATTTAGATTCCGACTTCTGTATTCTGCAGTGCAGAACAATCAATGCAGGTGCAGAATCATGGAAATTAAAAGGTCAAATTTTTGGAAACATTGAGTTTTTGAATTTAACATTCTACAATGTGGGAACGGAAATGCAGGTGCAGAACCATGGAAAGAAAAAATACAGAGTCATGAAAAGTTTTGTTTTCTGATTTTCTCCTTCCGCAGTGCAGAAAAGTTAGTGCGGAAGACAGAAAAGTGGAAGAAGCATAAGCCTGTCCTTGGAAACATTGATTTTCCGACTTCTACATTTTGCAGTGCAAAAAAGGAATTGCAGAAAGGAAAGTTAGGAAAGTGAAATAACATATGCTCGTTCTTGGAAACATCGATTTTCTGACTTCCCCATTCCATAGTGCAGAAAAGGAAGTGCGGAAAGGAAAGTCTGAAAAGCGAAAGAACATATGCTCGTTCTTGGAAACATTGAGTTTATGACTTCTACATTCTACAGTGTGTAAAGAAAAGTACAAAAAGCGGAAGAACATATGCTCATTCTTGGAAACATTTAGTTTCTCATTTCTGTAGTGCAGAAAGGAAATTCTAGAAAGCAAAAGAACATATGCTCATTCTTGAAAACATTGAGTTTCTGGCTTATGCATTCCGCCCTGTAGAAAAGAAAAGTGCGGAGAGACAACGATGGAAGGAACATTGCGGGAGTAGAAAGGTGGAAAGGAAAAAGTAAGGAAAACTGGAAAGTTGAGTTTTTGGTTTCCTCTTTCCGAAGTGCGGAAGGATTGTTGCAGGAGTGGAAAGGCGGAAAGGAAAAAGTCTGAAAAGCTGGAAAGTTGAGTTTTCGGTTTCTACCTTTCGTAGTGTGGAAAGGAGTGTGCAGAAAGATTAGATCAGAAAATGGAAGGCGGAGAATTGAAAAGAAATTCCTGAGTTTTTTTTGAGAACCCGCATTCTGCATCCCGTGATCCAGAAGATCGATGGTCACAAAGAAGTGTGCAGGAGATCAACAATAAAAAATGACTTGTGCAGAAATATTAGTGCAGAAGTAGTAAATGATATTTGAAAAAGGCACATCCGATATCCAATTTCCACTTCAGATCGATGGTCATGAAAATCTTGAAGGAGATCGACAGTGTGAAACGGTTGAGGTGGAAAGCTAAGTGCGGAAAGACCATCTACAGGATTGAAAGTGCAAAAGCATTCAAAAAACGTTAACAGAGTCGTTGAAATGGATTCCTGGCTGCGGAAAGAATGAAAGGGTGTGTCTAGTGCACATGCATGATGAAAGACTACGATGACTGGAGGTTAGATGGTGAATTGTCCATCTGGTAATGAACTTATCTGGTGCTTACACGTAGTGAATATTTCCTGCAATATTTAAAGATGATGCCCGCAAGTATGAAGAGAATGTATGCCATTGTTGGAAGAATATCATATAGGTTTAACTGTGAAAAGAATTAAATGTTCATAAACAGAATTATGAAGGGTGTGGTTAATAGAGTTACGGTGGTTATCAAAAGGAGCATAAACACATTTAGAGTATTATAAGGATGTAACTGTTTCAAAATTTATGTTGTTGTATTGATGTTTAAGAAGAATATATAAACATAATATTGAAGAGGAAGAAGGTGTGTCTCTAGGGTCTTTGTGGGTGAATAATGAATATCTGAGTAGAATACCAGAAGTCAGAGAATGCAAAGTGTATATGTGCAATCTAGACTCTTGTAGTAGTAAGACAAAATACCAAGTAAGCCCGAGACGGAGTTTGAAGAAGGTCTAGGAAGTTTAATAATATAAAATTAGGGTGGTAAGGTGGTTCTAGGGCAGGATACATTCCTGCAAGGAGGTCTTAGCCTCCTTCTAGTAGTGGCTTGAGAATCAGGGTATTGGTGTATCCTTGTCTGTAGGTGCAAAAATAAGGGTATTGGTGTATCCTTGTTTATAGGTGCAGGAAGAATTCAGGGTGTGGGTGCATCCTTCAGTAGTGGATGGAAACTTGGGGATTGTGGTGTCTAGCAAGTGGGTGCTTGCAAATAACTAATTTATATTGTAAAAAAAGTTTTACAGATAATACAAACGTGTCGGTGGTTTACCTTATTAGGGTTCCACAATAAAATATGTGTTATGTGTATCNGATTCAATATTTTGATTAAAGTTTAATAAGTGGTTTAAATGGTAAAAAGTCATCAATACTGATTCAACACCCCCCCCCCCATCTCAGTATTGACTAGCTATCAACAATTGGTATAAGATAAATATCCTTCACTAACAATTTAACTACTGGAAGGAAGATCCTTCTAAAAAACATTATGGATCAACAATAAGAGATTTACACAGAAAATGGATCTCGAAGACTTGGAAAAGAATAATACATATTTTCGAGAACAAGAATGGAAAGTTATCTGAAAGCATTGGAACCTGGTGTATGGAATGCAGTGATCATTGCTTACATCCCACCAAAGAGAACAAGGAATTCAGCTCAAAAGAAAGCCAAGAAAAATAATGCAGATGCAATAGTGGCTATATTAGATGGAATATCTCAATCTATCAAAAGGAATATTGGAGCATGTGTCTCAGCAAAGGAACTATGGTTCAAATTAGAAAATCTTTATTCAAATGAAGAGATAACACAAACAAACCTTGATATTTGCAAGTATGATAGTGAAGATATAAATGAATATGAAGAAAATCTATTCATAGGTACAATAACTCAAACTTCAGAAGATAATTCAGATGTTGAAAGAGATGTGAAATTAGAAACAGAACTCATAAGTGCCTTTGAAGAATTGAGAAAAAGTAGGAGGGAGAACAAGTCTTTGGAAGAATTTTTTTCAAAGTATCAAGAAGAGCAGAAGTCAAATGAAGAGGAAGTCAAGACTCTTCAAGAATAATTGTACAATGAAAGACAACAAATGATGGCTAGCATGGAAGAGGCTAAGAAATAAATAAAGATGTTGGAAGACCACATGGAAGTGGTGGAGAGATTAAGACAAGAAGTTACTTTGCTTAAGGAGAAGCTTGATGAGGAATCTATTAAAACAAAGTTTGAGAATAGTTCAAATATTTTAGATGACATCTTAAGGAGTCAGAAACCATCAAATGATAAAACTAGTTTAGGGTATGGTAATTAAAGGAAGTCAAAATGTTCCTCCTTCACTAACTGAGAAAGATATAATAGAAGAGGTTGTGCTAATGTACTAAATTGTCCAATTAAGAATAGTCAGAAATCTACCCCCTCATCTCATTATAATGACAGAACTAGAATGATACTTAAAAGACAAAGGACAAGGAGGACCCAACAAATATTTCTTGGTCATTGTTATACATGTCATAATTTTAGACATATGGCTAGAGGATGTAATATAAGGAAGAATTCTTCAATACAAATCCAACAACAAAGGAAAGGTTGGAAGAGGATGGAGGTTGTGAAGCAGAAAAGTCAAAGATCCCTCAAAAGTGAAGGATGTTTCTATGGCTATTGTCACTACTGTCACAAATTTGGTCACAAGGCTGTTGGTTGCAGAATCAAGAGAAAATATCTAAGTAAGGAATCCAAGAAACAAACAAGGTCAGTAAGAAAGGTACCTCATGGAAAGATGTGGAGAAGAAAGGAAGACTCCAAAGGTGAAGAAGAAACAAATATTTCAAACATCAAAGAACTTTTTGAAGATGAGGTTAAGAATCATAGTGCTGCAGACAAGAAAAACATCCATTGTAATGGAAAGAATGATGAAGATATTGAAGAAGAAGTTAGTGATGGTGGTGGAGCTGAACTTGAATGTATGTTCTAAAAATATCATGAGCATTAGGAGGGATCATAAACTCATGGGGAGTCAATATCAGAAAATTGCAATTGATACTTGAAAAATGTTTTTTGCTAAGAAGAGAAGAATGTTTTGAAGTTGCCACCAAAACAAGAAGAGGAGAGGTGACAAATTGGTATTAGCTACGAAAATTGGATTTGATCTTGATTTTGAAGAAGGAATGTGTTTAGGAGAAGCGATGTGATAGGGGGAGTCCATAAACTCATCATCCAATTCGTCATTCAAATACCAAGCTAGAAGAAGATATAGAAGGATCAAGCACGATTGGTTCAGATTGTGATCAAAATTAGATCAATGATCGAGGAGAATTCTGTTAGGAAAACATACAAGGAAAGTATGACAAGGTCAGTTAGCGCAATTAGAAACCAATCGTCATGTTGAGATATCAGATCAATGGGCAGGAGAGGTCGTCTAGGAGATAAACGAGAGAGAACGATTTCGCTCGTGGAAGTAAACAGGATGTTGAAATGGATGAATGGATGCATAATTTATATTAAATCCATTTTGTTCCATTTTAAAATCCACCGTTGATATGAGTTAATGGAAATCCGATGGTCCTAAATCATTTCGCTAGGTGAAATTGCACGATGGTTAAAACTATTCTCTGGGAGTGGAATTTTTATGAAGTTTAGGTGAATACCAGTTCAACTCCATCATTGATGTGGGTTAATCTAGATTCAACAGTTGTCAACATTTCTGTTGATTGAAACTACAAGTCGGTTAACAGGGAGTGGATGCATACCTTTTATGGAAACCAACTCACCGAAAGTTTGAAACCCGAAGCTGGAAAAACCTTTGGTCGAATTGTTCGATTTAGTTGTTCTGCTAAACTATAGAACATGACTAAAAATACTGTACAGTCAGGTGAGAATGATTGTGCACAGAAATCCTGGTATCAAAGATTCTATTAAATAAAAACTTGGCAATAAACACTTCTAAAAAAAGGATAGAAGAGTGTGTGAGGAGTGAATCGTACATCTTCTCTAAGCAATTGTACTTCTGGTTCCATCGAATGAAAAACAAAGTTTACTCTGCAAGTCATTGAGTGTTTATACCTTTGCTTCTAATCACTAGAAGCATGAATTTGAAATTCTCTATATGCATGTGTATCTTTGCACTTTGAACTATGATATAAGTACATGAAAGAATTGAAAATTCTATGTCAAGTTGGTTACAACAAAGGGAATAATAGGTTATCCTTTGTCATTATTGTCAACGGGGGAGAAGGTTTAGGTGTTTCCATCAATTCCAAAGGGGGAGATTGTTGGAAATATGGATTATAGTTGTCATTGATGTCAAAAGAGTTTAGTGATGACAAAGGAATAACCAAGGACATGATGGAAGAGTGAACTTAGTATAAGTTAAAGGAAAGACAAAGGTAGTGATGACATGGCATGAATTATGGAATGGAAGATATGATGACATTGAATAACATAATCGACAGAAAATTAGTAAGAAACATTCCCTATGATGAGAAATCAAATGATGTGACATCATTCTAGAGAAATATGGCAATTGGTGAAAATCAGGAAATTGACTAAGTATGGATAAATAGTCAAAAATGGTCTAAGAGGGTCTAAGATAATGACCTCCCTAAATCATGGGTTAAAGTAAATTCCCGCAGAACATAGGTGTCTTATAGACAAGTGTTTTCTCTACTTGAACACGACCTCAGTTTTTCTTGGAAGTAGTTGAGGAAGAAGTTATGGACCTTCCAAAACAATGTTTTAGGTAGATTGGATCAGACTAAGATATTTGTCTAAGTGTCATAACAAAAGGTTGAAATACTATTTTCAAATTCCCTCCAGAAGATGTGTGTGTGTCACTAAGATATAAAAATGACATGATCCTACTATTTGTTGAACTAGTTAT
This sequence comes from Pseudotsuga menziesii, assembly GCA_001517045.1. Classification (NCBI taxonomy): domain Eukaryota; kingdom Viridiplantae; phylum Streptophyta; class Pinopsida; order Pinales; family Pinaceae; genus Pseudotsuga; species Pseudotsuga menziesii. The sequence continues at coordinate 268,016 of LPNX011095201.1, read as the reverse complement.
CCAGCCATGAAGTTAGATTCTCATTTGGTTCTTACACATGCGAAATATCAATATGCCAAAATAAGAGAAAAACATCAGTTGACATATTAAAAATGGCTAAGTGTTAAAAACAAATGATCGACGACTAAATAGATCAATGGTCAGTGTCCATCCTGCAGTAGATTGATGGTTCAGAAAGGTCAGTACAGGTGCAAAACCATGGAAATAAAAAGGGTCAAAGTTTTGGAAACATTTAGTTTTCGACTTCTGCATTTTACAGTGTGGAAAGGCCAGTGCGAAATGATTAATGCGGGTGCAGAATCGTAGAAATTAAAATGTCAAAATATTGGAAACATTGAGTTTCCAACTTCCCCATTTCGCAGTGTGGGAACAGAAGTACGGGTGCAGAACTGCAGAAAACAAAAAGTTGGAGTCATGAAAAGTTGTGTTTTATGATTTTGTCCTTCCACAGTGCAGAAACGTTAGTGCAGAAGATGGAAAAGTGGAAGAAGCATAAGATCGTCCTTGGAAACATTGATTTTTTGACTTCCGCATTCTGTAGTGCAAAAAAGGAATCGCAGAAAGAAAAGTATGGAAAGGGAAATAACATATGTTCGTTCTTGGAAACGTTGAGTTTTCGACTTCCCCATCCCATATTGCAGAAAGGAAAGTTCGAAAAGCGGAAGAACATATGCTCGTTCTTGGAAACATTGAGTTTCTGACTTCTGCATTCTGCAGTGCGGAAAGAAAATTCCAAAAAGTGGAAGAACAAATACTTGTTCTTGGAAATGTTGAGTTTCTCATTTCTGCAGTGCGGAAAGGGAAGTCCAGAAAGTGGAAGAACATATGCTTGTTCTTGGAAACGTCAAGTTTTTGACTTCCGCATTTTTCCGTGCAGAAAAGAAAAGTGCGGAGAGATAATGACGGAAGGACCATTACGGGAGCAGAAAGGAAGAAAGGAAAAAGTATGAAAAAATGGAAAGTTGAGTTTTTGGTTTTCTCCTTCCGAAGTGTGGAAACATAACAGCGGAAGGACTGTTGCGGGAGTGAAAAGGAAGAAAGGGAAAAGTATGAAAAATTGGAAAGTTGAGTTTCCAGTTTTCGCCTTCCACAATGTGGAAAGGAGTGTGCAGAAAGATTAGTTCAGAAAACGGAAGGTGGAGAATCGCAATAGAAACACCTGAGTTTTTTTTGAGAACCTGCATTCCGCATCCCGCGATCCGGAAGATTGATGGTCACAAAGAAGCGTGCAGGATATCAACAATGCAGAACGACTTGTGTGGAAAGATTAGTGCAGAAGCAGTAAATGATATTTGAAAAATGCACATCCGATATCCAATTTCCACCTCAGATTGATGGTCACGAAAATATTGAAGGAGATCGATGGTACGGAACAGTTGAGGTAGAAAGCTAAGTGCAGAAAGACCATCTACAGGATCAAAAGTGCGGAAGCATCCAAAAAAAGTTAACAAAGTCACAGAAATGGATTCTAGGCCGTGGAAAGAATGAAAGGGTGTGTTTGGTGCACATACACGATGAAAGATTACGATGACTGGAGTTTAGATGATGATTGTCCATCTAGTCATGACCTTATCTAGTGTTTACATGTAGTGAAGATTTCCTGCAATCTTTAAAGATGATGCCCGCAAGTATGAATAGAATGTACACCATTGTTGGAATAATATCAGATAGGTTTAATTTTGAAAAGAATTAAATGTTCATAAACAAAATTATGAAGGGCGTGGTTAATAGAGTTACGGTGGTTATCAAAAGGAACATAAACAGATTTAGAGTATTGTAAGGACGTAACTTTTTCAAAATGTATGTTGCTGTATTGATGTTTAAGAAGCATATATAAACATAATATTGAAGAGGAAGAATGTGTGTCTCTGGGGTCTTTGTGGGTGAATATTGAATATCTAAGTAGAAGACTAGAATTCAGAGAATGCAATGTGTATCTCTGCAATCTAGACTCTTGTAGTAGCAAGACAGAAGACCAAGTAAGCTTTAGACAGAGTTTGAAGAAGGTCTAGGAAGTTTAATAATATCAAATTAGGGTGGCAAGGTAGTGCTAGGGCAGGCTACATGCCTGCAAGGAGGTCTTAGCCTTCTTCTAGTAGTGGCTGGAGAATTAAGGTATTGGTGTATCCTTGTCTGTAGGTGCAGAAATAAGGGTATTGGTGTATCCTTCTCTCTAGGTGCAGACATAATTCAAGGTGTGGGTGCATCCTTCAGTAGTGGATGAGAAACTTTGGGATTGTGGTCTCTAGCAAGTGGCTGCTTGCAAATAACTATTTTATATTGTAAAAACAAATTTTTTGCAGATAATAGAAACGTGTTGGTGGTTTACCTTATTAGGGTTCCATGATAAAATTTGTGTTCTATGTATCTTGTTGATTCAATATTTTGATTAAAGTTTAATAAGTGATTTAAATGGTAAAAATTCTTCAATACTGATTCACCCCCCCTCTAATTATTGACAAGCTATCAACAATTGGTATAAGAGCAAGATATTTCACTAACAGTTTTATAACCACTGGAAGGAAGATCCTTTTAAAAAACATTATGGATCAACAAGAAGAGATTTACACAGAAAATGGATCTCCAATACTTGGAAAAGAAGAATACATATTTTGGAGAATAAGAATGGAAATTTATCTGAAAGCATTGGAACCTGGTGTATGGAATACAGTGATCACTGCTTACATCCCACCAAAGAGAACAATGAATTCAGCTCAAAAGAAAGCCAAGAAAAATAATTCAAATGCAATAGAGGTTATATTAGATGGAATATCTCAATCTATCAAAAGGAATATTGGACCATGTGTCTCAGCAAAAAAACTCTGGTTCAAATTAGAAAATCTTTATTCAAATGAAGAGATAGCACAAACAAACCTTTCTATTTGTAAGTATGATAGTGAAGATATAACTTAAGATGAAGAAAATCTATTCATAAGGACAATAACTCAAACTTCATAAGATAATTCAGATGTGGAAAGAGAGGTGAACTTAGAAACATAAATCATAATTTCCTTTGAAGAAATGAGAAAAAGCAGGAGGGAGAACAAGTCTTTGGAAGATTTTTTTTCAAAGTATCAAGAAGAGCAGAAGTCAAATGAAGAGGAAGTCAAGACTCTTCAAGAATAATTGTACATTGCAAGACAACAAATGATGGCTAGCATGGAAGAGGCTAAGATCCTAAAAAGGGAAGTTGCTAACTTCAAGAAAGAAATAAATATGTTGGAAGACCACATGGAAGAGGCTGAGAGATTAAGACAAGAATTTACTTTGCTTAAGGATAATCTTGATGAGGAATCTATTAAAACAAAGTTTGAGAAAAATTCAAATATTTTAGATGACATCTTAAGGAGCCAGAAACCATCAAATGATAAAACTGGTTTAGGGTATGGCAATGAAAGGAAGTCAAAATGTTCCTCCTTCACTAACTGAGAAAGAGATAATAGAAGAGGCTATGCTAATGCACTAAATAGTCAAATTAAGAATAGTCAGAATTCTACCCCCTCATCTAATTATAATTATAGAACTAGAATGATACTTAAAATACCAAGGAAAAGCATGACCCAACAAATATTTCTTGGTCATTGTTATACATGTCATAATTTTGTACATATGGTTAGAGGATGTAAGATAAGGAATAATTCTTCAATAAAAATCCAAGAACAAAGAAAGGGTTGGAAGAGGATGGAATTTGTGAAGCAGAAAATTCAAAGATCCCTCAAAAGTGAAGGACATTTCTATGGCTATTGTCACTACTATCACAAATTTGGTCACAAGGCTATTGGTTGCAGAATTAAGAGAAAATATCTAGTAAGGAATCCAAGAAACAAACAAGGTCAGTTAAAAGGGTACCTCATGGAAAGACGTGGAGAAGAAAGGAAGACTCCAAAGGTGAACAAGAAACAAATATTTCAAACATCAAAGAAAATTTTAAAGATGATGTTAAGCATAATAGTGTTGTAGACAAGAAAAACATCCATTGTAATGGAAAGAATGATGAAGATATTGAAGAAGAAGTTAGTGATGGTGGTGGAGCTGAACTTGAATGTCTATTCTAAAACTCTCATGAGCATTAGGAGGGATCATAAACTCAGGCCCGAGTTAATATCATAAAATTGCAATTGATACTCAAAAAATGTTTTTTGCTAAGAAGAGAAGAATGTTCTGAAGTTGCCACCAAAACAAGAAGAGAATAGGTGACAAATTGGTATCAGCTACGGCAATTGGATTTGATCTCATTTTTGAAGAAGGAATGTGTTTAGGAGAAGCAATGTAATAGGGGGAGTCCATAAAATCATCATCCAAGTCCTCATTCAAAGACCAATCTAGAAGAAGACATAGAAGGATCAAGCATTAACAGTTGAGTGAAACTATGAGTCGGTTAACAAGAAGGAGAAAATGCATAATTTTTATGGAAACTAGCTCACCGAAAGTTTGAAATCCGAAGCTCAAAAAACCTTTGGATGAATTGTTAGATTTAGTTATTCTGCTAAACTATAGAACATGACTAAAAATACTGTACAGTCAGGTGAGAATGATTGTGGACAAAAATCCTGGTATCATAGATGCTATTAAATAAAAACTTGGCGATAAAAAATTCTTAAAAAAACGATAGAAGAATGAGTGAGGAGTGAATCACACATCTTCTATGAGCAATTGTACTTCTGGTTCCATCAAATGAAAAATAGAGTTTACTCTGCAAGTCATTGAGTGTTTATACCTTCACTTCTAATCACTAGAAGTATGAATTTGAAATTCTCTATGTGCATGTGTATGTTTGCACTTTGAGCTCTGATATAAGTACAGTGAGCAATTGAAAATTCTATGTCAAGTTGGTTACAACCAAGGGCATAATATGTTATCCTTTGTCATTGTTGTCAAAGGGGGAGAAGGTTTAGGTGTTGCCATCAATTCCAAAGGGGGAGATTGTTGGAAATATGGATTATAGTTGTCATTAATGTCAAAAGAGTTTAGTGATGACAAAGGAATAACCAAGGACATGATGGAAGAGTGAACTTAGTATAAGTCAAAGGAAAGAAAAAGGTAGCGATGACATGGCATGATTGATGGAATGACAGATATGATGACATAGAATAACATAATTGATGGAAAATTATTAAGAAACATTGCCTATGATGACAAAGCAGATGATGTGACATCATTCTAGAGAAATATGGCAATTGGTGAAAATCAGGAGATTGACTAAGTGTGGATAAATAGTCAAAATTGGTCTAAGAGGGTCTAAGAGAATGACCTCCATAAATCACGGGTTAGAGTAAATGCCTGCAAAACATAGGGGTCTTGTAGACAAGTGTTTTCTCTACCTGACCATGACCTCAGTTTGTCTTGGAAGTAGTTGTTATAGCTGATTTTACCACACATGGTGGATCACACATTTATGGCCTTCCTTGTCCCTATGCAGACTCTTTGGACCCCATGTACTATTTTTGTACCTTTGATGTTTCCAATATCATCCTTAAAAACACCTGTTATTTGCCATACATGACTTTTAAACCCTTTCTCGCGTATACATGTGGATATATCCCTTAAACCCACATACATCGGGATGTGTGCAAAAGGCTGAATATTTTTGGAGTTTTCCTTGATGTGGATCTGAGCCACTTGTCTCCTGGCCTTCTATATGCCTCAAGATTTCTCGAATTTGACCTTCCATTACCCCATTGAAGCACTATATAAGGAACCCTTTGGATACATTGAAGGGAGGAAGAATTGAAGAGCAAGAAAACTATAGTCCATTGTTGTCGTAGCTTACTTATACTTAAGTCAGCATCCCTTTGTCCCTTGGAGCACTTGCTATTCTTCCCAATATTGCCTTTGCTTGTGAGATTGCTATCGAGAGATGGAGGATTGAGGTGGTGGAGGCCCAGGTGGAGGAGTCAGTTTCTTTGGTTCATAGACGTGCCAACAGAGGTTGCCATTCATGTAATCTCTGATTTATATTAATAGAAATATATTTTCCTGTCAAATGATGTGCATTTAAATGAATATTGAATCCATTGATGCTTTTAATTTCTTATACATTATTGATTATGTATGCTAGAGTAGGTCTAACACCATTATATAGCATGCTTGTCTTGTTCGCTGGCTGTTGAGAGAGCAAATTGTTAACACAAGAAGGATTGGAAAAGATCAATGGGGATCTACATCTGCAACCATTCGAAATAAGGTATGTTTCGAGATCCTTTAGTGTTAGACGTTTTATTTCTCTTGCATATTGGGAATGGATTGATTTATGCGATTACTCTATTTATTGTGGTACACCCCAAGCCATAGGAATTTTTCTCCATAACAAAATTGGCAACCATACTGGGGACATTCCTTGTTTTTCTTTGGGGTTTGGGGGCACAATGTACTTGATATTATTGACTTGCTCTCTATTTTTCCCTGTTTCCATGTCACATTTTATAGTATGTTCATCCATTGACACTCCCCTTTATTGGTTTGACCCTTGGACTTATTTTTACCACTGTCTTCTTTGTATACGCAGGATTTTGGCCAAAAGTTGCATACATATGTGGAGTTTTAGCCGAAATTTGCGTATACATGTAGGTTTTTGGCCAAAATCCGCATATACATGCAGCTTTTTGGCCAAATGTGGCGTACATACGCAGCTGTTCTTTAAACAACTGCGTACATCCTCCCTTTTGGTTGAGTTTGATGTTGTGGGAAGTTGTTGGGTGGGTTGTGAGTGTGGTTGGGTCTTCCTGGGTTTTGATGTTGTCTGTTGGATGCTTCTTTTGTGACCAGAGACCTCTTTTTCATTGATTTTTCTTTGAAAGTAGTTTTAGTCATTTATCCTTTTTGTTTTTCCATTAGTGCATTACTCTTTTTTTCTTGGTGTCTTCTTGGGATTGTGTTTTATAATTGCTATAGAGACTAAGAGTTTTAGATGACTTTTATTTGCATTTTTCATTCTTTTATATTGAAAAATACAAGGTAGTTGCATTTTTTCCATACGAATTTGAGGAGGTACTTGCATTGGATTGCTTGGATGAGAGTTGTGTTTAGGTTTTCATATATGAATGATTGCATATACATTTGAAGGAATATATATTTATGCATCTCATGTAGTGGCATACCCTGTTTTTCATTCTACACATTGCACTTGGCATTGCTTGTTAGGTGTACATTTTTATTTCACTCCTGAGTATTCATATCACTAGTTGCACATCTGTTTCCCTTTGAGTAATCATAGCCAATTAAAATAAATGCTTAATAAAATGAATTACACTCTTTTCTTTTCTAGGTTGCATCAACAAGATTAGGTTTTAGGGTCTTCGAATAGTTCATTGTGAGTCAATTCTCCAATACCACTAAACAAACAATTAGGTGTCTGTCTAGGTGAGATAGAGAAACCCTTGGTATAATTAGTGTTTCTCAAGATGCTCCTCTTACACGGGATTTAAGAATGAGGCAGTGCACATGATTGTGATTGGGATGACCCCTGGTCACTTTCTGTGAGCACCGAAGATATTTTCAGAATCGTATTCATATCTGAGGGATCTTTTGAGTTTTGGGCTTTATTTTCCCTGCCCATACAGTCGATCCCACCTATTACTATCTGCCTAAGAGTTGGTTATATTGGGGTGACCTTAGTTGCCTTACCTAGGTATCACAGGGGGTACTTACAGAGGTTATTCTGTAGGTGTCCAGTCCAGGTAGAGGTCAGACATCACAGTCTCTTTATGCATTGAAGCTGAGGACCACTATAATTGGTTACATACCTCCACTTGTAGTGTATGGGAGTTTCAAGCCTCTCCTAGGAAAGACATACCTACTGCATTCGTGAGCTCACATATCCTCCCCTTGATTTGTTTGTATTTTGGCTGTAGATTTTATTAGGAATGTGCTCTTTGTGCGCTAGTTGGATTTTGGGATCGCGGTTACTTGAGTATATTTATGCTCTCTTGAGTTTGGGTCCTTTTATTTTTGGCATTCCTGGTATCCTATCGCCTGTCCTTGGTCCTAGTATGGACCCTAGTGTCGGACTTAGGGGGTATCACAGCCCCTTATCATGCTCATAGATTTGGGAGTGATCACATTCCACCCTCTACTCCATTTGTGGATGATGTTGATTCCCTTCTCTTGATCTTTACACCAGTGGTCACCCTCATGGGGGTGGTAGTGGATGCGTGAATGTTGGGTCTATGCATTAATTTACTTTTTATGTCCCATTGTTCACCACATTGTTTCCTTTGGGTGTAGGTGTCATGATCATTCCTCCCTATATCCTATAGTTTGGATTCTTTATTGACTATTTTGGGTTGTTTTGGACTAATATGGTTGTCATGTAGGGTCCAGTTTTTGTACACTCTCTCCGAGGTTTTGACTCGTTTGTTCCTATCACAGGTATTACGTCTAAACTGGCATATAGGTTAGGATTTCATATCCACCTGCATTTTGCATGACCTTATGACCATTTCATTTTAACCTTAGGTATGAGCCCATTCCATGGTATAACAGAACCTTCATGCTGTTGTTAGAAGTGGTACTATGTGAATGGTAGAGCTTTCCTATACATGGGTGTCCTAGTTAGATCCATTTGTCATTTGGTACCCATGCTATGAGTCCTCTCTTAGGTTTGGGAGTCCCTTTTAGTCCCGCCATGTCCTTGAGCAAGAGCTTCATACTCCTCTTGAACTTTATGTTGGCCATTCCCCCGGGACTCCCTTGTATATATCAAGTTGTTATTGCATTATCACGAGTTTTTATTTCCTTATTGAGCCTTATGTCAGCTTCCCTGACTTTGATTATCAGCCATATAGCCCGAGCTTGTCTCATGTCTATCCAAGAAGAGACTTTTTGTATATCTTTTGCAGCTTGATTCCCCATTTTTTACTGGGAGGGAACTTTCCCCCGAGTGTCGTTATCCTGCACATGCTTCCTTGCATTGAGCATAGGTATGTTCCCCTACTCGGAACTAGTTTGTTTGCCCCATGATACTCATCTCCTCCTAGATTTGTAACTATAAAGCACTTTTATTCTTTTTCAAGCTTTTCAAAATGTCTGAAAAAGTACAAAAAAATCAAAAAACCAAAAAGCCGGACAGGAAAAGTTGTTATCTTTGGCAGTAGTCGAGTCGTGTCACCTTCAAACAGAGAACTATATATCACATCCATTGGTTGATTTAGTAGTTTGACTTTAGGAGCTGTACTCGTATCTCTGAGTTTACCTTGACCGACTGGTTAATCTTCCAGTGCCTATGGAGCCTCTATTGATGCCTCATGTGTCACAGAGATGTCCCAGTTTTGTATATTGAGTCTATGCTGCCTACATTCAGTCACCATTTTCCTTTATGCTCTTGTTCGAAGGAAGTTGAAGCTTGCATCGGCCATTCTTCAGTTGTCTTGACCTTGCATGTCATCCATTGTTGGTATTATTACTGGTTCATGCACATCTTGTTCAAATCCTTCCACATTATACAGCATTGCTAAGTACCTCATGTTGGTTAATGGGGAATGCCTTAATGCCCTTCTTCCAGTGGATTTCATCCCATAGACTTCAGATCATTTATTCAGGGATATGAGTCTAGAGTCATTTGAGTTCCTTGAGACTTACAATCATCAGTAGTACGTTCTCTCACCATCGATAGTTTTTGGAATACATCAATGTCCCCTAATCAATGGATTCTTTCAAGTGTTCGACCTCAACACATTTATTCGCACTTGTTAGATTGCACTCTAGTACCTTGATTCCCATTTTCATTATCGATGGGTGATCTCTCGTCTATTAACGATATACATCAATGATCGACAATCAAATGATGGAATACTATGTTCAACCTCAACACATTTATTCACATAGTAGGACATGTACTTGTAGTGGTTTGTGTAGAATACTTTCCATATTGGTGGCATTTCTGATATGCTACCTCCTTGATCGTGCTAGTGTTCATGAGATTTCAGCTCTCATGACTTGATTCCAGTGTAGGTCAGATATCTTCAGCCATTATGGATATCTTGATACATTGTATAACTTTATATTTAATGGATATCATGATCCTTTGTATATCCTCATCATGGAGATTCTGATCTATCTATATTATACATGGTGATGACCACACATGTCATATTTTGTATCATGCCTATTCATGGCCATTGTACTCTTATGTATCCGGGACTACTGTATGTATTTGCAGTCATATGCAGAGATATTTGTACTATATTATTGGATGGCTAGTTCTTCCATTTGGTTCTTCATCACTCCACTTATGGGATGGACTTATAATGTATTTCGGCCATCCTATCACCCCTCTGACCTCACACATTAGGGGGCATCTGTTACAGCTGATTTACCACACATGGTAGATCACACATTTATGGCCTTCCCTGTCCCTCTGCAGACTCTTTGGACCCCATGGACTATTTTTGTACCTTTGACCTTTCCAATATCATCCCTAAAAACACCTATTATTTTCCATACGCATCTTTTAAACCCTTTCTTATGTATACACGTGGATATAACCCTTAAACTCGTGTACATCAGGATGTGTGCAAAAGGCCAAATATTTTTGGAGTTTTCCTTGATGTGGATATGAGTCACTTGTCTCTTGGCCTTCCATATGCCTTGAGATCACTCGGATTTGACCTTCCATTACCCCATTGAAGCACTATATAAGGAACCCTTTGGATACATTGAAAGAAGGAAGAATTGAAGAGCAAGAAAACTATAGTCCATTGTTTCCATAGCTTGCTTATACTTGAGTCTGCATCCTGTCGAGCACCCTAAATGCAGATAAGTTATTATCAACACATAGAGCTTACGAAATTCATTGTCAACCCAAGGAAGTCTTTTGTTTCAAAGGGTAAGTGCACAATATATGCTAAACACCAAATCATTGTAGTGAATACTGTTCTTAAACAACTATGTTCATCCCTCAAACTTTGTGTGATCCCACCAATCTTCTAACTCTACAATTTCAACCTTGTCCTTCTATGCATCAACCAGAAATGAAATCAACAATTACTGATAGAAAGGAGATCCTATTCACAGCCCCAAATTAAAGGAATTGCCTATTGATCTAATCACACTCAGAATCTGTAACGATAAATTAATTGTAATCTAAAAATTCAATTGCAACAGATCAAGCTCGGCTATTCTAAGAATTGATTTGCAGAAATAAAGATCAACGATTATAACAATCCAAGAATTACATAGGGTTCGTGGGATGTCAACCTGAAACCATGAGATGAACAGAGTTGTGTACAACTATTGAATAAATTGCATAAAGATTATCTACTTAGTCGACTATTACAGTTATTGATCTTAGGAAAACGCAATGCTGTAAATCACACACACTACTGCTGCGCACATAGAAAATATGATTAAGGAAACATCACACAACCACAAATTAAAAGATCCTACCTTAACTCAGCAATCTCTGCGGAAGGCGGGCCCAGCCTTCACACAGAGACGCTGGATGAACAATGTACAGCTCCCTTAAACCAGCAGTAACTCTTTGTATTAAAAAGGAAGGATTATTACAGATTGCTCCCGCTGTTAATACACCAAATGAATTAACTATATTCCAACCCCCCTGGGTCGAGACAGCCTTCTGCATTTATACATACAAGCGATAACATCCAATCCTATTACAAAGGGCAGCCATGAAGATCTCTGATCTTCAGACGCCCTGAATAACACCAGTTGTTACAAGACGTGGCATGATACAATTATAGAAAGTGCGAGAAGATTGTTGACTGGCCCAGAAGTGGCGATCTTCTCAGATCGCCATAATATTCGAGCAGCTACACTGGAGATCCCTCGATCATAGCACATTCTGTTATGGCTACTTTGACCGGCTCTTGTCTGGAATGTCACGTGCCTCAATCGATGATGGACAGGTTGAGGATCCCTTTTGTGTCACGACCATCCCTCGTCCCTCGACTTGTTCAGCGTTATCCCCCTGCATTCTGCTCATCTCACATTATCTTCATAGATCACACATATTAGCACAATTTCGAGAGATAAATAGCCTTAATTGTCACAAGAATAAGCATTAATAAGGTAGAACAATAATCAGTCTTACCTTGACAATTTAGGGAATAAAAGTGAAGAAATTCGGTCTGATTGGCATGCTAAGCAGTGTAAAACAAGGGAAGAAAGGTGATTAAAGGTGGTTAAAAAGGGACCAAATTTGGACTCAACATCTCCCCCCAACTACCCTGTTGCATGTCCTCATGCAACACCCTGCTTCACTCAGAATCTGAATCCTGCATTGAGTTCTGTTCGTGGAGAGAAGAAAAATTGTAGGGAAACTCAGGTTTCTTATCTGCCTTCAGAAAAACTCTGTGAATAACCCAGAACTGCCAACATTTCCGCTCCTCTGCCCTAGTCATGGAAAAATCCATGTTGTATGGTTCTGCTGGCCACCAAATAAAAGGAAATTTGAACTTTAAATCCAGCCAGTTGACTCCACATTCCTTCATACACCCTACATAACCCTTGACTCTTGAGAGTGCATGTTTAAAATTTTTAAAGCAGTAGGGGTCCCTGTTTCTCATTGCAGAGGAGGCAGCCTGCCATCTGTGCCGGCTGCCATCTAATGCAACCTGCTGCTGCCTAGAAATAGATTTGGTACATGTGGAGATTACCTCCTCCTGCAGTTTCATGATGTGTTGCTCCTGGGAAGAAATGGAAAGAAAACTTTTATACCGAGCCAAGAGAATGCCAGGATTCTGGGGTTCACTACGGATCCATAAATTAGTATGGCCTTCATTGTGGGAAAAGGTCTAAAAAGACCTTTCCCACTGAACATGATTGTTCACAAAAGAGGCAAATGCTCATAGCTGAACATCCCCTGCAAATGGAACAAGATTTGAGTGCCGATCCATAGGGCATGCCATCTCGTGCAGGTACAGTTCACATAGCAAGTTCTGCTCTTCAAAGTTGCTCCCAAGAAATGTCTCCAAAAATTTTTCTGAGGTTGCAATTTAGAATAACCTCCCCTCCTGTACAGCTTTTAATTTGAACCAGACAAACTGCTCGAAGAGAAACACTGGGTAAGAGGAAGAGGGCTTCCTAGTGCCAATGAGTTCTCGGGATAGGTCATAAATTTGATCCTTATCCTTCTGCATGGATGAAAATTTATTCAATTTCTTTATCTCCTGCTGCAGCTCCTCTACCTGAACTCTGTGGCCCATACGTTCTTCAGCCCCCTGCTCTTCCAGCGCCCTAATAATTCTCTTATGCTCATCCAACGCAATTGTCTTTTTCTGGTTTTCTTCCACCTGACTTCTCCATTTAATTACTTCCGTCCTCAGGGCTGAAACTTCTGCTGTAAGATCTGAAATCTCCCTTTTATAATGTTTTTCCCGTTCTGCATCCAAATCAATAAAATTTTTACAAGGGAGGAGTATTGTCTCTTGTGAGACAATGTCTTCCAGCACTTCTTCTATGAGAGTTGCTGGTTCTTGTGTGGCAGAAACATCCCCTGGCTTTTCTTCCATAATTGTGATTGATGCTGGTTGAGACACTGGTTCTTGTGTAACAGTGTCTTCTCCCTGATCCATCTGCATTTCTGAAATTGATTCTTGTGTTGCTGGTTCTTGTGTAGCAGCAACATCTTTCAAACTCTCCTCAGCATCAACCTCCATTGCTTTTAAGGACACTGGTTCTTATGTGACAGTGTCTTCCTTCTGCATTCCTGGATTCAATTCTTGTGTTGCTGGTTCTTGTGTGACAGCAACACCCCCTAGGTTATTTTCTACAGCTGTATCCAAGTCTTGTTGAGACACTGGTTCTTGTGTAACAGTGTCTTCTCCCTGATCAGCCTGCATTTCTGAATCTGATTCATGTGTTGCTGGTTCTTGTGTGGTAGAAACATCTTTCAACCTCTCCTCAGCATCAACCTCCATTGCTTTTGGGGACACTGGTTCTTGTGTGACAGTGTCTCCCTCCCGTGATTCTGAATCCAATGGTTGTGTTGCTGGTTCTTGTGTAGCAGTAACATCTTCGTTCCCCTACTTCTGAGATTGGATATCTTCCTCATCATACAGCTCTTCCTCAAGGACCTCAGTGTCACCTGAGGCGATTGTCTGCTCATCCTCACTACACTGTATATCGGGTATGATATCTATCCCTGGATCATCTTCTGTTTGGAATTCAGGAATTCCCAAGGATGTTGGTTCTTGTGTGGCAACATCCTGGATTACCTCTCCATCCTCCTGTGGCTGCAGTTCTTCTCTAAGCTTTGTATCATGGGGACATTCTGGATTCACAGTGTCAAACTCTTCATTAGGTTCCAGAGTGTCCTCCATTCCAGATTATTTTCCTCTTTCCATCTGCATTTCTGGAATTGCAGTCCCCTGTTCAGGTTCATCAATGTTCTGCCCTCGTGGCTCCGTTTCTATCATCGCTATATCGTGGGAGCATTCTGGGTTCACAGTGCAACCCTCATTCCCATCATCACTCTTGATTTCATTCTCTACCCCGGGATTAGTAGCAGCATCAGCAAGGATGATCAAAGATGCTGGTTCTTGTGTTGCAGCATCTTCTTCTTCTGCGGGTTCTTCCCTTGTGGACGTGGGTTGTTGTACTATGCAAATTATGACCCCATGGCCCTTCTTTTTGAAAATTTCCCCACAATTGGGGCACATTACTTGCTCCTCCTCCCTGTTAGGGTCAATAGATTCTGTTCCCTCGAGGTAGTCTGCCGCCTCCACCAATGTATACATTTTCTTCTCGCCTTGTTTCCTACAAGTTTCCTTCCATGTCTCCACTTCCCTTTGAAGTATTTGGACTTCCTCCTTTAATACTGTGTTTTCTTCTAGAAGTCCTTCAAGGTTGGGTTCTACCTCAACTGGTCTTTCTGGAGCATCCATTGGCCTTGGTACAAGGATTGGGATCTCAACCTGTGAATCCATGGTTTCCCATCTTTTTCTGGCTTCCTCTGAGATTGTATTTGGTTTGAGTC